>HG992170.1:4738615-5268874 GCA_905220505.1 Laothoe populi
AAAAACGGATACTGGATCTTGAACGCTCCTTCCTGGATATATCCGACCATCATCAGGATAAATGGCATCAAGCAGAACATTGTCACCACGGACACATACGACCCTATCAGGACTAGCATATTACGCTTCAACAGTCTCATTGAATCTTTTGCTATTTTCTCCTCTGTACTTCCAACTTCCTTGTCTTCAGTATTAAATACTCTTTCTTCTTTTTCACTATTAAATACTGGATGTATTTCACTAAGTTTATTAATAATTTGCAACAGAACATCACTATTATTAAAAAGAAACTGTAGTGGACTGTATATAAATATAAATATGTACTGTGGGTGTTTACTACTGATGACTCGCAGTACTTCTTCTACTTCGATATATTTTGATAACGTAATGAAACACAGGAGAACTCCGAACAACTACAATTTATTCCATCAATGTATCTACATATGTACAATAATTTAGTCTCGCAACTGGCACATGGTGCGAGTACGTATACTAGGCCGTTGGCCAATCACAGGCCGACTGTGCGTCTTCTCTCTCCCTCGCACATGGCCCGACGCGTTGACCAATCCCGTGGCGGTCCGTCGGTGCGAGGAATGATCCTCCGTCTCGCTCGCACACCGCCCGAGGCTCGCAACTTCACACGGGTGCCAGCCTACGCGACAGTCTCTTCGGCGTCCTCAACATCCTCCCCCCGGCGTAGCTTGCGCAGCCTTCTCTACTCGGAGGAGGACGATCTTGGTTGTAGGCCGCTTGAAGACTCCATTTTTTGTTCTGACGTCCACTACTCGTATGCCGCCGTCAGGACCTTTGTAGATGCGCTCGACGACTCCCCTGGGCCAAACGTTGCGGGGAAGGGTGCCATCCACGATGATCACCAGGTCGCCGACTTGCAGCGGTCGATCTTCGCGATGAGACTTGCCTCGAGGTACCAGGCTCGGAAGGTACTCACGAAGCCACCGCCGCCAGAAGTGATCTGCCAATGCCTGGCTCACTCGCCATGTCTTCTTGTCGGCTTCAGTGCACGGTCCCGTTGATGGCAAGCCGGTCGATGAACCTAACAGGAAGTGGTTAGGTGTTAGCGCCTCGGGGTCCTCGGGGCTCACGCTAACATGGGTTAGCGGGCGGGCGTTAATTGCGAATTCCGCCTCCGCCAACAGCGTGAGCAACACTTCTTCTGCCGGAACTCTTTCCCGCAGCGTCGCTTCGAGGGCAGCCTTCACCGATCGCACCAGCCTTTCCCAGGCACCCCCTTGGTTGGGTGCACCGGGTGGTATGTAGCGCCACTCCATCCGATGAAGGTGTCCTTCTTCCTTGAGGATTGGTGCCCACTCGACGTACGCCGCTCGCAGCTCCTGATCGGCGCCTCGGAAATTGGTCGCGTTGTCCGAGTACATGAGACGCGGCCATCCTCTTCTTACTGCCATCCTACGCAGTGCCATTATCGCCGAATCACTGGTTAGTGACGTAACGAGCTCTATGTGCACTGCGCGCGTAGTGAGGCACGTAAAAAGTGCGCCCCATCGCTTCTCTCGACGACGTCCCACCTTGACGAGAATGGGGCCAAAGTAATCTACTCCACAGTTGGTAAACGGACGGTGGAACGGGTCCAGACGAGCTCTTGGTAGGTCGCCTGGGACGGGTACTCGTGGCCTTGCCCTTCTTAATTGGCAGAGAGTGCAGTTTCTTTCTACCGTCCTCACTGTAGGTCTGAGGTGTATGATCCAGTATCTTTGACGCAGGTCATTCGTCACGCGTTCTCTGCTTGCATGACCTGCCGCGCAGTGCTCTCGTAAGACCAAGAGTCGAGTCAGGCGATGTCGTCCATCCAAAATGATTGGCCTCTTCGTGTCTTCGTGTGCTGCGGCTACATTGATCCGACCGCGCACGCGCAATACTCCGTCTTCCATTACTGGATCCAACCTAAAGAGCTTGCTTCCTTTTGACACTGGACGGGAGCCCTTGACCTGTTCCGTCTCCTTGGCGAAGCTTTCCTTTTGTGCTCGCTTGATGAGCTCCTTCTCTGCTCGTTCTATGTGCCGACATTCCATTCGTTCGGCTTTGTGTCGACACATGTCTATGAAGGCCAAGACTCTCGCTGCCGCTCGTATCAATGTCTCGTACTTGGAGAACCTTTCTGGATCCGGCAGCCATGTGTGCGAGTCGTTCGCCTCTTCGTTGGCGAGATGTAAGACCTCGACTTCATCTTGGCCCAGCTCTTCTTCGTCCTTTCGGCTGGGCCAATTGTCTTCTGGTTCGTACAAGAACCGTGGTCCCTGGAACCAGCGGTCACTGTCGCTGATTGCGCAGGTACTCAGTCGGGTGGCGTCGTCCGCCACGTTTTCAGCTGTGGGTAACCATCGCCACTCTTCGCGATGTGTGAGCTCAGCCAATTCGCCAAGCCGATGTGCCACGAATGGTGTATATCGGCGGGCGTCGTGTCGTATCCAGTGGATCACTGTGGATGAATCCGACCAATACACAGTCCTCTTGACTTCGATCGAGTGTTCCCTTTTTACCTGCTCGGCGAGTCTTGCCCCGATGATCGCCGCCTGTAGTTCCAACCGTGGGATTGTTTGAGCGCGCCGTGGCGCCACCTTAGCTTTGGCTGCCACCAATGCCACTTTTATTCTACCGTCGGAGTTCACGGCTCGCCAGTACGCCACAGTCGCGTATGCCTGTTCACTGGCGTCACAGAGCACGTGAAGCTCCGTGTGTTCGTATCCCACTAAGGCGTAACACCGTGGTATCTTCAATCTTTCTATTTCCTCCAATTGAGAAATCCATGTGGAGAAGAGCGCCTGTTCTTCTGCCGGTATTGGTTCATCCCACGTCATCTTCAATCGCCATAAGCTCTGCAGGATGATTTTAGCCCTTATCGTGTATAGGCTGAGCACTCCCAGCGGGTCGTATATGGACATGACCGCACTGAGTGCTTCCCTCTTTGTGGGTGCACGTTGTTGAGCACGCACCGCTGCTGGGACACGATTCATACATGTATTGAATCTGAGTTCATCGTTTTCAGGGTGCCACATGAGACCGAGGATCTTGCTCTCTATTTGGTCTCCCCCCAGTCGCATGGACGAGACGGCGTGCAGCTCCATGGGCACGTCGCGCAATACGTCCGTGTGACTGGCGCTCCATTGACGCAGGGTCAACCCTGCCCGTGCGTGTACCTCCCTGGTCTCCCTGATGACCTGCCGCGCTTCTTCGATGCTGCTGTAGCTCGCCACAAAGTCATCCATGTAGTGGCTTCCCGTAATTGCTTCCAGGGCTTTCGGGTATTCCTGGGCGTGTTCTTCAGCGTTGAAGTTCCGCACGTAGTGTGCCATGAATGGGGAACTTGCGGCCCCGAAGATCATGCTCTTCATTTTATAATGCCTAGGCGGACTCGTTCTGTCCGCCCCACGCCACAAAAATTGTTGCGCTGGCTGATCTTCCCGACGTATCCCTATTCGCAAAAACATCTCCTGGATGTCAGCTGTCACGGCGATCGCTTTCTCCCGGAATCGGAATAATATCCCGGGTAGCGACAACAACAGATCCGGGCCTTCCAGCAGCTGACTGTTGAGGCTCACTCCGCCACTTACTGCCGCGGCGTCGAACACCAATCGCTGTTTGCCGGGCTTGTTTATATCCTGTACAGCGAAGTGAGGCAGGAACCAACAAACTGCGCTGCTCATTTCAGAGCCGTCGCATAATTCGGCGTAGCCTTTCTGGAGCAGATTTTCTATCTGAGAGGTATACTCTTCGGCGAACTTCGGATCAGCGTCCATCTTCCGCTCCATGCTCTTCAAACGCCTGAACGCCATGTCATAGCTTGACGGCATCTTAATATTATCTTGCCGCCAAGGTAAACCGACTTCGTAACCATTTTCGGTTTTCCTTATAGTGTTCTTCACTATATCCATTGCTCTGCGATCAGCATCGCTAACGCGGGGCTCTCGTGCCACGCCTAAAGCTTCTATCTTGAAGTGGAACTTTACGGTGTGGTGAAGCTCCTCATCCTGCGAGACGTGTTGTTCGTTGCTGTAAACGTGCAGCACACTTTCTCGGGTCTTCAGCAACATTTTTCGGGGTAACGTCCCGTGTATTACCCACCCGAGATGAGTTCTTGAGGCCGCAGGCTGGTTTGGCTTGCCGACGCGTAACTCTCGGGACACTATGATTTCCCAATGATCGGCGCCCAAAAGGATTCCTGGTTGCGCGCTCTCGTAGCATATATCTCCATGTTTGAGATCTCTGAGATGCTGGAATCTTGTTAGCTCCATCGGGACCATCTGCCGATGTAGCTTTAAGTCCTTCATCGTTCTTGCCCTTATTTTGTGCGATGTTCCTTCGCTTTTGCCGCGGACTTGCACCGTGACCACCTTGCTGTCCCCTTCGGTCTGGGACATGTTCACCCCATTAATTTTCAGCGGTCGTGTTGGACCTTCTGCGCCAATCTTCTCCGCTATTTCTTCGTCAATCAGGGTGACGGTAGCTCCTTCGTCCAGGAGCGCGTAGGTGTTAACCTCCCCCCGTGGTCCAGCGATTACCACGGGGCACATCTTCAACAATACTGCGCTTGGGCCCGCAGCTCTTCTGGTGCCTACTGACAGCACAGCTTCAGCGTTCTCTGAAGCTTCCGATGCTGCCGCAGACTTCTCTTCGAAGTGCAGCGTCGCATGATGTGGCCGTTTGCACTGACCACATGGTTTGGCGTGACAATTTCCTCGCCAATGTTTTTGGTATGCGCACTTAAAGCATACCTTCTTCTCCTTTAGCAGGTCCCAGCGTTGCTTCACCGTCAGCGCTTTGTATCTTGGGCACTGGTATAACCGGTGGGCCTGCTCACATTCCAAACACTTTTCCTGTTCGTCGGTGGTGTTGTAAACTGTGGTTAACTTTCTTTTAGGCTTCGCTGCTAGTACTTGCACTTCTCGCCTTGTCGTTGTGCTTGTGCTTGTATATGGAGCATACGTGTAGCGCAATGCTCGGTCCGCTTCCCGCATCAAGAAGCGTGATAACACGACGACCTCTGGATCTGCAGCATCTTCATTCTCACTGGCGTAGTCGCACCATCTCGATCTTATGTGAGGGCTTAATTTTTCCAATATCTCCCGAGTCAACAAAGGGTTGTAGAGATATCCCCGTCGATCAATGGTTCTTAGAACACAAACCACGTTTTGCAGACGAACAGCGAACTGGTTTAATTCCGTAGCCGACGAACCGAGCTTCGGTAGCCTTTTCAGGTCTTCAATGGCCTTGTCGATGATTATTTCCGGCCTCCCGAAGCATTGTTCCAACGTTTTCATTATGTCATCCGGATTCGTTGCAGTATGTAGTAGCGCAGCCACCGCGTCTCTAGCTTCCCCTTTCAAACAGCTTCTCAGTCGCTGTATGTTTTCCGCTGCGGACACGTTGTACAGGCTTGTACTGTCTCTCATGGCTGCTTTGAAAGGCAGCCATTCATTTATGGCTCCGGAGAATGTTGGTAGGTCGGTGTGACGTAACCTTGGTCGAGCCATCTTCTCCAAGGCTTCTGTGAGCTGCTCGACGCCTCCCTTTATAGGTGTTGGCGATCTTCCTCTCGCCACCTCGAACCGTATTTGCCTAGGTTCCTCCCTGGGATCGGTCTGCAGCCACTCCTTAACGCGCTGATGTCCCTCCTGCGGACACAGCGGTTCTTCATGGACGCTATCATTATCGTCCTGGATAATAGATACTTCGGCCGCTAGCCTTTTCTTAACTAGCTCGGCTTCAAGCTCTAACTGCTTCCTTTGCAATACTGCCAATTTCTCGGCCGCTTCCAATTCTGCCATGCGCAGCCTAGTATTGACGCTCGCCGTCGATCTATGCGAGCGTACGGAATGCGTAGGCGATCTCGGCCGATCTTCATGCCGCGTCGTACCCGACGTACCTGCCATCATTGTAGATACGCCGGTAGCGGCGCGATGTTCCACCGTTGTGGAAGTGAGCTTCGAAGTGGGTGACGCCGGCGGATTTACCGACAAGCGCCTAATTCGCTCGATTTCAATCCGACGTCTCTCTTCTTGGCTCGCGGTAAGTTGTTCTCGTCCTGGTTCTTTCAACTCTTCCTTATCACCTTGGCTCCTTGTGACAACCATTGTGAACGATGATATTCACGAAAAACGACGATCGTTACGGCTTCCTTACTCCGAGCAGCCTCTTGATCCGAATCCCTACTTGATTCGGTACGGCCTCCTCACTCGGTGAAGCTTCCCGACTCACGTCCTGAACGTGTCTTACGTTTTTCGCGATCCGTCTTCAGCAATCCGGTTCACACACTATCCTAGCCGCGGTTCACTAATATCGATCCCGTGCACGCACTATCGATCCGGTTCGCACACTAACTTGATCCGGTGCACACACTATCTTCGATCCGGTTCCAAGGTCCAGAAACACTGTATCCTCTATCCGGCTCGAAGGACCATAAACACTGTATCCTCTATCCGGCTCGAAGGACCATAAACACTGTATCCTCTATCCGGCTCGAAGGACCATAAACACTGTAGTGGACTGTATATAAATATAAATATGTACTGTGGGTGTTTACTACTGATGACTCGCAGTACTTCTTCTACTTCGATATATTTTGATAACGTAATGAAACACAGGAGAACTCCGAACAACTACAATTTATTCCATCAATGTATCTACATATGTACAATAATTTAGTCTCGCAACTGGCACATGGTGCGAGTACGTATACTAGGCCGTTGGCCAATCACAGGCCGACTGTGCGTCTTCTCTCTCCCTCGCACATGGCCCGACGCGTTGACCAATCCCGTGGCGGTCCGTCGGTGCGAGGAATGATCCTCCGTCTCGCTCGCACACCGCCCGAGGCTCGCAACTTCACACGGGTGCCAGCCTACGCGACAGTCTCTTCGGCGTCCTCAACAGAAACCCTACTTTAACAGTGCCTAGAATACTGATCGTAATACAAGGCGTCATTAAGGAATGCTCAACGAAGCTCCCGCCCATTTGTAGTTCATCTATTATTAAATAGGCTTCAGCGATCAAAACAGTATAGAGTGTAATAATGTTGAGATAAAAAAGAACCTTCTGAACCAGAAAGTCAATTAAGAAATGCCATTTGTTGTTATAAAGTTTTATCCCGGAAAGAAGTAACGCAAATTTCGTCAATCTGATAGTGCTTTCAAATTCATCGGAATGCCTCATGTTTACGACGTCAAGGCACTATAAATTTGAAACGTGAAATGAATTAATATGTGTCGAACAAAGCTGAATTAATTAAAAGGTTTTTACAAAAGGAATATGAAACACACAACAAATTCTGTCTAATTTAAGGGCTCTTTGACGACACCTTTGGTAGATGTAATTACCCTCTATTATCAAACGGCACAAAGGTGTAAAGAACTACTAATTTTATTGTAGAAATGTTTATTTCATTTATATACTAACTTTTGTTTCCAGCTTCCCCCCGATGGTGCGTTTTTTGATTATTTACGTATCATCATGTCTATTATTCATGACGTTTCATCATGTTTACTGGATTTTTAATGTTATCTATAATGTTTGTTAGCAGCGATAGCCTAGTTGGTTGCGGTACGGACTGCCAAGACGAAATTCGTATGTTAGAAACCCAAGTGGCATACACCTCTGACTTTTCTAAAGTTATGTGTGTATTAAATGTTAATTATCGCCTGCTTTAACTATGAAGGAAAACATCGTGAGGAAACCTGCATATTCTTACACGAATTTCGAAGTTATGTGAAGTCTACCAATCCGCATTAGGCCAGCGTGGTGGACTAAGGTTAGTTCCTGAGTTGGATCGGAAAGGAGGTGTCTGCCGTGTGCAACCACTGTGGCAACTGCCGCGAGGACACGGCCGAACATACGTTGGAGGAGTGCCCAGCCTGGGATGAAGAGCGCAGCGCTCTCAGAGCAGTCGTTGGAGGAGACCCCTCACTGCCGGCCGTGGTGTCGTCCATGGTCGCCAGCCGGAGGTCCTGACGTGTCGGTGCGCGGGGGCTCCTTAGCCCCCCATGGAGTTGGGCTGCTATGAAGCACCGCGCAGGGGCGATTCCGGCTGCAATTCTAGCACTCCTTAGAATACCTACCCCGGGATCGCTCCGTAAGCGCCGAAAAAGGCCACCGCGGGGTTTTAGCTGGTAGTGTCGGGTGGGGTGTACATAGGGGGTACACCCCCTCGCACGGATAGCCATCATCCGGGCGAGGGGGATGCTGGGTCGTAAGACCGGCTAGTCCAGCATACCCGTTTTATTCTTATTCCGCTTCCCCCCGGAGTGGCAGTAATAAAAAGGTTTCCCCGAGACTACAAAAAAAAAAGGCCGGCATGATTGTGTTGAGTAGCGAGGGATAAATTGTCTCTCGCTACTTGATACTCTAACTGGATGGCACTGCACTTTCCATCAGGTGTGAGTGTGGTCCAGTTAGAGTAATCCAATAAACAAACCTTCGGCGGTAATTACCTTAAATACGCCTTAATTGCATGTTAATAAGGGCGCCTTTCGCCTGTTTGGGCCGCATATGTTCGGCAGGTTAAATGGTCGAAGCTTTATCTTCACGTATTAAGATTCCATTTTCAAGGATATATTGTCAGTGGGTGATGTGTCCTTTCCACTCTACTTCACCTAGGACGTGGAGGACGCGTGGGCATGCCTAGACCCACGCAACCCAGTTACCTTTCCTTTATGGCCTATCAAGGCAAACGAGCTACTAACTGATGGGAGATGGTAGCCATTAGACTTAGATATTTGCAATCAAAATTATATACATTACATATATATTATATTCTAGATGTTGCTCGCGGCTCCGCCCGCGTGGAGGTTATTTTTGGAAGAAAAGGTATACAATCAATGGAGGCATCTTAAGCTATTACACCTTTCTATATTTTGCTATCTCATGGGAAACGTGCATTTTTCCAGGATATAAATCTATAAATAGCCTATGTACTATTCCAGACTATAATCTATCTCTGTGCCAATTTTCAACGAGATCCGTCCAGCCGTTGTAGCTTGATTGAGTAACAAACATCCATCAGTCCAAACATTCGTATTTATAATATTAGTAGGATATAGCTGTGGAAGCTCCTTGTTATGACCCTGGGTAAGCTCAGTGTGAAGAAGCTACCCAGTAGTCCAGCATGATTGTGGCAACTGGCGTCTGGCAAGTAGCGAGGAACAGTTACATAAACTTTGTTATGATAGATAGACATGTAAATGATGAACAATATAAAGTCAACACTTTTCAAAATTACTAATTTATCTATAGGGCAGTGTCATGTAATTGGAGTATTAGCCTACATAAATTACTTACTGATAAATAAAAAAATAAATATTTATCTCACAAAGTTTATTTCTATTAAAAAATATTTTTTTTTATTACACAGCTAGTGCACCAAGCAATCTATATATCTTCCGTATGCATTTACTTATACTTAAAGCTACTAAAAACACAATTTTCTTAATCCAACTGATCTACATTAATTGTAAACAGTATTGAGTAGTGCGAACAGAGACCACGAACGGCTTAGAATCTGTAAAGAACATAAATAAATAAATCACCTAACAGTGACACACATAGTTTTGACCCCACACTAAATCGTTGGTATCAATAACTACGACTGGCTATAATCCCACAACACCAGAACCGAAACAAATATCTGTCGGTCACACAAACAGTTAAGTCAATGAGCCTATCAGCTAATTAGTTAGAATTCTTTTACAAATTACACAAGGTATGCCAATTACTAAATTAGATAACATTAAAATAACTACATTGCAAACATATCTACAGATCAGGAAGATGGCAGAAATGATATAAACCATTGCAGATTTTTTTTAAAAACGACGATTTGTAAAAACATTGACAGCTCCGTGGCGTTGCTAGCTAGCAGCTGTGAAACGAGAGGCTGTGGGTTCGATTCCTGCATAGAGAATTTTTAAGGAAGTAGTAAATTTATAAGGAACGTAATATTTTTCTGAGAGAAAACATATTCTGTAAAATAAACTATCAGCTAATTATCATCAAAATCCATTCAGCCGTTTTTGTGTGAATGAGTAACAATCATCCAAATGTAAAAACTTTCACATTTATAATATTAGTAGGAAGTATGATAAAACATTTTATTTCGGTATACATAAAGCTAAAATGATCTATGGTAGGGACAATTCTAAATATACACTTACCCTAGTGAAGGCGTTCAGGTTGAGGTCCGCGAAGTTAGCCGCAGTCAACTTGCAAGGTTTCTGCGACCTGCACACGTCACAGTGGTGAAAACAATGATGAAAGAAACTTATTATGTTTTTACGTCATTGGGTGGAAACGAGTCGGAATATTAACAAACAACAAGTTAAGGCTTCAGAGTTTAAAAATGGAACACATTACCCAACAGCATTCCCGTCTACACGTGATTTTGCGAACCATTGTCCATAAAACGTGACAAAATATAACAGTCTTTGCCACAAAAGGCACGTAACGAGAACTTTTCCTACAGAATGGCTTCAGGGTTACAACATTTTGATTTGAATTTGATATATTTAGAGCTGAAATTTTCCCCTGCCTACGCGGTATTTATATAACTAAATGTCAAGTATTTCTGCTATTTTTACCGTGCGAGTGTAACTGGAAGGGTTGATAGAGGGCGCCCGAGGAGAACTTATGCCGATCAAAATGTTATCTAGCAAAACTGCAATCCTAACAGGCGATAGGTTGATAAAGATTGACTGAATCTGATTAGTGTATAGATTTCATAGATTCAATTATTCTTTTAAATTTGATTCATTCAAATGATGACACAACAACAAACTACTAACACTACAAAAATGACGTTACCTACTAAATAGTAGGTAGAGTCATTTTTAATGAGATATGTCAGTCAATAGCAGTCGATACAAACCTGATTAGTATTAAAACTACCGTCTTTTTGGTGCCTTTGTCGATGTCATACCACTTGCAATTGTATATAGCGTTACTGACTTCTGTACTCTGAAAATTCATAAGAACATCTTATTTGACATGCTAATCTTAGTTCCAGTTCCACATGTGTGTATGTAAATCGGTGATATTTTTCTCAAATTTCTAAATTGTATGGTGGAAGGGTAAGCAATATTTAGCGCCGACTAACTGTACTGACTATACACCGACAACTATGTCATGGTAAAAACCTGCCATAGACATCCATTCCGGAAAACCGCCTTCCGGGATCAACTAGTGTAATTTGAATAGTCGCTATAATTCTAGAGACTGATGAAAAAAGCGACGCCTATTATTGGTCGTCGACACAGTACTTAAAACTAATGTAATCTGCAATCTAAAAGCGAAACCACATTGATTATCTAAAATAGCATTGGAAGCAGATTTCGCAATGTGATATGAATCGGGTGCGTCTGGCCGATCTATTTCGGAGCTAGTAAGCCTTTTATGGAATTCCGTTTTACTTGCCACACAGAATTTCGAATTGCAAACGTAATTGGTGAATTGCTAACACTAACTAAAATAGAATTGTATCCTATTCAACCATTTTGATATTACGTACAAAGTTTGGAGTGGTCTTGTTATCAATTATTGGCCTGAAGGTATCAATAAACAGTCCTAACTACTATTTTCTTAACTAGTTGGAATAGCTTTTTAGCACGGAGAAATACTTAAAAAGTAAGAAATAGATGGTCTCACAGGACATGACCTGAATTCTATTGGGTGGGAAAAATTACAGCATGCACAAAACAACATAATGACATGAAAATAAATTTCCAAAGATAGAGTATAATACCGCGGATAACTACAAAACTATTAACTAACTATAGCACGATATTAATATGGGGGGTGCTTTCGATCATTCCTTTAAGTCCCATTTCAATATGAACAAGAGATTTGTACAAAGCAATATTGCTTAAACCTAAAGTACTGAAGCTAGGCAAGTATTCGATCTTAAAACTAAAGTAAGATACAAAGAGAAAAATACAGAGTTGATTTGAGTAGAGTTACCTACGATCTAACTGATGATCTTTAGAATGATGATGATGTTGTTAATAGTAGTGCCGATAATAATGATAGGTATAATTACAAAAAATATATTACTTACCGCTTGCATCAGATTATCAGCAAAATAACAAATGAGGAAGATCTGCAATAAACTCAACATCAGAAATGTAAAGTACGTGAAGCGAATGTTGAAGCTTTCTGTAACCTGGAGAATAATGAGAAAATCATACACGTTATAGGTATAATTCCCAAGACAGATGTGGTGGGCGTTTGAATTCCACCACGGTAACCCCTGCCTGTCGTTCAAGGCGACTAATTGGGGCCATCGGGAGTCGCGGGGGTGCAGCGGGGGCTGTTAGCCCGTATCGATGCACTCCCAATTTCGGAGCATCGTACAATCCCGAGATGGAGATGGGCTGCTACGCGGCACCGCGCGGGGGCGGTTCCAGCAGCATTTCTAGAACTCCTTAGAATACCGAAAGAACATCTAAAGATGTTAAGTGAATCATTAAGACTTAAATGGTTTTGGATTTTGTAAATATTTTTTTAATGATAAGTTGGCACATAACCTGAATTACCACATTAGACTAACGAAAAAACCCCTCTCGTTAGTAGAGGAGGGCCGTGTCCAGAAGTAAAGGAGTGTAGAATACATGACAGGAGGTCATATTTACTAAGGTAAGTATATTTGAAGATTTTACGGCTTCATCGTCTAATCATATTTTCTTGTTTTATTTTATTTTTATTTATTTGTTTTACCAACGACATGTCACAACACAATACAATAATATTTATATAGGTAGTTAGGAAATTTTACAATGTGAAATGCCTTTACTGGTGTATACAGCAATTAAAAGTTTCAGAGCTAGAATTGGAAAAAACAAATCAGATTACACGAAAGAAAAAAAACGTATTTACATTTAACATTAATACTATAACTAATCACTTATTACTAATTAATACAATAATGTCAGTCTTGATATGCACAAATTATTTAATTTAATTACATGAAGCAAAAAATTCTAAATAATACAAAATTAAAATCCTAAATATTTAAATTAAATTAAAGTTGAAATTGAATACATGTTTTTTGAATATTTTTATGTGTTTATTGTGAAAAATGTCAATAACGCCCTTGGAACTTGTCAATATGTCATTATAAGTTTGAGTCATTCTGTTGATGGGGGGATGTTTCCCTAAATTGGTTCTGCTATTAACCGGCTTGAATAGCATTGTTGAAGGGTATCTAGGCGTTCTACGAGGAACGGCAACATTTATTTGACTTAGGGACTCAGGGGTACTTAAACCACCATGGAGTATTTTGTGAAGCGTCAAGAGATCACTAATTTTGCGTCTATCTAAGAGTGAGTCCATATTAAAATGCTTTAATCTAGTACTATAATCTGCGCGATAAGGGCACTGACGGTCTCTATAAGCCAAAAAACGAGTAAAGTTTCGTTGAATCCGTTCTATTCTCTCTGAGTGAATTTGTAATGAGGATTCCAAATAGGTGACACATATTCTATCAGATTGCGGATCAGCGCATTATATAATGTATTATTATGGATGTGGGTTGTTTAAAATCTTTACAAGAACGTTTTAAGAAGCCTAGCATTTTCCAGGATTTAATCATAATAACATCTGTGTTCTACGAAATCGAGGGCGTAATATCCGCCACTTCCCGCAGGGTCGGAATCCTGAACAGGGTGCGGCGGTTTTTCACGCCCGGTCAGCTCTACCGCTTATATAAAGCACAGGTGCGACCGGGAATGGAATACTGCTCGCACCTCTGGGACGGTTCCGCAAAATACCTCCTCGATGCCTTGGACGGGTTGCAGCGGCGGGCCATCCGCATTGTGAATGATGCAGACGTGAGTAACAGCCTGGAGCCGCTACAGCTGCGTAGGGATATTTCCTCGCTTAGCGTGTTCTACCGTCTGTATCATGGTGAATGCTCTGAAGAATTGTTTGATCTTATCCCATCCTCTCCCTTCCATACCAGAACCACGCGTACTGGATTGCGGAGCCACAGCTTTGTGGTGTCTACTACCCCGGCCCGAACTAAGAGGTTCGCAAACTCGTACTTTTGCCGCACCATTAAGCTGTGGAACGGTTTGCCAGCTACCGTGTTCCCTCCTTCCTATGATCCTAGGTCCTTTAGGCGTAGTGTGAAGAAGCTACACAGCAGGCCGGCATGATTGTATTGAGTAGCGAGTAATAATCTATCCCTCGCTACTTGATACTATAACTGGACGGCACTGCACTTACCATCAGGTGCAGTGTGGTCACTTTGACGAGCCACGATAAAAAAAAAAAAAAAAAAATCTAATTTACAATCTAATTGAATGCCAAGATCTCGCAATGATGAACATTCATTCAGTGTTGCATTAAATATTGAATAAGAAGCCTGAATTATTACTTTGTTAATATTAAATTATTTTTTACTTCTAAATATACACACACATACAATCACACCTGTAATAGGAAAACCCAATATTACTTTACCCAACCCGGGGATCAAACCCGCGACCTCAGCTGTCGTTAAGCATGCGCAATTACAACTGCGCCACCGAGGCAGTCTGAATATTAAAGTATTTTATACATATACCTAGTCAGGTCATAAATTCTGTCACATGTTTAATATAAAATAATTGAAACAAGTTTATTCATTATGTAACCATTTATATACCAAAATGAACTTAACAAAACATAGATTCTTATGACACTAAAGTTTATTCAAAATGACCTCCGTGATTTTGAATACAGGCCTTCAATCTGCGCGGCCAGTTGTCTATCGCAGCACGAACGAGGTCCATGTCAATATCGGCGGCTGCCTTAATCAAGGATGTCTTGAGTGACTCCAAATTGGGATGAGGCTTTGAGCACGCCTTTTCCTCCAAGTGTTGCCATATCTTGTAATCTAACGGATTCAAATCTGGACTGGAGGAGGGCCAGTCTTCGTGCCGGATGAAGTCGATTTCACGCGCCGCCAGCCAGTCTTGTGTGCTCTTCGCTCTATGAGCTGGCGCCGAATCCTGTTGGAATACCCAGTGCCTGTTATTGAACATGGTATGAGAAACAGGTTCCACAAGGTTCGTCAGGACTGTATTTTGATACACAACTGCATTCGTTTTTACACCTTTCTCACAAAAATGTACCTCTGTTAAGCCCCAATAAGAAACTCCCAACCATACCATGAGCGTGGATGGAAAATGACCTCGTTGGACACGCGGAATACGGTTGCTCGCTTCTTCACTACTGTGTGCGTACACCTTATCATTTTGTTTGTTGTAGCTCTCTTCTACGAAAAAAAAGAATTTCCCGATATTTTTTTCCCGCGTACCGCTTCAACAAAGCGCGGCATCTCTTCAGTCTCAGGTCCATTAGACGAGCATTCAAACGATGTCCTGTTTTTCTTCGATATGCCCGAAGCCCTAAGTCTTCATTTAACACCCTTTTCACCGTGGTTCTGCTTAACCCTATCTGAAGGGCCAACAGTTTCTGCTTACGTTTGGGATTTCTTTGAATTCACGCCTTCACAGCTTTTATCACTGCTGGAGTCCTAACAGACCGCGGGCGACCACTTCTTGACCTGTCATTTACACTAGAGTCTTCATTGTATCGTTTGATGGTACGATAAACGAATCTTTTGGTTATATTCAAATTTTTCAGTATGTCAAAAATTTGAATTGGCGCGTAACCGCAACGATGCAACGCAATTACTGCAACACGGTGTTCTTTAAGCGTCCACTCCATATTTAAAAATGAGTATAATTCTAAAAAGTATACATTTTTATTTTCATGAACAATTTGAAATTCGAATTCAATAAACTTTTTTGTGGCCAGCATTCTAAAATAAAAGTTTTTACTGTGTGACAATACTTATTACCTTTTTTTTTTTTTTTTTTGTTGTCGCGGGGAAAGCGTTTTATTACTACCGCCCGCTCCGGGGGGAAGCGGAATAAGAATAAAACGGTTATGCTGGACTAGCCGGTCTTACGACCCAGCATCCCCCTCGCCCGGATGATGGCTATCCGGGCAGCCGCTGGGCCGAGTCCCTACCCCCTATGTACACCCCACCCGACACTACCAGCTAAAACCCCGCGGTGGCCTTCTTCGGCGCTTACGGAGCGATCCCGGGGTATTCTAAGGAGTGCTAGAATTGCTGCCGGAACCGCCCCTGCGCGGTGCTGCGTAGCAGCCCATCTCCATGGGAGGGCTTAGGAGCCCCCGCGCACCGAACAACGACAGCGAACGAGGCCTTACCACACGCGCTGCCGTCCATCTCGGGGTCGCACGATGCTCCGAAACTGGGAGTGCATCGATTCGGGCTGACAGCCCCCCGCTGCGAGCCCGCGACCCCCGATGGCCCCAATTAGTCGCCTCGTACGACAGGCAGGGGTTACCGTGGTGGAATTCAAACGCCCCCGTTCCACAGGGCGGGAGACGCCGGTCAGTCGTCCACCCGGCGCCTCCTACGTCTTCTCTGGCGGCGGGAGGGATCATTTCGTTCCCGATCCCTCTCGGCACTCTCCTTCTGCGAGATGACGCTCTCGCAGAAGTGGGCCACCGCACGCCAGGACCTCCGGCTGGCGACCATGGACGACACCACGGCCGGCAGCGAGAGGTCTCCTCCGACGACTGCTCTGAGAGCGCTGCGCTCTTCGTCCCAGGCTGGGCACTCCTCCAACGTGTGTTGGGCCGTGTCCTCGTGGCAGTTGCCACAATGGTGGCACACGGCAGACACCTCCTTTCCGATCCGACACAGGAACGAACCGAAACACCCGTGGTCCGTCAGTACCTGCGTCAGCCGGAAAGTTGGCGCACCGTGGCGCCTGTCTAGCCATCTCTTTAGGACAGGACGCACTGCCGCGACGGTCCTCAAGCCTGCACTTGGGCTTTCCAGCCTGGTATGCCACTCCTCCACAGCGGTTCTGCGAAATCGGGCCGCAATCTCCCTCGGGGCCAGTCTCACCTGACGGCGACTGGACGCCTCCTCCCGCCAGAAGAACGCGGACGAGAGGAGTTTTGCGTCCAACTCCCAAGGGAGGGTGCCGGCCAATACGCAGGCCGCCTCGTGGGAGACCGTGCGGTAGCCCCTTACTATTCGCTGCGCCAACAAACGCTGCGATTTGCGCAGCAAGGCGACGCAGCGGGGTTTCAGGGACTGGGCCCATACGGGACATCCGTACAGGGCCATTGACCGCACGACTCCAGCGTATAAACTTCGGCAAGGGCTATTAGGTCCCTCCAGGTTCGGCAGCAGGCGTCCGAGCGCGCCCGCCGCCCGCACTAATTTCGGCGACAACTCCTTGAAATGGGCACGGAAATCCCACCGGCTGTCAAGAATCAATCCCAAGTACTTCATTGTACAGCCGATGGGAATCCGCACCCCCTCCACATTGATGTGGGGCATTAAAGGTGGCCGAATCCGAGGACCGTGAAAGTAAAGGGCCTCGGATTTGTTCAGGGCCACCTTAAGGCCCAGTCGCCGAATCCTGCCCACCACCTGTTCGGTTGCGAACGAGGCGAGCAGGGTGGCCTCCTGGAAAGACCTGGCTGTCGCTGTTACTAGCGTGTCGTCTGCATAACAGACGACAGCGACGCCTCGGGGAACCGGACAATACTTATTACCTGACTGTGTATATTCCAGAATATAAGATATTATGATGACTAGAAATTCTATAATCTGGTCAGAACTTCAATTATTAGGACTATGTACAAAAATAATTACCGTCATTATAAATGCACTGAGACAAATAAGCAGTGAACTGGTAACGATGTTAAACAGCATCGATTTGTTATAAACCATTTCTATTTTGTTCACCAATCTGGAACCAAAAATCAGTTTGCAGAAAATATGATAAATATCATGGTCTCTAGAAGTAATGTCATTCTTACTCCTTTTCATTTCATTACTTGACATAAGGCTATCCTTAAGTAGGACACTGACATAGAATAGGGTAGTTGAAACGATTTATTTAATTAATTTAATCAACAAATTACATTACCTAAAACCTGTAATCGAAAGAATTTTATGAATGCGAACAAAAATAAGTAAATTAGAAGCCATTAAAATCTGCTGTAATTGTCAAATAATATGCATGATATGTCCCGTGACGTCACGGTTTTCAGAATGACCATTACTGTGCCGTGGTGCGAGGGAGATAGTGATATGTTCCCACTACGCAACTATTTTTGCTCATACCAATATTTAAAATATTGCGACCTCAATTTTCAAGCAATTTTGATTCTGTTTTGGCAAAAGGGTTTCTTTTGCGTATTATATTCTATTCGATTGCATATCGAATAATGTGCAAAATTAAACACAGGAAACTACCCTATTGCTACCTGCCAGCTGGTTTGAAACTAATTAAGTGGTCAGTTTTTGGGCAAAAAGGTATGTCTGGAGCGTGGATGTAGCACCTAACTTCAAGTCAGCAATTTTCACTTTAATTTTTTTTTTTATCGGTAATACTATAACAGTGTACATGTAGTCATCAGGTCGAAAGGCACTGTCCGTCCAATATGCTCTAGATTAAAGGAAACTTTACTCTGCAATTTCAGTTCTAATGTTGACAGCTTCGGTGGCGCAGCGGGCGAGTAGCCGGCTGTGAAATGAAAGGACGTGGATTCGATTCCCACGCCGAGACCAATGTTTGTGTGACAGACATTTGTTTCGGGTGTTTGTGTTGTGGGACCGTAGTTGCTAGTATTTCTGATACCCACGATACAGGTTGTACCTAGGCTGGGGGTCAGGACTATGTGTGTGACTGTTGGGTGTATTTATTTATTACTAGCTGTTGCTCGCGGCTCCGCCCGCGTCGAGGTCATGTTGGGGAGAAAAAGTATGTTACAAAATACCAATTTTCATGCGCTTAACTTCAAAACTGACGAATTTTCATACAATCTTTCATCCCCTATTTTAGCCGCTTAGGGGTGGAATTTCCAAAACTCCAGAACATTTATTTTTTATTTTTAACTAAAATTTTCATGAATTTAACTTCAAAAATGACGAACTACATACAAACTATTACCCCTATTTTACCCCCTTAGGGGTGGGATTTCCAAATACTTTAGTGGATGCTGACGTCATGAAAGGTGCCTACTGTCAACATTTCAAGTATCTAACCCCAGCCGTTTAGGCTGTGCGTGATATGTCATTCAATCAATTTCTTCTTTTATATATTATATACAGATTATATATAATTTATCTCCTTGCCAATTTCATCACAATCTGGTCAGCCATTTAGTCGTGAAAAGGTAACAAACAAACAGAGCTTTGCATTTATAGTATTAGTATGGATTTATTTAATGTTATTTAAGAAGCAGTTTACTTCATCTTATATATCCTATAGTGTTCATAACTTGTCATCTTTACTCACTCAATTAATTCCTGGTGTCGTTTCACAGATGTCACAAAATTGCTTTTTGTTTCCTCATCCGACGTCACCTGTATATTCTCAATTCTAAAACATAGCAGCTTAAAATGCATCTCAATGAACGTACAGAACGCATATAGAAATGTGTCTGCTCCCACGACATTTACAAATACAACTCCCGCTGAAACAAACCACAAAAGAATCAACAACACAATAACTGGTCTTAGGTAAAAAGAATACATAGCAACTACATACAATGCCTACGCGGACATGATATGAATGGAAGTATCTAGACATGTGGCAGCGTGTAAAGCCAAGTTCAAGCTAACAGAATGGCGAGCGGTACCGTGTGTAATATTACACGAACCATTTGGAGCCACTTTTGACCTCATAACTCAAAACCTATTCCATATAAACATGTCAAAGTTGGCTCATATATTGAGACTTGCGAGATACATGTGTGCTCCAAATTTCATAAACACACCTCAAACAGTTCTTTAGATATTAACGTCCAAAAATCGTAATTTTTATCACTGACTGACCTTTAGATCAAAACTCTCACCCAGAGTAGTAGTTAGGCTTCAGTATATTATCCTAAGTTGTAAGAAGAAATGATATTTCAAGTTGTTATAAAATATTTTATGTTGTTCTAAATAAATTTCAGGACTGACCATTGAACTTGGCACCCATTTAGATCTGAGACTAAGGCATATATTGAACTTGGCTCTCATTTCACATTTATGTTTTGATGGGATATAAACATTTCTATAGCCATATTCATATTGATAGCTTCCGTGGCGCAACGGACGGGTAGCCGGCTGTGAAACGAGAGGCCGTGGGTTTGATTCCCGCACCGAGACAAATGTTTGTGTGACAGACGGATATTTGTTTCGTGTCTGGGTGTTGTGGGACCGTAGCCCCTCGTAGTTTTTGATACCCACGATACAAGTTTTACCTAGGGGTCAGAACTGTGTGTGATTGTTGGTTTATTATATACAGCTGTTGCTCGCGGCTCCGACGGCGTGGAGGTCATGTGTAATGTCAGATTGTAATTAAAAAAAAAAATTAATTAAAATAGCCTATATTAATCAGTGATAATGTAGCATTCAAATATTGAAAGATTTTTCAAATCGGTCCTCTACTTTTTGAGCCAATTCGTTACAAACATACTTACACACACATCGTTCCTCTTTATATATTATATATTTAACCTCGGGGGAGGAGAGATGGTTATGCCGGACTCACCGACCTTCCGACCAAGTTTACCCGAGGGACGACAAGATCGGGGCCCTAACCAATTTTCTTACGCCGGTGTACCGACTAAATGACAAAATGAGTACATGACACTTTCGGTGTTGCGGATGTTCATGGGCGGTGGAGATCACTTAACATCAGGTGGCCCGTCTGCTCGTCTGCCTATGGAGGCACTAAAAAATAATTGTTTATTGATTAGTGTCATGTTTTCATTTGAATTTTTTTCGTCATCATGGATACGTTAATTATATATGACTGCCACCGTGGCACTGCGGGGGAATAGCCAGCTGTGACACGAGACGGCGTGGGTTCAATTCCCGCACCTAGACAAATGTTTATGTGATATGTGACTTGTTTAAAAATGTATTTTATGTGTGATTTTTTGTTCAAATGTAATGACAAATTACAGAAGACCTACGGCTGAGTTTCTTGGTGCTTCTTATCAGACCAGTGGGCATTTCCGAAGCTCCGGTGGACTTAGATTTTAATATTACTATGACATGTAAAAAGTGCCCCTAGTGGCCTAATTTACAAAATAAATGATTTGATTTGATTTCATTTCATTTGATATGTGACCGCCGCCCATAGACTTCTGCAATACCAGGGCACAGAAAAGCCGCTGCCTACCGTTAAACAAATGACTAATTACGGAAGAAGAATTATATTTATTTTATAGTATGTACCTATATGTATATGTGTATGCATTTATATATCTTATTGTCAAAATTATTATATTTATTAAGTATATATCCAAGTATTTATGTATGTACATGCTTATTTGCTAAATGTTTTATTTTTATTATTATCTTTATGCACCTACACTGCTTAGCTCTGCACCACCTTAAGGTTGACTGGGAGAGAATGCCTTTGGCATTAAGTCCGCCTTTATACCCTGTATATAAAGTGTAAATAAATAAATAAATAAATTCCATGTTTTTAAAATTAAATTAAATTGAAAGTAGAATTCTTAGCGAAACAAAAAATATTTTGATTTGAAACGCCAGTTCTACAGAACTGCAATTTCATAGGTGAATACCTATTAATATATTGAATTATTTGTAAATATTAATGTAAATTTTGGGACCGTAACACAAATTCCGCGAAAAGTGGGTGGATTGGTTACATATCTGCCTACGCTTTCGGGGATTACAGGCGTATGTGTATGTGTCATTAAAATATTAAAAATTAATATGGAAACTTTAATCCAAAATGTTTTCACCAAAATGATTATTAGTGAGGTGTATAATCTAATACTTAAATTAAAAACTACTGACCTGCAAAAACCTGGTGAATGTACTCCAGATACCAGAGGCGTATGTTGTAAGCGTCGAAAAAATATTTCACCAAAAACGGATACTGGATCTTGAACGCTCCTTCCTGGATATATCCGACCATCATCAGGATAAATGGCATCAAGCAGAACATTGTCACCACGGACACATACGACCCTATCAGGACTACCATATTACGCTTCAACAGTCTCATTGAATCTTTTGCTATTTTCTCCTCTGTACTTCCAACCTCCTTATCTTCAGTATTAAATACTCTTTCTTCTTTTTCACTATTAAATACTGGATGTATTTCACTAAGTTTATTAATAATTTGCAACAGAACATCACTATTATTAAAAAGAAACCCTACTTTAACAGTGCCTAGAATACTGATTGTAATACAAGGCGTCATTAAGGAATGCTCAACGAAGCTCCCGCCCTTTTGTAGTTCATCTATTAGTAAATAGGCTTCAGCGATCAAAACAGTATAGAGTGTAATAATATTGAGATAAAATAGAACCTTCTGAACCAGAAAGTCAATTAAGAAATGCCATTTGTTGTTATAAAGTTTTATCCCGGAAAGAAGTAACGCAAATTTCGTCAATCTGATAGTGCTATCGAATTCATCGGAATGCCTCATGTTTAACACGTCAAGGCAGTGTTAATTCGAAACGTGAAATGAATTAATATGTGTCGAACAAAGCTGAATTAATTAAAAGGTTTTTACAAAAGGAATATGAATCACAACAAATTCTGTCTAATTTAAGGGCTCTTTGACGACACCTTTGGTAGATGTAATTACCCTCTATTATCAAACGGCACAAAGGTGTAAAGAACTACTAATTTTATTGTAGAAATGTTTATTTCATTTATATACTAACTTTTGTTTCAAGCTTCCCCCTGGTGGTGCGTTTTTTGATTATTTACGTATCATCATGTCTATTATTCATGACGTTTCATTATGTTTACTGGATTTTTAATGTTATCTATAATGTTTGTTAGCAGCGATAGCCTAGTTGGTTGCGGTACGGACTGCCAAGACGAAAGTCGTATGTTCGAAACCCAAGAGGCATACACCTCTGACTTTTCTAAAGTTATGTGTGTATTAAATGTTAATTATCGCTTGCTTTAACTATGAAGGAAAACATCGTGAGGAAACCTGCATATTCTTACACGAATTTCGAAGTTATGTGAAGTCTACCAATCCGCATAAGGCCAGCGTGGTGGACTAAGGCCTAACCCCTCTCATTAGTAGAGGAGGCCCGTGCCCAGCAGTGGGATATTGTTTGATACAGGGCTAGTATTATTATTATGCAAAATACGAATTTTCATGCTATTAACTTAAAAAATTAAGGATTTTCATACAAACATTCATTCCCTATTTTAGCCCCTTAAGGATGATTTTGAAAAAAAAATTGAAACTTATTTTTTTATTTCGTACCAAAAGTTTAAATATAAATTTCCAGATCCCTAGGTCAAGGAATTATGGATTTCCCATACAAATTTTGAACTCCTATTTCACCCCTTTCAAGGTGGTTTTTGGAGAAAAAAGATAGCCTAAGTACGTCTCCGGGATATAATCTATCTCCTTGCAAAATTTCATCACAATCCGATCAGCCGTTTTGTCGTGAAAAGGTAACAAACAAACAGTTACTTTCGCATTTATAGTATTAGTATGGATAGTATTAGTATGGATGTTAAAACACTTCTTATAGCATTGTTTACAGGTGAATATTATAAGTGGTTTTTCAGTCAATTTCTTGAAAAATCGCTACCATCTAGCGATTATACACACTTATAGAAATTCTATTGAGACAAAAAGTTTCGTAATGAAGCTATATGTATCATATGTATATGCTTTTTGTATAGCGATATATAAAACACAAAAAATATTTCTACCTATGTCCGTTATAGACTTCGAAACCACTCAACCGATTTCAATGAAATGTTGTGTATGTGTGTGATTGGGTCCAACTTAAAAGTTACGATAGTTTTAGATCTGATAGGTGGCGCTGTTGTCGAGATCTGAATTCCTTATTTTTTCAACGAAAATTCGGTCCACAAGGTAGGCGGTTTATGGCAGGACTACGTCTGCCCACCACAGACTTGCCAGTAGTGCTTTCTATATAGCGATTTGGCAGTAGACCCCCAGGAATTTCTTGGAACTAGACGCAAACTAATGGCCTTGAAACCTTCATCGAGATCCGTTCAGCCGTTTTTACAAAATACAAATAACAGACCGACATCAAAGTCAATCTTTTTATCTTCATATTAATCTTTGTCGTCGAATTTGGTGCGGGCGGCGGGCGCGCTCGGACGCCTGCTGCCGAACCTGAAGGGACCTAGTAACCCTTGCCGAAGTTTATACCCCGGAGTCGTGCGGTCGATGGCCCTGTACGGATGTCCCGTATAGGCCAAGTCCCTGAACGCCCGCTGCGTCGCCTTGCTGCGCAAACCACAGCGTTTAGTGGCGCAGCGAATAGTAAGGGGCTACCGCACGATCTCCCACGAGGCGGCCTGCGTATTGGCCGGCACACTCCCTCGGGAGTTGGACGCCAAACTCAGCGTTCCTCTGACGAGAGAAGGGAGGTGGCGTCCAGCCGCCGTCAGGAGAGACTGGCCCCGAGGGAGATTGCGGCCCGGTTTCGGAAAACCGCCGTGGAGTAGTGGCATTCCAGACTGGAGAGCCCGACTGCGCGCTAGAGGACTGTCGCAGCAGTGCTTCCTGTCCTAAAGAGATGGCTAGACAGGCGCAACGGGGCGCCTACGTTCCGACTGACGCAGGTATTAACGGACCACGGGTGTTTCGGTTAGTTCCTGAGTTTGATCGGAAAGGAGGTGTCTGCCGTGTGCAACCACTGTGGCAACTGCCGCGAGGACACGGCCGAACATACGTTGGAGGAGTGCCCAGCCTGGGATGAAGAGCGCAGCGCTCTCAGAGCAGTCGTTGGAGGAGACCCCTCACTGCCGGCCGTGGTGTCGTCCATGGTCGCCAGCCGGAGGTCCTGACGTGTCGGTGCGTGGGGGCTCCTTAGCCCCCCATGGAGTTGGGCTGCTATGAAGCACCGGGCAGGGGCGATTCCGGCTGCAATTCTAGCACTCCTTAGAATACCTACCCCGGGATCGCTCCGTAAGCGCCGAAAAAGGCCACCGCGGGGTTTTAGCTGGTAGTGTCGGGTGGGGTGTACATAGGGGGTACACCCCCTCGCACGGATAGCGATCATCCGGGCGAGGGGGATGCTGGGTCGTAAGACCGGCTAGTCCAGCATACCCGTTTTATTCTTATTCCGCTTCCCCCCGGAGTGGCAGTAATAAAAAGGTTTCCCCGCGACTACAAAAAAAAAAGGCCGGCATGATTGTGTTGAGTAGCGAGGGATAAATTGTCTCTCGCTACTTGATACTCTAACTGGACGGCACTGCACTTTCCATCAGGTGTGAGTGTGGTCCAGTTAGAGTAGTCCAATAAACAAACCTTCGGCGGTAATTACCTTAAATACGCCTTAATTGCATGTTAATAAGGGCGCCTTTCGCCTGATTGGGCCGCATATGTTCGGCAGGTTAAATGGTCGAAGCTTTATCTTCACGTATTAAGATTCCATTTTCAAGGATATATTGTCAGTGGGTGATGTGACCTTTCCACTCTACTTCACCTAGGACGTGGAGGAGGCGTGGGCATGCCTAGACCCACGCAACCCAGTTACCTTTCCTTTATGGCCTATCAAGGCAAACGAGCTACTAACTGATGGGAGATGGTAGCCATTAGACTTAGATATTTGCAATCAAAATTATATACATTACATATATATTATATTCTAGATGTTGCTCGCGGCTCCGCCCGCGTGGAGGTTATTTTTGGAAGAAAAGGTATACAATCAATGGAGGCTTCTTAAGCTATTACACCTTTCTATATTTTGCTATCTCATGGGAAGCGTGCATTTTTCCAGGATATAAATCTATAAATAGCCTATGTACTATTCCAGACTATAATCTATCTCTGTGCCAATTTTCAACGAGATCCGTCCAGCCGTTGTAGCTTGATTGAGTTTTTTTTTTTTTTTTATAGCATTGTCCGACAAACGAGCCAGTGGGTCACCTGATGTTAAGTGATCTCCACCGCCCATGAACATCCACAATACCGAAAGTATCATGTATGCGTTGTCAGCCTTAAAGGACAGGAATAGGAATTAGGGAAGGGAAGGGGGAATCTGGGCATCCGGTTATCTCACTTACCATACGAAACGCGACAGTAAACTGTCACTTTACGTTGATTTTCTGTGAGACAGTGGTACTACCCCGGTCGAGCCGGCCCATTCATGTGTAGACAAATGTCTACAGCGTGGCTCTACCACTTCCAAAGTCCACTTCTGAGTAACAAACATCCATCAGTCCAAACATTCGTATTTATAATATTAGTAGGATATAGCTGTGGAAGCTCCTTCTTATGACCCTGGGTAAGCTCAGTGTGAAGAAGCTACCCAGTAGTCCAGCATGATTGTGGCAACTGGCGTCTGGCAAGTAGCGAGGAACAGTTACATAAACTTTGTTATGATAGATAGACATGTAAATGATGAACAATATAAAGTCAACACTTTTCAAAATTACTAATTTAGCTAAAGGGCGGTGTCATGTAATTGGAGTATTAGCCTACATAAATTACTTACTGATAAATAAAAAAATAAATATTTATCTCACAAAGTTTATTTCTATTAAAAAATATTTTTTTTATTACACAGCTAGTGCACCAAGCAATCTATATATCTTCCGTATGCATTTACTTATACTTAAAGCTACTAAAAACACAATTTTCTTAATCCAACTGATCTACATTAATTGTAAACAGTATTGAGTAGTGCGAACAGAGACCACGAACGGCTTAGAATCTGTAAAGAACATAAATAAATAAATCACCTAACAGTGACACACATAGTTTTGACCCCACACTAAATCGTTGGTATCAATAACTACGACTGGCTATAATCCCACAACACCAGAACCGAAACAAATATCTGTCGGTCACACAAACAGTTAAGTCAATGAGCCTATCAGCTAATTAGTTAGAATTCTTTTACAAATTACACAAGGTATGCCAATTACTAAATTAGATAACATTAAAATAACTACATTGCAAACATATCTACAGATCAGGAAGATGGCAGAAATGATATAAACCATTGCAGATTTTTTTTAAAAACGACGTTTTGTAAAAACATTGACAGCTCCGTGGCGTTGCTAGCTAGCAGCTGTGAAACGAGAGTCTGTGGGTTCGATTCCTGCATAGAGAATTTTTAAGGAAGTAGTAAATTTATAAGGAACGTAATATTTTTCTGAGAGAAAACATATTCTTTAAAATAAACTATCAGCTAATTATCATCAAAATCCATTCAGCCGTTTTTGTGTGAATGAGTAACAATCATCCAAATGTAAAAACTTTCACATTTATAATATTAGTAGGAAGTATGATAAAACATTTTATTTCGGTATACGAAGGCTAAAATGATCGTATGGTAGGGACAATTCTAAATATACACTTACCCTAGTGAAGGCGTTCAGGTTGAGGTCCGCGAAGTTAGCCGCAGTCAACTTGCAAGGTTTCTGCGACCTGCACACGTCACAGTGGTGAAAACAATGATGAAAGAAACTTATTATGTTTTTACGTCATTGGGTGGAAACGAGTCGGAATATTAACAAACAACAAGTTAAGGCTTCAGAGTTTAAAAATGGAACACATTACCCAACAGCATTCCCGTCTACACGTGATTTTGCGAACCATTGTCCATAAAACGTGACAAAATATAACAGTCTTTGCCACAAAAGGCACGTAACGAGAACTTTTCCTACAGAATGGCTTCAGGGTTACAACATTTTGATTTGAATTTGATATATTTAGAGCTGAAATTTTCCCCTGCCTACGCGATATTTATATAACTAAATGTCAAGTATTTCTGCTATTTTTACCGTGCGAGTGTAACTGGAAGGGTTGATAGAGGGCGCCCGAGGAGAACTTATGCCGATCAAAATGTTATCTAGCAAAACTGCAATCCGAACATGCGATAGGTTGATAAAGATTGACTGAATCTGATTAGTGTATAACATTTCATAGATTCAATTAATCTTTTGAATTTGATTCATTCAAATGATGACACAACAACAAACTACTAACACTACAAAAATGACGTTACCTACTAAATAGTAGGTAGAGTCATTTTTAATGAGATATGTCAGTCAATAGCAGTCGATACAAACCTGATTAGTATTAAAACTACCGCCTTTTTGGTGCCTTTGTCGATGTCATACCACTTGCAATTGTAGATAGCGTTACTGACTTCTGTACTCTGAAAATTCATAAGGTCACTTTATTGAACTAGCTAATCTTAGTTCCACTTCCACATGTGTGTATGTAAATCGGTGAAATTTTTCTCAAGTCTTTAAATTGTATGGTGGAAGGGTAAGTAATATTTAGCGCCGACTATCTGTACCGACTATACACCGACAACTATGTCATGGTAAAAACCTTCCATAGACATCCATTCCGGAAAACCGCCTTTCGGGATCAACTAGTGTATTTCGAAAAGTCGCTATAATTCTAGAGACAGTTGAAAAAAGCGACGCCTATTATTGGTCGTCGGCACTGTACTTACAAGCAGATGTAGTTTCATTGCTGTGTCGGGATAAATATCACTTATAACTTTATTCTAAAAGCGAAACCACATTGATTATCTAAAATAGCATTTTCAGCGGATTTCGCAATGTGATGTGAGTCGGCCGCGTCTCACCGATCTATTTCGGAGCTGGTTAGCCTTTTATAAAATTCCGTTTTACCTGCCACACGTAATTTCTAATTGCAAACGTAATTGGTAAATGACTAACACTAACTAAAATGGAATTGTATTCTATTTAACCATTTTTATATTACGTAATACATAGAAAGTTTGGAGTGGTCTTATCATCAAGAAATTATTGTTCTGAAGGTATCAATAGGCAATCTGAGCTACTATTTTCTTAACTAGTTGGAATAGCTCTTTAGCATCGAGAAATAGTTACAAGTAAGACATGGATGGTCTCACACGACGTAACCTAAATCCTATTGGAGGAAAATTTGCCAGCCTATATACAACATCATAATGATATGAAAAAACATTTCCAAAGATCCTAAAGTGTATCTTCAGATTACTACCTAACTACTCCAGCACGTCCTCACCATATGGGGTTGCTTTCGATCAAACCTTTACATTCCATTTCAATATGAACAAGAAATTAGTACAGTGGCAATATTGTTAAAACCTAAAGTACTGAAGCCAGACCGATATTCGACCTTAAAACTAAAAGTATGATACAAAGAAAAAAAGAACATAGAGTAAATTTGTCAAATGTTAGTAGAGTTATGTACGATTAAAATGATAATCTTTAGAATAGGGTAGTTTCCTGTGTTTAATGTACATGACTCGATATGCAACCGAATATAACACTTACGCAAAATAACCCCTTTTGCGAAATTAGAATCAAACTTGCTTGAAAATTGTGGTTACAATATTTATTTTAAATATTGGTATGAGCAAATACGGTTGCGTAGTGGAAACATATCACTATCTCCCTCGCACAACGGCACAGTAATGGCCATTCTGAGAAGCATGATGTCAAGGGGCATGTCATGCATTCTTTTACTGTCATTTGACAATTACCCCTTCCATCAGATTTGAATGACGTCTAAATTATTTACTTTTGTTCGGATTTATAAAATTCTTTGAATAATAGGTTTTAATGTAACTTGTTGATTAAATTATTAAAAAAACGTGTCAACTACCCTATTATGATGACGTTGTTAATGCTAGTGACAATAATAATATAATTATAGTAATAATCATGAAAAAACTTACCGCTTGCATCAGATTATCAGCAAAATAACAAATGAGGAAGATCTGCAATAAACTCAACATCAGAAATGTGAAGTACGTCAAGCGAATGTTGAAGCTTTCTGTAACCTGGGGAACAATAAGAAAATCATACACTTGATGGGTATAATCCGAAATTTACAAACATACATACTTACAAGATACGCTCGAGAAACATAACCCTTCCTTGAAAGTCGGGAAAAAGCATAAGTTTGTCACGCAGCTATGAAGGCTTAGACAGATTGTTTAAAACTTCATTCATCAGTGGTTAAAAACGGCACACTACTGCATTGGCAATTGCGTGTTACCAACTAAGCTATGGTGCCTCAAAGTGGAGAATGTATTACAGTTGTAATATGCAAATGTGACGACTGGGCCGGGGCCGTCACGAAACTTTTTAATGAGACTAAAGAAAGTATTTCTTAACGTGTTTAGTTCTCATTAATATGCACAGTTGACTAACGTAAGAGTGTATTTTATTTACAAAACTACGGAAACACTTTTATATATTTTTTAAATGTATTGGTGGGAAATAAAACGCAATCAGGGTGTAAAGTTTATTTTATATGGTACTTTCTTTTTCCTGCAGCTTTGCTTGTGTGGCTACGTCTCCTCTACTTATGAAAGTACTAGCTTTTTCTCGCGGCTCCGCCCGCGTGGAGGTTGCTTTCGGGAGCAGAAGTATATAATCCAAGGAGTTGTCTTCTGCACTGAGGCACCTATAGCGATCGTCTTGACTCTCAGGTGTTGTGCTTGCTTTTGTCAGCTTGAGATTACATTTATGTTTAATACCTCACAAGTTAACCACTGACTTCGCCCCTTTTAGGGATGATTTGTTAAAAACGTTGAAATACATAATTTTTTATTTCTTATCAAAAGCCTAAATATGAATTTTCAGATCCCTAAGTTGAGGTATTACGGATTGCCCATAAAAACTTTCAACCTCAAAAGATAACCTATGTCCTTCCCCAGGATACAGTCTATCCCTCTGCAGAATTTCATTAGGATACGTTCACCCGTTTAGTCATGGTAAAGGTAACAAACCAACATACAAACAACAATATTAATTATGCTGCGGAGATATTTTAAAACTGTTATATCTCCTAAGATATTCGTTGAAATCAAATGACGTAAGAGCAACTTTGTTCAAATTAAATACTTGTGATAAATAAAGTATTTATTTGGATAACAATTAATACCATGTTTATAAAAACCCCTCCCCAAATAATGCATTGTTTCAGAACAAATTCGATAACCATTAAAAAGGTTATAGTGAGTCAACCATAAAATATAGACATTTGCTGTCGTGGAATATTTTTTATATAATTTTAAGGAGAACATTTCCGTCATACATGATTGCTGTGTAGCTTTAACTATTAAGGCTGCACACGCGACGGAAGCTTAAAAAATGGAGTAAGTTCTCCTGTTTTCTCAACATTTCCCTTCACTGCTCTGCTCCTATTGATCGTAGCGTGATGAAAAGTATACTATAACCTGCCCAGGAGTATGAAGAACAATTGTACCAAGTTTTGTTGAAATCCGTCGAGTGGTTTTTGTTTCTATAACGAACATACAGACAGACAGACAGACAGACAGACAGACAGACAGACAGACAGACAGACAGACAGACAGACAGACAGACAGACAGACAAAAATTTTACTGATTGCATTTTTGGCGTCAGTATCGATCACTAATCACCCGCTAATAGTTATTTTGGAAATATATTTCATGTACAGAATTGACCTCTCTACAGATTTATTATAAGTATAGAATAGATAGATATAGATGATGCGACTGCTAGAAAATTTAAGGCACCAACAATTTTTTTGTTCAAATTAGACCGTGAAAACACAAGGACGATGGAAGGGATATACGAGCCGGGACAAATGTTTTAAGGCGAAATGGAGTTCCCGGGTCGGCTAGTAGCATAAATCATAAATCTCTTTTGGCTAAGACATGTTTTGACAGTCTCCGTGGCGCAGCGGGCGAGTAGCCGGCGGTGAAGCGAGAGGCCGTGGGTTCGATTCCCGCTCCAAGACAAATATTTGTGTGACAGACAGATATTTCGGGTCTGGGTGTTGTAGGACCGATACTTACAGTTACAACCCTAGATAATTATATTTTACTGTCGAGTTGGGACTATATGTGTAATTGAGTCTTATTTTTTTAGTTAATTTAAAAAAATAATACATTAAAAGCCGTCAGCCGTTTCTTACCCCAAATAAAACCCACAAGCAGGTGAAGCCGCATACGGTTAATTCTACAAAAGAATTTGCATTTATTTTCCTAGCATGGCAAAGCGCAGTGCCGTCCAGTTAGAGTGTCAAGTAGCGAGCGACAATCTATCCCTCGCTACTCAATACAATCATGCTGGCCTGCTGTGTAGCTTCACCCAGGATCATAGGAATGTGGGAACACGGTAGCTGGCAAATTATTCCTCAGCTTAATGGTGCGGAAAAAACCGAATTTGCGAACCTTTAGGTTGAGGCCGGGATAGTAGACACAACGAAGTCGCGGGTTCTCAAGCCAGTACGAGTAGTTCTGATGTGGAAGGGTAAGATTAAACAATTCTTCGGAGCATTCGCCATGATACAGACGGTAGAAGACGCTTAGCTAGGAAATATCCCTTCCCAGTAGTGGCTCCAGGCTGTTACTCACATCTGCATCATTCACAATAAGGATGGCCCGCCGCTGCAACCCATCCAAGGCATCAAGTAGGTACTAAGCGGAACCGTGCTAGAGGTGACAGCAGTATTCCATTCCCGGCCGCACCTGCGCTTTATAAAAGCGGTAGAGCCGACCGGGCGTTAAAAACCGCCGCATCCTGTTCAGGATTACGACCCTTTGTAAAGTGGCGGATATTATGCCCTCGAAGTAACTCCTTGGATGAAGATCACAGCTGATATTCATACCTAAAACACTAAGGTTCCGCATTGAGAGAGGAATACTTTGAAGAATGGGTATGGAAGAGAAAAGGGATTTCTTGCACTAGAACGTGCAAACATTAATAATACCCTGTATTTAAATTGTTTCCCTGCTCGGTCTCCTCTAATAATGAGGGGTCTTAGTCCCCCACGCTGGCCTAATGCGGGTTGGCAGTCATCACCTCCTCCTAGCATCGCTTTCCTCAATGCTGAGGGTCGTGACCTCCTCCATGAATCACTTTCTCCAGAATTATGTTCTTCCATCTGTCACGATTTCCGGCAACTCGAAAAGCATCATGGACTGTCATGAAAAGATTGTGGCGGATTTGGTCGGACCAACGTGTAGGGTTGCGACCTTTCTCTCTTTTGCCCTCCACTTTGCCGGTGACGATGAGTATCGACACGTTAGTCTGGTGTGCTGTCCAGGGTATTCCAAGCATTTTCCGCCAGCACCACATTTCAAAAGCGTGAATTCTTTTGCGGTCCGCCGCCTTTAAGGTCCACGTTTCAGAGGCATACAAGAAAATGAAGACCACGAGTGTACGAACGAGGCGTGTTTTGGTACTTCTGGAGATACTCCTGTTCTTCCAATTTTTATGCAGCTGGGTCATAGCATTTTCACGTTCAACGATGCTGAGCTTACCTGGTTTAAGGGTACCTCTGATATTCCAGGTTCCAATACGATGATGGGTCCGTATTGAGTTCTTCTCTGTTTGTGATGATATATTTCCGCCAGTGGCAGCTCTTCCTTCAAAGGCCTAGCGGCCTACCTTGTCGGAAGCTTCGGTCACCAATTTCACACCACTCAACCCGGTAATTGGGTGGCGTCGAGCGTTAGTCGGATCGCATAACAAACTCTCATCTATATGATCTGATTCCATGGTTGAGGTTTTCTTGGGAAAGTAACACGCTGGGTTCCCACGTCCTTCCGGTGCAGTCTTTTAGAGGGGAAATTAATTCCTCTCGGTCCCTGCAGGCCGCTTCGTGTAAGCTTGATAATCACGAAGGGTCGGGTTAGTGTCCGCCGCCCGATACTCGGCGTTGACAGTTTTACGGCAAAATAGGTCTTGTTGTCTTGCCAACCCTCCTCGCTTTCTCAACCGGGCTTGGGACCGGCATAGGCGGAGTCATCACATACCTGTTCAAATTCAAAGTCCAGACTGGTGAAATAAGGCCTAACCCCTCTCATTAGAGGAAGCCAGTGCCTAGCAGTAGGACAGTGTTTAATACAGGGCTAGTATTATTTTACTATTATTATTTACACACGTAACTTTAGAAAAATCCCCTGATTGTATATCATTTTCGGCGGGTTTCGAACCTATGACTTTCGTCGTGACAGTCTCAACTAGGCAATCACTGCTTTTTGTATAAATTATCCAAATAATTTCAAATTAAATTCAATCAAGTTTTTCAAATCAATTCTTTATGTTCGAATTTCCGAAGTTAGCCGTTTAAAACTCGCACAATACAGCGTTTCTGACAATCGCACACATTGTACTATAAACTAGATTTGACACAAAATCTAGATTTTTTACTTTGAATATAATTGTATTCCAAATTTAGTACTTCATTTCATAATTGGATTTCAAGCATTAATAGTGTGCAATGACTTTAACTTAGTACCGATTTAGGCTAGAAAAACATAATTTGAAGAAGTCTAATAATACAATAAGATACCCAAGATTATTTGAAGGCAAAAATTAGAACACTATTTTAAAAGCAATGACAGCTTTTTACGGAGCGATACGGACTGTACAGGCAAAAGTCGTAGGTTCTATAAGAACATAACAAACACCTCGGAGTTTTCTAATGTTCCATGTGTATTAATTGTTAATTTTAGCTTGCTTTTTTTAACCTATTGTGTCCCACTGCTGGGCAAAGGACTCCCTCATTTCCTTCCACTGATTCAAAGGCGTCTAAGTCGTCCCGCCATCTCTTTCTAAGCGTAGTACCACGCTGCCGTCGGCCAGAAGGTACCCACTCGGAGTTAGTTCCCTATAGATGGTCCTAGCCATCAGCTTAGGCACCGTAAGACCGCTTCTGCAGCGCCATCATCACCATCTAACACCTGATGAAGATTTTCAACACATAACAACCCAAGTTCTTTAAACCGGTATATATTTCTATAACCTTAAACATGTCGAGTTTTGTGCCTACGAACTACGATTTGCGGACAGCATTGGTTTTCTGTTACCATTTGAAGAAAACTGTTGCAAAATCACATCGAATGCTTTTACAGTATTTCCAGCGGTTCAAAAAATTCAAAAGTGGTGATTTTGACGTTTCAGTTTGCAGACAACGAAGACCAGGCCGATCAGAAGGGTGCAGTCTATTATGAGCTGCTAAAACCTGGTGAACCGTTAATACTGATCGCTAACAACAGCAAATGATCAATTTAAAACAAGCAATATGTGAAAAACGAGCGGAATATGGAAAAAGGCAACACAAAATAATTTTTCTCCATGATAATGCCCCCTCACACACAGCAAAACGAGTCCAGGGAAACCATCGAGGCGTTCAGTTGGGAAACACTAGCGCATGCGGCGCATATTCTCCAGACTTGGCTCCGTCGGATTATAACCTATTCGCATCACTGTGACACGCTCTCGCTGAATAACGCTTCAATTTGTACAAAAATCTATGAAAATTGTTCTCTTATAAAAAATAACCATTTTTTGGCGTGGTATTCATAAACTACCGGAGAGGTGGGAGAAATGTATGAATAACAATGGAGATTATTTTGAATGAAATATTTTCATATCCTTTTCAAACAACGTAAGTATAATTGTTACAAAGAAATTCCGGTTTCATACTTCTACACCGAATAATTAAAATGACAAAGTTGCAATATATACACTCACTCACGCCTGTAATCCCTGATGGGGTAGGCAGATATGTAACCAGTACACCCACTTTTCGCCGAATTTCGGTCCCATAATGTGATAGGGGGCGAGCCTATCTCAAACAAAGCTGTAAAGGAGATTTAAAGTAGTTTAAAAGTTTTAATATTTGCGTTTAAGTGGCAAATACTTTGATGGAATAAAAGAGATGCATTGTTTCACATCTGTCAGACGACTTGCGAAGAAAAAAAACTACAGTTTGAATACTCATCCGAAATGTTATAACTCTAATAAAGCTGACGACTACTGTTGCCTTTGCCAATCCCTATCGTACCCAGGCTTCTTTCTTTTTTTTTATCCTGGCACGGCAAAGTGACCGCACTGTACCTGATGGTAAGCGCAGTGCGGTCCAAATAGAGTACTGAGTAGCGAGAGACGATCTATCCCCGCTACTCAAGACACTCATGCCGGCCTGCTTCTTCACACTACGCCATGGGCAACAAGGTGAAGAAGGGGTCTAGGGTCTAGTGTCAGAGCACGCAGAAGGCCGTAAAATGGCCATTGTACCCCAACTCCAGACCTCCGACAAAAACCGGATGTACACTGGCTGATCCCGGAACGCGAAACATTTGCGTGTGCCACTATGGCGGGTTTTTCGCCCTGTGTACGGTGGTCGCTATCCGGGCGGATATGAATATCCTACCACCAGCAAAAGCTGCTTCTTTTGGTGTTGTATTGGACGGTGAAGATCACCAGTCGACTCACTCGCTTTTCATAACTTTAGCCTTATATTGTAACCAAGAGCACCAGGATAATACAAACTATGAAAATTTTAGATAATTTTTTTATTGTGGTCTTAATTCGAAATCGAGTATTTTAATTACAATTACCTTCGATACTATTTTGAGACTAAAAACAAGAAAATAAATTATAGTTTACAAAAACGCTTTAATTTGGATGAACTAAAAATTTTAAGATAATTTGATTGTAAAAAAGGGTGAGGTGCTTTTTACCATACCTTGATAAACTAGCGCTTTTTACAATCAAATTATTCTCTTATTTTTAGTTCAGCTAAATTAAAGCGTTTTTTAAACTATAATTTATTAACATTACCAGTGAACGTAACATTCTAGAGGTCATCTTTACACGTCCAAACGCCTAATTTGACATTTAAACTGAATAAAATTTTGTTGCAAATTAAACGTGCATCGATAACTGACATTGCAGATGCCCTTGTGAGAACTGATTATAACCAAGTAGTACCTGATATGGTCTTGTTTGTCTACTGTCAACGACCTGGAGGTCGACGAATGATTTGTGGTATCAAAACACAAAAAAACACACGTTCAGGTCCTTTGAAAACCAATGATAAAGAAATATCATTTTAGGAGTAATTCGCAAGGTGAAGAAGTTTGCAGATCATTATATGATATTTTGTCTGGGGTCTAGAGTTGGGGTATGTTTGGCCGTGTTGCCTTCTGAGTACTTTGATACTAGACCCTCGACCGTTTCTTCACCTTCTTGCCCCATGGTGTAGTGTGAAGAGGCTACACAGCAGGCCGGCATGATTGTGTTGAGTATTGAGGGTTTAATTGTTTCTCGCTACTTGTTAATCTAACTGGACCGCACTGCGCTTACCATAAGGTGCAGTGTAGTTACTTGAAAAAAACACAGGACAAAAAAAACTTTTTGCTGGAGATGGCAAACGAGTAAATGAATTGCCGGGATTAGATGTAAAGTCACGCTCTAGTCAGTTTTTATGTTCAGAATCAATGAGGCAGCCCGACGACCAGAGTAACACACTAAGTAATGAAAACTTACAGATGACGACATTGTATAAGATGCCGAAGGTGCGTGAAGCTACAAAAAGCCCCTGTTTTGTGTTTCCATTACTTAAAGTGAACCAAAAATATATCATCTAATACTCAATTCATAGATAATCCAAAATATGGAGAAACTTACAAAATAGTTCCTGTAGAAGTCTTTATTATAATTATTCTAATGAAGTGGCAAATCTAAAATAAAGTAGCTAAATTATGATATAAAGATTCCATACATACATATACACCCACGCCTGCAATCCCCGAAGGGGTAGAGGTGTACCTAATACACCCACTTTCTTCCGAACTTATTATCGTCCTATGATTGATAGGGGGCGAGCTATCGTCATACCGCGCACTATTCCAGACTCTGGGCTAATACTGAGCATTTCGTGATAAAAAATCCAATTATTTACCCGATCCGGCGATCGAACCCGAGACCTCAGCACAGCAGTCGTACTGCGTACGCAATTACAACTGCGCTCCGGAGGCAGTCAGGCAATGTAAAGATTATGTTTATAAATTACCCCTGTTTTAGAAATTAGTTCATATTGAGCTGCTTTCAAATGCAAATTGCACAGCGATATCTGTGAAACCTATAGCCTTCAACTCATCGTCCAAGGTTGTGAACTGCATCACACCATTCATATTTCTAGATATTTCTCAGTGGGAACAACCACAATAGTCATTTAAAATCACGAAAGAATATTATGAAAACGTTATTTTAAAGACGTCATTGGGTGCTTATCCATTGAGGAGAATAGTAATATTTGCTTACTGTTAAATTAGTTTTTATCTAATAAATGTTGTCCAAGACTATAATTTTTTATATCATAGTCCGACAAACGAGCCAAGGGGTCACCTGATGTTAAGTGATCTCCACCGCCCATGAACATCCACAATACCGAAAGTATCACGTATGCGCTGTCGGCCTTAAAGGACAGGAATAGGGATTAGGGAAGGGAAGGGGGAATCTGAGCCTCCGGATATTTCACTTACCATACGAAACGAGACAGTGAACTGTCACGTTACATTGGTTTTCTGTAAGACAGTGGTACTACCCCGGTCGAGCCGGCCCATTCATGCTGTAGTCAAATATGTCTACAGCGTGGCTCTACCACTTTAAAATCTGGTCAAAACGTCAATTATTAGAACTACAAAAATAATTACCGTCATATTAAATGCACTGAGACAAATAAGCAATGAACTGGTAACGATGTTAAACAGCATCGATTGGTTATAAACTATTTCTATTTTGTTCACCAATCTGGAAGAAAAAATCAGTTTGCAGAAACTATGATAAATATATTTTTTGCGTTATGGCTTCCATGCAATTATAATAAATATCATGGTCTCTAATCTCATTTTTACTCCGTGTCATTACATTTACTTATTATTTACTAGCGGGTGAGGCAGACGTTGTCCTGCCCGGAAAAGCAACGCCACATTAAACATGATATTTTAAAGATCACAATCTTTGGCATTTCTCCCACAAATGCCAGCACATACAATTTGGTGGCATACCAACAATAGCGCCACCTACCGGGTCCAATTATGTTTTCAAACCTTCCCAGAACTTCCACAAATATTTCAAGACCAATATTAGCCAAATCGGTCCAGCCGTTCTCGAGTTTTAGCGAGACAAACGAGCAGCAATTAATTTTTATATATAAGAAGATATATACATATAGTTTTAATGTTATTTAACGTTAGTTTACTTCGGTATTTACAACGGTAGGCAGCGGCTTTGCTGTGCCCTGTCATTGCAGAAGTCTATGGGCGGTGGTGACTACTTACCATCAGGCGGTCCGTTTGCTCGTCTGTCTATCGAGATGCTATCGAGGCACTAAAAAAGAAAGAAACTTCATCTTTATATAACTTATTTATAATATTTGATTATAACTTGTCATCTTTACTCACTCAATTAATTCCTGGTGTCGTTTCACAGATGTCACAAAATTGCTTTTTGTTTCCTCGTCCGATGTCGCCTGTATATTCTCAATTCTAAAACATAGCAGCTTAAAATGCATCTCAATGAACGTACAGAACGCATGTAACAATGTGTCTGTTCCCACAACATTTAAAAATACAATTCCCGCTGAAACAAACCACAAAAGAATCAACACACAATAACAGTAGGCCTACTCTTGAAATCGATTCCAATCTCGAACTCGATACAGTTTCAATTCCAATCTAGAAGATATTGGTACTCTAACTCACTCAACTAAATGAAATAGAATATTTACGAACTAGCGATCGTAAATACTCGATTTCATTTAGTTACTAAAAATTCCGCCGTATTCAGTTAAATCGTGGGCTGGTGTGTCGTAGTTTTTGATACCCACGATACAGGTTTTACCTAGTGTGGGGTCAGAACTATGTGTGTGATTTTTGGTTTATTATTTATTTATAGCAAATGCTAACAAACGCGTAGTATACCGTAATATATGCGAGTGTTATACCAGCCCCATTATGTTACATATTAAAGGAAATGGAAATTGGAAAGATGGCGGGATTTTTAAACCTCCAAATAGTTTCAAAAAAGCACGTCATTTCGCATATTTGTGTGAGACAGTAGTAATGTAAAGTCACACTTCGACCAAATCCGTCCATTCATAACGTAGAGAGAACTGTGTACAAAATGTTATCATTTAGCAAACTGCATGCAATGTGACTACACCACTTATAATACATATTAAAAACAACAGTCACACAAATAGTCCTGGCCTCATACTAGATGTAACATGTATCGTGGAAAAAGCATTCCATATTTTTAAATTAATTTGAAGTTAGAATTCTTGGCCAAAATCAAAAATTACTTTGATTTGAAATTGCCGGTACTGCAGAACGGCAATTTCGTAGGTACCTTTTAATATATTATAAAATTGTAAAAATTAATGATAATATTTTAAATGGCCATACACCACTGTATTGGGATCGATCTATTATCACAGACAGGACTATTGTAGCCAATAAGCCTGATATTATGGTAATATCGATCGATTAGCGCGCCGGGCAATACTTGTTGACGTTACCATTCCGCATGACGATAACCTCGTTAAAGCTGAAAAAGACAAAATGTCCAAATATTTAGATCTGGCTCACGAGGTTGTTGACATGTGGAATGTTGACTCAGCTATTATTGTTCCGATAGTTGTTACTGCCAATGGGCTGATACCAAAGAACCTCGACCAACATCTTCAGAGGCTCTCAATTGGTCGTTGGGTCAAAAGCCAGATACAAAAGGCAGTATTATTGGATACGGCACGCATTGTGAGGAGGTTCCTCACTCTGGGGTCCTAACCGCCGGTGGCTTGGGTCCTAGGCCTCGCCATCGGAGGGTTAACATTTTTATATTTTTAAATAATTTATATTTAAAAATGTAAAAAAAGCCTTTTAAATAAAGAGTACTATACATATTTTAATAATATTGACCGTGAAGAATAATATAAAACTGTTTCCCAAAAACAGTCAACTAGCCTATTATCATCAGTTGTGGTAATTTATGTCATGTGCCAACTTATCCTTAAAAATATTTAAAAGCCCAAAACCATTTATGTCTTAATTATAAGCAGATGTTAAGTGAATATTTTTTTCGGAGATACACTGTTGGGGTACGATGTTTAGCCGTGTTGCGGTCTTCTGAGTACTCAGTGTACTAGAGTCAGAACTCTAGACCCTCGACCGCTTCTTCACCTTTTTGCCCATGGTATAGTGTGTCATGCACGACCTGATTGTGTTGACTAGCGGGGGATAAATTGTCTCTCGCTACTCGATACTTTAATTGGACGGCGCAGCAGTTACTATCGGGTGCAGTGTGGTCACATAGCCGTGCCAGGATAAAAAAAATGTGATGGGCTCACTCCTATCATATTATGAGACCGTAACACAAATTCGAGGAAAAGCGGGTGTACTAGTTACACCTCTGCCTGCCCTTTCGGGGATTACAGTCGTGAATGTATATGTGTAATTAAAAATATAATATAGAAACTTTAATCAAAAATGTTTTCACCAAAATTATTATTATTTAGGTGTAAAATAAAAAAAACAAACGAACAACTACTGACTTGCATAAACCTGGTGAATGTACTCCAGATACCAGAGGCGTATGTTGTAAGCGTCGAAAAAATATTTCACCAAAAACGGATACTGGATCTTGAATGCTCCTTCCTGAATATATCCGACCATCATCAGGACAAATGGCATCAAGCAGAACATTGTCACCACGGACACATACGACCCTATCAGGAATAGCATATTACGCTTCAACAGTCTCATTGAATCTTTTGCTATTTTCTCCTCTGTACTTCCAACCTCCTTGTCTTCAGTATTAAATACATTTTCTCGTATTTCATCATTAAATACTGGATGTATTTCACTTAGTTTATTAATAATTTGCAACAGAACATTATTTTTATTAAAAAGAAACCCTACTTTAACAGTGCCTAGAATACTGTTTGCAATACAAGGCGTCATTAAAGAATGCTCAACGAAGCTCCCGCCCTTTTGTAGTTCATCTATTAGTAAATAGGCTTCAGCGATCAAAACAGTATAGAGTGTAATAATATTGAGATAAAATAGAACCTTCTGAACCAGAAAGTCAATTAAGAAATGCCATTTGTTGTTATAAAGTTTTATCCCGGAAAGAAGTAACGCAAATTTCGTCAATCTGATAGTGTTTTCAAATTCATCGGAATGCCTCATGTTTAAGACGTCAAGGCAGTGTGAATTCGAAACGTGAAATGAATAAATATGTGTCGAACAAAGCTGAATTAATTAAAAGGTTTTTACAAAAGGAATATGAAACACACAACAAATTCTGTCTAATTTAAGGGCTCTTTGACGACACCTTTGGTAGATGTAATTACCCTCTATTATCAAACGGCACAAAGGTGTAAAGAACTACTAATTTTATTGTAGAAATGTTTATTTCATTTATATACTAACATTTGTTTCAAGCTTCCCCCTGGTGGTGCGTTTTTTGATTATTTATGTATCATCATGTCTATTATTCATGACGTTTCATTATGTTTACTGGATTTGTAACGTTATCTATAATTTTGTTAGCAGCGATAGCCTAGTTGGTTGCGGTACGGACTGCCAAGACGAAAGTCGTATGTTCGAAACCCAAGTGGCATACACCTCTGACTTTTCTAAAGTTATGTGTGTATTAAATGTTAATTATCGCTTGCTTTAACTATGAAGGAAAACATCGTGAGGAAACCTGCATATTCTTACACGAATTTCGAAGTTATGTGAAGCCTACCAATCCGCATAAGGCCAGCGTGGTGGACTAAGGCCTAACCCCTCTCATTAGTAGAAGAGGCCCGTGCCCAGCAGTGGGATATTGTTTGATACAGGGCTAGTATTATTATTATGCAAAATACGAATTTTCATGCTATTAACTTAAAAAATTAAGGATTTTCATACAAACATTCATCCCCTATTTTACCCCCTTAAGGATGATTTTGAAAAAAAATTTGAAACTTATTTTTTATTTCGTACCAAAAGCCTAAATATAAATTTCCAGATCCCTAGGTCAAGGAATTATGGATTTCCCATACAAATTTTGAACTCCTATTTCACCCCTTTCAAGGTGGTTTTTGGAGAAAAAAGATAGCCTAAGTACGTCTCCGGGATATAATCTATCTCCTTGCAAAATTTCATCACAATCCGATCAGCCGTTTTGTCGTGAAAAGGTAACAAACAAACAGTTACTTTCGCATTTATAGTATTAGTATGGATAGTATTAGTATGGATGTTAAAACACTTCGCATTAGCATTGTTTACAGGTGAATATTATAAGTGGATTTTCAGTCAATTTCTTGAAAAATCGCTACCATCTAGCGATTATACACACTTAAAGAAATTCTATTGAGACAAAAAGTTTCGTAATGAAGCTATATCCATACTAATATAATACTATAAATGCGAAAGTAACTCTGTTTGTTTGTTTGTTTGTTCGTTTGTTTGTTACCTCTTCACGACTAAACGGCTGAACGGATTGTAATGAAATTTGGTAAGGGAATAGATTATATCCTGGAGAAGGACATAGGCTATCAAGGCCTTTCAAGGTTGCTTTTTGAGAAATAAGATATTATTTCTCAAAAAGCAACCTTGAAAGGGGTCAAATAGGAGTTAAAAATTTGTATGAGAAATCCATAATTCCTCGACTTAGGGATCTGTAAATTCATATTTAGGCTTTTGATAGGAAATAAAGAAATACGTGTTTAAACGTTTTTGAAAAATCATCCCTAAAAGGGGCAAAGTGAGGTTAAACTTATGGGGTATTCTTTAGATGCAATCTCAAGATTCAGGCACAACACCTGAGAGGCTGGACAATCGCTACAGGTGCCTCAGTGCAGAACACAACTCCTTGCATTGTATACTTCTGCTCCCGAATATAACCTCCACGCAGGCGGAGCCGCGAGCAACAGCTAGTGTATCATATGTATATGCTTTTTGTATAGCGATATATAAAACACAAAACTTATTTCTACCTATGTCCGTTATAGACTTCGAAACCACTCAACCGATTTCAATGAAATGTTGTGTATGTGTGTGATTGGGTCCAACTTAAAAGTTACGATAGTTTTAGATCTGATAGGTGGCGCTGTTGTCGAGATCTGAATTCCTTATTTTTTCAACGAAAATTCGGTCCACAAGGTAGGCGGTTTATGGCAGGACTACGTCTGCCCACCACAGCCTTGCCACTAGTGCTTTCTATATAGCGATTTAGCAGTAGACCCCCAGGAATTTCTTGGAACTAGACGCAAACTAATGGCCTTGAAACCTTCATCGAGATCCGTTCAGCCGTTTTTACAAAATACAAATAACAGACAGACATCAAAGTCAATCTTTTTATCTTTATATTAATCTTTGTCGTCGAAATTGGTGCGGGCGGCGGGCGCGCTCGGACGCCTGCTGCCGAACCTGAAGGGACCTAATAACCCTTGCCGAAGTTTATACGCCGGAGTCGTGCAGTCAATGGCCCTGTACGGATGTCCCGTGTGGGCCGAGTCCCTGAACGCCCGATGCGTCGCCCTGTTGCGCAAACCATAGCGTTTGGTGGCGTACCAAATAGTAAGGGGCTACCGCACGGTCTCTCACGAGGCGCTCTGCGTATTGGCCGGCACACTACCTTGGGAGTTGGACGCCAAACTTCTCTCGTCAGCGTTCCTCTGGCGGGAGGAGGCGTCCAGCCGCCGTCAGGAGACACTGGCCCCGAGGGAGATTGCGGCCCGGTTTCGCAGAACCGCCGTGGAGGAGTGGCATTCCAGGCTGGAGAGCCTGACTGCGGGCTTGAGGACTGTCGCAGCAGTGCGTCCTGTCCTAAAGAGATGGCTAGAAAGGCGCCACGGGGCGCCTACGTTCCGACTGACGCAGGTATTAACGGACCACGGGTGTTTCGGTTCGTTCCTGTGTTGGATCGGAAAGGAGGTGTCCGCCGTGTGCCACCACTGTGGCAACTGCCGCGAGGACACGGCCCAACATACATTGGAGGAGTGCCCAGCCTGGGACGAAGAGCGCAGCGCTCTCAGAGCAGTCGTTGGAGGAGACCTCTCGCTGCCGGCCGTGGTGTCGTCCATGGGCGCCAGCCGGAGGTCCTGACGTATCGGTGCGCGGGGGCTCCTTAGCCCCCCATAGAGATGGGCTGTTACAATAAAGTCCAATAAACAAACCTTCGGCGGTCATTACCTTAAATACGCCTTAATTGCATGTTAATAAGGGCGCCTTTCGCCTGATTGGGCCGCAATTCGGCAGGTTAAATGGTCGAAGCTTTATCTTCACGTATTAAGATTCCATTTTCATGGATATATTGTCAGTGGTGTCCTTTCCACTCTACTTCACCTAGGACGAGGAGGAGGCGTGGGCATGCCTAGACCCACGCAACCCAGTTACTTTTCCTTTATGGCCTATCAAGGCAGACGAGCTACTAACTGATGGGAGATGGTAGCCATTAGACTTAGATATTTGCAATCAATTATATACATTACATATACATATATTATATACTAGATGTTGCTCGCGGCTCCGCCCGCGTGTAGGTTATTTTTGGAAGAAAAGGTATACAATCAATGGAACAATGGAGGCATTTTAAGCTATTACACCTTTTTATATTTTGCTATTGCATGGGAAAAATCTATAAATAGCCTATATGCTATTCCAGACTAATAATCTATCTCTGTGCCAATTCTCAACCAGATCCGTCCAGCCGTTGTAGCGTGATTGAGTAACAAACATCGATCCATCAAAACATTCGCATTTATAAGATTAATAGGATTAGGCATTTCTATCCTTTTTTTTTTCTTTTTTTTTTTTTTTTTTTTTGTCGCGGGGAAAGCGTTTTATTACTACCGCCCGCTCCGGGGGGAAGCGGAATAAGAATAAAATGGTTATGCTGGACTAGCCGGTCTTACGACCCAGCATCCCCCTCGCCCGGATGATGGCTATCCGGGCAGCCGCTGGGCCGAGTCCCTACCCCCTATGTACACCCCACCCGACACAACCAGCTAAAACCCCGGGAGACGCCGGTCAGTCGTCCACCCGGCGCCTCCTACGTCTTCTCTGGCGGCGGGAGGGATCATTTCGTTCCCGATCCCTCTCGGCACTCTCCTTCTGCGAGATGACGCTCTCGCAGAAGTGGGCCACCGCACGCCAGGACCTCCGGCTGGCGACCATGGACGACACCACGGCCGGCAGCGAGAGGTCTCCTCCGACGACTGCTCTGAGAGCGCTGCGCTCTTCGTCCCAGGCTGGGCACTCCTCCAACGTGTGTTGGGCCGTGTCCTCATGGCAGTTGCCACAATGGTGGCACACGGCAGACACCTCCTTTCCGATCCGACACAGGAACGAACCGAAACATCCGTGGTCCGTCAGTACCTGCGTCAGACGGAAAGTTGGCGCACCGTGGCGCCTGTCTAGCCATCTCTTTAGGACAGGACGCACTGCCGCGACGGTCCTCAAGCCCGCACTTGGGCTTTCCAGCCTGGTATGCCACTCCTCCACAGCGGTTCTGCGAAATCGGGCCGCAATCTCCCTCGGGGCCAGTCTCACCTGACGGCGACTGGACGCCTCCTCCCGCCAGAAGAACGCGGACGAGAGGAGTTTTGCGTCCAACTCCCAAGGGAGGGTGCCGGCCAATACGCAGGCCGCCTCGTGGGAGACCGTGCGGTAGCCCCTTACTATTCGCTGCGCCAACAAACGCTGCGGTTTGCGCAGCAAGGCGACACAGCGGGGTTTCAGGGACTGGGCCCATACGGGACATCCGTACAGGGCCATTGACCGCACGACTCCAGCGTATAAACTTCGGCAAGGGCTATTAGGTCCCTCCAGGTTCGGCAGCAGGCGTCCGAGCGCGCCCGCCGCCCGCACCAATTTCGGCGACAACTCCTTGAAATGGGCACGGAAATCCCACCGGCTGTCCAGAATCAATCCCAAGTACTTCATTGTACAGCCGATGGGAATCCGCACCCCCTCCACATTGATGTGGGGCATTAAAGGTGGCCGAATCCGAGGACCGTGAAAGTAAAGGGCCTCGGATTTGTTCAGGGCCACCTTAAGGCCCAGTCGCCGAATCCTGCCCACCACCTGTTCGGTTGCGAACGAGGCGAGCAGGGTGGCCTCCTGGAAAGACCTGGCTGTCGCTGTTACTAGCGTGTCGTCTGCATAACAGACGACAGCGACGCCTCGGGGGTTAGTACCACGGAGCACCCAATCGTAGCCGATGTTCCACAGGAGAGGGCCCAGGACTGAGCCCTGTGGAACACCGCAGGCCATCGCTCTTCGGTGCCACCTGTCGGCGCCTGGATACACTATGTACCTATCTGCGAGATAGGGCAATGTGTTGAACGCGTTGGCGATGTCCAGAGACACCGCCACCACCACTTCACCCCGAGCCACTGCCTCCTCCGCTTGTGAGGCATTTCTATCCTGGCACGGCAATGTGACCCCCTTCTCCTGATGGGTAGTGCCGCCCACTAAGAGTATCAAGTAGCGAGAAACAACTATACCTCGCTACTTGACACCATCATGCCGGCCTGCTGAGTAGCTTCTTCACACTACTCCTAACGGACTCAGGATCATTGAAATCAGGATACATATATCGGAAAGTAGTCGCTTAAAAACAGTGAATATAATTTTTTATTTCTTGATTCTGAACTCATACGAAAATACTTGTAATTTTTCAAATCAAGACCACAATAGAAAAAATGATCTAAAACTTTCATATTTTTTATTCTTCTGGTGCTCTTGGTTATGATATAAGGCTAAAGTTATGAAAAGCGAGTGAGTCGACTGGTGGTCTTCACCGTCCAATGCAATACCAAAATCATGGCTACGATGGGCATTGGCAAAGGCATCAGTAGTCGTCAGCTTTATCAGCCTGTGCCACTATGGCGGATTTTACACCCTGCCTACGGTGTTCGCTATCCGGGCGGATATGAATATCCTACCACCAGGAAATCTACATGAAACCGAAAAATATGGCAAGGGGTCTATGGGACAAAAAAGTTTACAAATGCAATTTACAAAAACTGTATTCCGATAGATAAGTGACACAAAACATATACTCCGTTATCTAAAAATTACGATCGCTTGCAGATAGTATTGTAAACGAAATGGACACTAATAGAAATTCTAACGCTAATAGACTATTAAAAGTAGGGGAAAAAATGTCTTTGTGTGACTAGCGTGGGAACCGCTCTTCGAATTGGATGTTCAGAAAACTTTCAGAATGTTGATTAGGTGAATTTGAGTAGCATCTACTTACCGCCCGTTTCTGGAGCATATTGTAAAAACTACATCCAGTTCCAAGAAACTCCTGAATATTCTGCGGACTTCATTTTAACGTTTGTTTTAGGTGTGTTTGTCACCAAACGCATCCTAAACGGCTCGCCCGCTTTGCATGAAATTTTGCGTCTATATTCAATGGGTTCCCTGGATGTTTTGAAAACACATATTGACCCGGTAGATGGCGCTGCTTTTCCGGGCAGGACGACGTCTGCCGAGCCCGATAGTTGCTATACAAAATATAACATGGTTTGGCATGTTTATGCGCATATTAACCATTGAAATAAAACTAAAAAGGAAAATAAACCACGATATATTCCGTAAAACTACTTTTATTTCTATACTAGCTGTTGCTCGCGGCTCCGCCCGCGTGAAGGTCATGTTTGGGAGAAAAAGTATATTATACAAAATACGAATTTTCATGCGTTTAACTTAAAAAAATGAGGATTTTCATACAGACTTTCATCCCCTATTTTACCCCCTTAGGGATGATTTTGAAAAAAATGTGAAACACGTATTTCTTTATTTTCTACCAAATGCCTAAATATGAATTTCCAGATCCCTAGGTCGAGGAATCATGGATTTCCCATACAAATTTTGAACTCCTATTTGACCCCTTTTAAGGTTGTTTTTTGAGAAAAAAGATAGCCTATGTAGCCTCAAGGATATATTCTAGCTCCTTGCCAAATTTCATCACAATTTGGTCAGCCGTTTAGTCGGGAAAGGTAACAAACAGAGCTATTTTCGCATTTATAGTATTAGTATGGATATAAAATATATAGCTGTGGAACAGTTTGCCGGCACACGTATATATATACATGTATATCCTTGAAAATGGAATCTTAACAAGTGAAGATAAAGCTTCGACCATTTAACCTGCCGAATATATCCGGACCAAACAGGCGAAAGGCGCCCTTATTAACATCCATTTAAGGCGTATTTAAGGTAATGACCGCCGAAGTTTTGTTTATTGGACTACTCTAACTGGACCACACTCACACCTGATGGTAAGTGCAGTGCCGTCCAGTTAGAGTATCAAGTAGCGAGAGACAATCTATCCCTCGCTACTCAACACAATCATGCCGGCATTTTTTTTTGTAGTCGCGGGATATCCTTTTTATTACTGCCGGCCGCTCCGGGGGGAAGCGGAATAAGAATAAAACGGGTATGCTGGACTAGCCGGTCTTACGACTCAGCATCCTCCTCGCCCGGATGATGGCTATCCGTGCTGCCGCTGGGCCGAGTCCTTACCCCTATGTACACCCCACCCGACACAACCAGCTAAAACCCTGCGGTGGCCTTCTTCCTCGCTTACGGAGCGATCCCGGGGTATTCTAAGGAGTGCTAGAATTGCAGCCGGAATCGCCTCTGCGTGGTGCTGCTTAGCAGCCCATCTCTATGGGGGGCTAAGGAGCCCCCGCGCACCGACACGTCAGGACCTCCGGCTGGCGACCATGGACGACACCATGGCTGGCAGCGAGAGATCTCCAACGACTGCGCTCTTCATCCCAGGCTGGGCACCCCTCCAACGTAAATAAATAAAAAAATTAATATTTATCTCACAAAGTTTATTTCTATAATTGTTTATTGTTTTTTATTACATAGCTAGTGCATCCAGCAATCTATATATCTTCCGTATGCATTTACTTATACTTAAAGCTACTAAAAACACAATTTTCTTAATCCAACTGATCTACATTAATTGTAAACAGTATTGAGTAGTGCGAACAGCGACCACGAACGGCTTAGAATCTGTAAAGAACATAAATAAATAAATACATCTAACAGTGACACACATAGTTTTGACCCCACACTGAATCATGGGTATTAATAACTACGAGGGTCTGTAACCCCACAACACCAGAACCGAAACAAATATCTGTCGGTCACACAAACATTTAAGTCAATGAGCCTATCAGCTAATTAGTTAGAATTTTTTTACAATTTACACAAGATATGCCAATTACTAAATAAGAGCTATTAAAATAACTACGCTGTAAACATATTACTGTATAAATGCATTCTTGTAATTTTTTTATGATTGCTGGAGGAATGTCAAAATTCCCGAAGTGTCGAAGATTACTCAAAAGTTGTGGGGTTTATTTGCGCTGATCTGTAGAGATTAGGAAGATGGCAGAAATGATGTCCCATTGCAGATTTTAAAAAACAACTATGAACATTGTAACAACATCGACAGCTAGTAACCAGCTGTGAAACGAGAGGTTGTGGGGTCGATTCCTGCATAGAGAAATGTTTATGTGATCCACACAAATCGGGTCTGGGTGTTGTGAGACCGTAGTCCCTCGTAGTTATTTATACCCACGATACAGGTTTGACCTAGTGTGGGGTCAGGACTAGATAGACTAGTGTATTATTTATTGTATAGGGAACAGTTCACTAAGGCTACCTAATTCCGTAAATGTAGTGGCACAAGCTAGTATATAGGACATACTAGCTGTTGCCCGCGGCTCCGCACGAACTTATTTTTGGAAGAAAAGGTGTGCAATCCATGGAGGCATCTTAAGCTATTACATTACGCACCCATTGGTGAACTGATAAAGAACCTAATAATTTTCTGTGATAAAACATAGCCTATGTGTTAATCCAGCTAATAAACTATATGTGTACCAAATTTCATCCCAAACCGTTCAACCGTTTTTGGGTGATTAAGTAACAAACTTTCACATTAATAGGAAGCAGTATAAAACATATCATTTCGATACACTCAAAGCAAAATAATTGTATAACTAGTAATGACAATATGTTAGTTAATTTATCGTGCAAAGTTATACAATCTCACGCGTAAAGGATACAGGATCCAAGGCTTGTAGATATTGTTACCGCCTTAAATTGTGATAAAGGCTAATCTATCGCCTTATCACTTCAAAGCCTTATCATAAATAAATAGTCTACCCCTTCCGAGATACAAGAGTAACCTTATAAAAAAATGAGGTATCTTTGACCTATGTTCTATGGAGCGTTTTTAAGTCACGACTACATGACTGGTTGTTTTAAAGCAACCTTGTAAATGATCCTTTTAAACTTGACCTTGGGTTTGTAATTTTTTGCCGAAACTTTGTACAAAGAACGACATCAGAGAATCATATTTCAATAACACCTATACATATCCCTGATTCCACGATAAGACACGATTATATTATAAGTATCATGAATTGCGAGAGACTGGGGTAGTTGACAGTAGGTGAAAACCTGATAGAATTTTATTTTTATAATAGCAGCGATAGCTTAGTTGGTTGCGGTACGGACTGCCAAGACGAAAGTCGTAGGTTCGAAACCCAAGTGGCATACACCTCTGATTTTTCGAAAGTTATGTGTGTATTAAAATGTTAATTATCGCTTGCTTTAACGGTGAAGGAAAACATCGTGAGGAAACCTGCATATCTGAGAATTTTTCGAAGGTATGAGAAGTCTGCCAACCCGCATTAGGCCAGCGTGGTGGACTAAGGCCTAACCCCTCTCATTAGTAGAGGAGGCCCGTGCCCAGCAGTGGGACAATGTTTAATACAGGGCTAGTAGTATTAGTAGTAGTAGTAGTAATAGATTTTAGTCTAAGAATATCGAAAATTAAACTAATTGTTAATTTATATTTATTTATACTCTTTATTGCACACTAAGATACACAATATAGGAACACTGCAACAATTAATTAAAAGTACAATTGGCGGCCTTATCGCTCTCGGCGATCTTTTATATGTGACTAGCTGTTGCTCGCGGCTCCGCCCGCGTGGAGGTCATGTTTGAGACAAAAAGTATACACTACAAAATACCAATTTTTGTGCATTTAACTTTAAAAATGAAGGATTTTCATACAAACTTTCATCGCCTATTTTACCCCGTTAGGGGTGGAATTTCCAAAAAACCTGAAATATATATTTTTAATTTTTAACTGAAAGGCCAAATACCAGTTTTCGTGAATTTAACTTCAAAAATGACGGATTTCCATACAAACTATCATCCCCTATTTTACCCCCTTAGGGGTGGTATTTCCACAAACCCTTCCTTAGTGGATGCCTACGTCATAAAAAGTACCTACTGTCAAAATTTCAAGTCTCTAACCCCAGCCGTTTTGGCTGTGCGTTGATCGATCAGTCAGTCAGTCAGTCAGTCAGTCAGTTTCTTCTTTTATAATTATACAGATTATTTAATATTTTCAAGGAACAAATATGTAAAAATAAAACATTTTGCCACGTGACATGAAACACAAATCAGTCATGCATGACGTCACCGTTCGAAACATCTATTAAAAATTGAGCCAAACGTCTATAAGTTTTCGCATGGTCACGTCACACGAGAGGCCATGACAGTTGGTAGCGTTTTGGTGGGAAAATACAGTTGGTTTATAAAAATGCAAATTAAATCTTGAAAACGTATGATTTATGTTTATTAATGATATTACTTTAATAATATAGACCATGAAGAATAAAATAAAACAGTTTCCCAAAAACAGTCAACCAGCCTATTCTAAATATACACTTACCGTAGTGAAGGTGTTCAGGTTGAGGTCCGCGAAGTTAGCTGCAGTCAACTTGCAAGGTTTCTGCGACCTGCACACGTCACAGTGGTGAAATTATTAGCAAACAACAAGTTAAGGCTTCGGAGTTTAAAAATGAAACACATTGCACAACAGCGCTCCCGTCTACACGTGATTTTGGCGAACCATTGTCCATAAAACGTGACAAAATATAACATGCCAAAAATGGCTTCAGGGTTACAACATTTTGATTTGAATTTGATATATTTAGAGCTGCAATTTTCCCCTGCCGACGCGATATTTATATAACTAAATATCAGGTATTTCTGCTATTTTTACCGTGCGAGTGTGACTGGAAGGGTTGATAGAGGGCGCCCGAGGAGAACTTATGCCGATCAAAATGTTATCTAGCAAAACTGCAATCCGAACAGGCGATAGGTTGATAAAGATTGACTGAATCTGATTAGTGTATAGATTTCATAGATTCAATTAATCTTTTAAAGATTCATTCAAATCATGACACAACAACAAACTACTAAAACTACAAAAATGACGTTACCTACTAAATAGTAGGTAGAGTCATTTTTGATGAGATATGTCAGTCAATAGCAGTCGATACAAACCTGATTAGTATTAAAACTACCGCCTTTTTGGTGCCTTTGTCGATGTCATACCACTTGCAATTGTAGATAGCGTTACTGACTTCTGTACTCTGAAAATTCATAAGGTCACTTTATTTGACATGCTAATCTTAGTTCCACTGGCATATGTGTGAATGTAAATCGGTGAAATTTTTCTCAAGTCTTTAAATTTTGGTGGAAGGGTAAGCAATATTTAGCGCCGACTATCTGTACCGACTATCACCGACATCTATGTCATGGTAAAAACCTGCCATAGACATCCATTCCGGAAAACCGCCTTCCGGGATCAACTAGTGTATTTCGAAAAGTCGCTATAATTCTAGAGACAGTTGAAAAAAGTGAGGCCTATTATTGGTCGTCGGCACTGTACTTAAAAGCAGATGTAGTTTCATTGCTGTGTCGGGATAAATATCACTTATAACTTTATTCTAAAAGCGAAACCACATTGATTATCTAAAATAGTATTTTCAGCAGATTTCGCAATGTGATGTGAGTCGGCCGCGTCTCACCGATCTATTTCGGAGCTGGTTAGCCTTTTATGCAATTCCGTTTTACCTTCCACACGTAATTTCTAATTGCAAACGTAATTGGTAAATGACTTACACTAACTAAAATGGAATTGTACCCTATTTAACCATTGTTATATTAGGTAATACATAGAAAGCTTGGAGTGGTCTTATTATCAAGAAGTGATTGTTCTGAAGGTATCAATCTGAGCTACTATTTTTTTAACAAGTTGGAATAGCTCTTTAGCATCGAGAAATAGTTACAAGTAAGACATGGATGGTCTCACACGACGTGAACTAAATCCTATTGGAGGAAAATTTGCCAGCCTATATACAACATCATAATGATATGAAAAAACATTTCCAAAGATCCTAAAGTGTATCCTCAGATTACTACCTAACTACTCCAGCACGTCCTCACCATATGGGGTTGCTTTCGATCAAACCTTTACATCCCATTTCAATATGAACAAGAAATTAGTACAATGGCTATATAGTTTTAACCTAAAGTACTGAAGCCAGACCGATATTCTTAAAACTAAAAGTATGATACAAAGAAAAAAAGAATGCCGAGTGGATTTTGGTAGACTTATGTAAGATCAAAGTGATGACCTTTAGAATAATGATGATATTGTTAATGGTAGTGACGATAATAATGAAAATAAGTATTTTATTATAATGATAGTATAGTGTAAACTGGTATAACAGTTCGTTTAACGGTCCTCCGCATGTTGGCTTCAGCCCCACGCACGCCTTCCAAAAGACCGGGACTCTTTAGTCCTGAGATTATGGTATGACAAACATGATAGTAATAATCATGAAAAAAACATATTCCAAAACTTACCGCTTGCATCAGATTATCAGCAAAATAACAAATGAGGAAGATCTGCGATAAACTCAACATCAGAAATGTGAAGTACGTGAAGCGAATGTTGAAGCTTTCTGTAACCTGGAGAACAATAAGAAAATCATACACGGGATAGGTATAATTCGCAGGACAGCTGTGGTGTAAGCTTAACTGCGACTAATCAGGGTATAAGCCTCCTATTGTTTACGTCATTTCTTCCTATCCAGGTATAATTCACAGGACAACTGTGGTGTAAGCTTAGCTGCGACTAATCAGGGTATAAGCCTCCTATTGTTTACGTCATTTCTTCCTATCCAGGTATAATTCACAGGACAACTGTGGTGTAAGCTTAACTGCGACTAATCAGGGTATAATCCTCCTCTTGTTTACGTAATTTCTTCCTATCCAGGTATAATTCACAGGACAACTGTGGTGTAAGCTTAGCTGCGACTAATCAGGGTATAATCCTCCTCTTGTTTACGTAATTTCTTCCTATCCAGGTATAATTCGCAGGACAACTGTGGTGTAAGCTTAGCTGCGACTAATCAGGGTATAATCCTCCTCTTGTTTACGTCATTTCTTCCTATCCAGGTATAATTCACAGGACAACTGTGGTGTAAGCTTAGCTGCGACTAATCAGGGTATAATCCTCCTCTTGTTTACGTCATTTCTTCCTATCCAGGTATAATTCACAGGACAACTGTGGTGTAAGCTTAGCTGCGACTAATCAGGGTATAATCCTCCTCTTGTTTACGTCATTTCTTCCTATCCAGGTATAATTCACAAGACAACTGTGGTGTAAGCTTAGCTGCGACTAATCAGGGTATAATCCTCCTCTTGTTTACGTCATTTCTTCCTATCCAGGTATAATTCGCAGGACAACTGTGGTGTAAGCTTAGCTGCGACTAATCAGGGTATAATCCTCCTCTTGTTTACGTCATTTCTTCCTATCCAGGTATAATTCGCAGGACAACTGTGGTGTAAGCTTAGCTGCGACTAATCAGGGTATAATCCTCCTCTTGTTTACGTCATTTCTTCCTATCCAGGTATAATTCACAGGACAACTGTGGTGTAAGCTTAGCTGCGACTAATCAGGGTATAATCCTCCTCTTGTTTACGTCATTTCTTCCTATCCAGGTATAATTCGCAGGACAACTGTGGTGTAAGCTTAGCTGCGACTAATCAGGGTATAATCCTCCTCTTGTTTACGTCATTTCTTCCTATCCAGGTATAATTCGCAGGACAACTGTGGTGTAAGCTTAGCTGCGACTAATCAGGGTATAATCCTCCTCTTGTTTACGTCATTTCTTCCTATCCAGGTATAATTCGCAGGACAACTGTGGTGTAAGCTTAGCTGCGACTAATCAGGGTATAATCCTCCTCTTGTTTACGTCATTTCTTCCTATCCAGGTATAATTCACAGGACAACTGTGGTGTAAGCTTAGCTGCGACTAATCAGGGTATAATCCTCCTCTTGTTTACGTCATTTCTTCCTATCCAGGTATAATTCGCAGGACAACTGTGGTGTAAGCTTAGCTGCGACTAATCAGGGTATAATCCTCCTCTTGTTTACGTCATTTCTTCCTATCCAGGTATAATTCACAGGACAACTGTGGTGTAAGCTTAGCTGCGACTAATCAGGGTATAAGCCTCCTCTTGTTTACGTCATTTCTTCCTATCCAGGTATAATTCATAAATCTTACATATCCTACTGGATGGAGCACGCCACGTCGCTTTGATAGCTGAAGCGTCCTGGGATCAGTTGGAGTATACCTATTATGTATTTACTATATACATAATAAATAAATGGTGATCTCTCATATTCAAGTCCGTCATCTAGACGGACTCGAATATATGACATCATACTCCTTACTATCTAGTAAGGAGCTTAGTTTATTTCTACTCCCTAGCATCAGTGTGTTACCACTATAATGTTTCGATGTAATCCAGTGAAATTACTGTGAATATGACATCTTATATTCTGAGTGAAGATTGTAGAGCAGTGTCAAACTGAAATTACTGACTATTAGACAACAGCCTTCGAGGCGTAGCAGGCGAGTAGCCGGCTGAAACGAGTGGCCGTGGGTTCGATTCCCGCACAGAGACAAATATTTGTTTGCCAATAGATATTTGTTTCGGGTCTGGGTGTTGTGGGACCGTAGTCCTCGTAGTTGTTGATACCCACGACAGGTTTTACTTAGTGTGGGGTCAGAACTATGTGTGACTGTTAGGTGAATTGATTGGCTGCAGTCATGGCGTGTAACAACAGATGAGCGATTTACAATTGTTTTCATTCACTTGGATAGAAACTACCCAGTTAGGCTGGGATCATTCAGCACACCGAGACATGTAAACTCTGTGTTTGGTCAGCATTTTGAAGTTATACTTATTTTGGCGCGATGGAGAAAAATGATGAGAGTGATTTTTTACGATGCGCGCGCACACCGACAGCCACATCGTAAAGTGAGTTCTAGGTGGCATGAAAATCGATATGTAAACTATGTTCAAGTTGTATATTCTAGTATTTTTATATTTAGAACACGTGTTTCGTAGCAGTACAATTTTTCCTGAGTACCAGGCTAGCAGACATGTAAGGATACCGTTTGATACCGTTTTTATACAACTGATATAATAGTGACTTCCTTAAGAGCTAGAAGCTTCGGAATTTAAATTCGGAATATAGATATGGCCAGTACGTTATGGTATTATGAAAGACCGAATTAGTACTATACAGTAATATTAATTAGGTCTTTCATGATACTGTAAAAAGTACTGGCCAATAAAATATTTTGTTGTTATTCTTTTTCCAGGCTCCCATGAAATGTAAGGAGATTTGCCACTCGTGTCCAGAAGGAAATTAAAAATAAATAAAGGAGGGAGTAAAATCATTTTTATTTCCATAACATTACAGTTAAAAATAGCATGTAAGAATGGCGAAAGTGGCCAGTGTTTGAGCTTATGGTACATGACTGGCTAGTGACTTCTAGGTAGATAAACCTTGCATTTTCATTGAAGTTATACTTGTTTAGACGCGTTATGAATATATATATATATATTATCATAATTTTTAATGAGGCCAAAGAAGTATAACTTCTCACGCCCGTACACAAGTACACACATAACTTTCAATATTTTTTAATGTTAGCATTTCCATTATAGCAGTGTATTTTGACTGATCTGTATTAGCAAATTACAACGTAGGTTTTATCAACATAACTAGAACTTAATAAAACAAGCCTAAAAGCTTGAATAAGAAAAGTTTGGGACTCATATCAACTTTTTTTTATTTTATTTCATTTTTCTATCCTGGCACGGCAAAGTGACCACTCTGCACCTGGTGGTATGCGCTATGCCGTCCAGATAGAGTATCAAGTAGCGAGAAACAATGCATCCCCCGATACTCAACACAATCATGCCGACCTTCTGTGTAGCTTTTTCAAACTACGCCATGGGGCAAGGAATTGAAAAAACGGCCGAGGGTCTAGTGTTACGAGTACTGAGAAGGCCGCAACACGGCCAGACATCGTACCCTAACTCTAGAACCCCGACAAAAACCGGGTCGCTATGCCGGCAGATATGAATATCCTACCATCTAATGAAAAGACATGACTTTTTGATCAGCACGGCACACTACTTCAGTGGCAATTGCGTGTTACCAACTAAGCTATGGTGCCTCAAAGTGGAGAATGTATTACAGTTGTAATATGCAAATGTGACGACTGGGCCGGGGCCGTCACGAAACTTTTTAATGAGACTAAAGAAAGTATTTCTTAACGTGTTTAGTTCTCATTAATATGCACAGTTGACTAACGTAAAAGTGTATTTTATTTACAAAACTACGGAAACACTTTTATATATGTATTTTTTAATGTATTAGTCGGAAATAAAACGCAATCAGGGTTTAATGTTTATTTCATATGGTACTTTCTTTTTCCCGCAGCTTTGCTACTGCTAGAAAATTTAAGGCACCAACAATTTGTTTTTGTTCAAATTAGACCGTGAAAACACGAGTACGATCAAAGGGATAAACGGGCCGCGGCTAGGACAAAGATAGCGGCTGTGAAGCGAGAGGCCGTGGGTTCGATTCCCGCTCTGAGACAAATGTTTGTGTGACAGACAGATATTTGTTTCGCGTCTGGGTGTTGTGGGACCGTAGTCCCTCGTAGTTGTTGATACACACGATACAGGTTTTACCTAGTGTAGTCTGTTGGGTGTATTTTATTCAGGAATATATTAATTGGGTAATATAGCATTATATCTATTAATGTGACTAACAACTTCTTACTAAGTTAAGTATGTTCAGTACAATTCTCAAGGAAGTGACATTATCTTATTGAAAATAAATTTCTTTAAACCTTAAATGCAAGTCTACAGCTGTACTTGGATCTATTCTACGCTCACTCCTAATTGCATTAATTTATATTATTATTAGTGACCCACCGAAGATTCGGTTTCGGTTTCGGCAAAAAAATCGAGTTTCGGTACCAGTTTCGGTTTCGGCAGAAAACCTGCCGAACCTTCGGCCGTAACGAAACTGCATTCGTGAATTATTGCGCGTCGCTCGGTTGCCTTGGGGAGAGTCTTTGATCAAGGAATATCAATATTTATATATCAATGGGGAGAGTTCGTGTATCGTGTGTCACCCACCATCGCCAGCTGTTAGATGGCGGGCCGGTCTGGTGTGATTGTATAGACAATGCAATTAATTGACCTCATAATTGTGGGCATACCGTATACTTTAGTAGAAGACGAATCGTTCCGACGACTCAATTTCACTGATCCCTACGCGGTTCATAAATATACACAGTCAGGTCATAAATTCTGTCACATGTTTAATATAAAATAATTGAAACAAGTTTATTCATTATATAACCATTTATATACCAAAATGAACTTAACAAAACATAGATTCTTATGACACTAAAGTTTATTCAAAATGACCTCCGTGATTTTGAATACAGGCCTTCAATCTGCGCGGCCAGTTGTCTATCGCAGCACGAACGAGGTCCATGTCAATATCGGCGGCTGCCTTAATCAAGGATGTCTTGAGTGACTCCAAATTGGGATGAGGCTTTGAGTACGCCTTTTCCTCCAAGTGTTGCCATATCTTGTAATCTAACGGATTCAAATCTGGACTGGAGGAGGGCCAGTCTTCGTGCCGGATGAAGTCGATTTCACGCGCCGCCAGCGAGTCTTGTGTGCTCTTCGCTCTATGAGCTGGCGCCGAATCTTGTTGGAATACCCAGTGCCTGTTATTGAACATGGTATGAGAAACAGGTTCCACAAGGTTCGTCAGGACTGTATTTTGATACACAACTGCATTCGTTTTTACACCTTTCTCTCAAAAATGTACCTCTGTTAAGCCCCAATAAGAAACTCCCAACCATACCATGAGCGAGGATGGAAAATGACCTCGTTGGACACGCGGAATACGGTTGCTCGCTCCTTCACTACTGTGTGCGTACACCTTATCATTTTGTTTGTTGTAGCTCTCTTCTACGGTAAAATTTTTTTCATCTGAAAAAAGAATTTCCCGATATTTTTTTCCCGCGTACCGCTTCAACAAAGCGCGGCATCTCTTCAGTCTCAGGTCCATTAGACGAGCATTCAAACGATGTCCTGTTTTTCTTCGATATGCCCGAAGCCCTAAGTCTTCATTTAACACCCTTTTCACCGTGGTTCTGCTTAACCCCATCTGAAGGGCCAACAGTTTCTGCTTACGTTTGGGATTTCTTTGAATTCGCGCCTTCACAGCTTTTATCACTGCTGGAGTCCTAACAGACCGAGGGCGACCACTTCTTGACCTGCCATCTACACTAGAGTATCTTCATTGTATCGTTTGATGGTACGATAAACGAATCTTTTGGTTATATTCAAATTTTTCAGGATGTCAAAAATTTTAATTGGCGCGTAACCGCAACGATGCAACGCAATTACTGCAACACGGTCTTCTTTAAGCGTCCACTCCATATTTAAAAATGAGTAAAATTCTAAATAGTATACATTTTTATTTTCATGAACAATTTGAAATTCGAATTCAATAAACTTTTATGTGGCCAGCATTCTAAAATAAAAGTTTTTACTGTGTGACAATACTTATGACCTGACTAGGTAGCATGAAGTCTGTAAAACATTTTAGAATATCACTGATGCCACAAACATATGAGAAAGCTTGAGGACTGTCGCAGCAGTGCGTCCTATCCTAAAGAGATGGCTAGACAGGCGCCACAGGGCGCCTACGTTCCGACTGACGCAGGTATTAACGGACCATGGGTGTTTCGGTTCGTTCCTGTGTTGGATCGGAAAGGAGGTGTCCGCCGTGTGCCACCACTGTGGCAACTGTCGCGAGAACACGGCTCAACATACGTTGGAGGAGTGCCCAGCCTGGGACGAAGAGCGCAGCGATCTCAGAGCAGTCGTTGGAGGAGACCTCTCGCTGCCGGCCGTGGTGTCGTCCATGGTCGCCAGCCGGAGGTCCAGGCGTGCGGTGGCCCACTTCTGCTTCTCGCAGAAGGAGAGTGCTTAGAGGGATCGGGAACGATATGATCCCTCCCGCTGCCAGAGAAGACGTAGGAGGCGCCGGGTTGACGACTGACCGGCGTCTCCCACCCTGTGGAATGGGGGCGTTTGAATTCCACCACGGTAACACCTGCCTGTCGTACGGGACCATCGGGGGTCGCGGGCGCGCAGCGGGGTGCTGTCAGCTCGTATCGATGCATTCCCAAATTCAGAGCATCGTGCGACCCCGAGATGGATGGCAGCGCGGGTGGTAAGGCCTCGTTCGCTGTCGTTGTTCGGTGCGCGGGGGCTCCTTAGCCCCCCCATGGAGATGGGCTGTTACGCGGCACCTCGCAGGGGCGATTCCGGCTGCAATTCTACCACTCCTTAGAATACCCCGGGATCGCTCCGTAAGCGCCGAAGAAGGCCACCGCGGGGTTTTAGCTGGGAGTGTCGGGTGGGGTGTACATAGGGGGTAGGGACTCGGCCCAGCGGCAGCACGGATGCTGGGTCGTAAGACCGGCTAGTCCAGCATATCCGTTTTATTCTTATTCCGCTTCCCCCTGGAGTGGGCGGCAGTAATAAAACGCTTTCCCCGCGACAAACAGAAAAAAAAGTGTCTAGAGTTGGGGTATGTTTGGCCGTGCTGCGGCCTTCTAAGTACTCTGATACTAGAGCCTCGACCGTTTCTTCACCTTCTTGTCCAATGGTGTAGTGTGAAGAAGCTACACAGCAAGCCCGCATTTGTGAATTCAAAGATGATCAAAAATATAGAGACTTACAAAAGTTCCTATTGAGGCCTTTATTATTCTAATGATGGGCAAATCCAAAATGAAGTAGCAATATCAAAATTGCGATCTAAAGATAACTTTTATAAATAACCCTTGTTTTAGCTAGATTAGCTCATATTGAGCTGCTTTCAAATGCAAATTGCACAGCGATATCTGTGAAACCTATAGCCTTCAACTCATCGTCCAAGGTTGTGATCGTGAACTGCATCACACCATTCATATTTCTAGATATTTCTCAGTGGGAACAACCACAATAGTCATTTAAAACACGAAATAATATTAAAAGTTATTTCAAAGACGTCATTGGGTGCTTATCCATTGAGGAGTAGTAAACGAAATATGGGATCAATTCGTACTACTAGTGCTCGAAACGTTTTACCAGACATAACATCTGCTTATTATTTATTTATTTAATCTTAGAGTTACCAAAAGATTAAGATTAAAACTTAAGGATTAGTTGGCACAAGACATAAATTACCACATTTGATGATAATAATATAGTCTTCCAACTCGCATTAGCTAGCCTAATGGCCGTGGTGGACTTAGGACTAAACCCCTCATTGGTAGAGGAGGCCCGTATCTAGCAGCGAAAGTGTAGAATACAGGGCTAGTATTCATATTTAGTTAGTTAGTTGAGTATATTTGAACATTTACGGCTTCATCATCCAAATAGAATATTTTCATACTGTTAAATTCGTTTTTATCTGATGAATGTTAAAATAAATGATATATCCTGGTCAGAATTTCAATTATTAGAACTACAATAATAATTACCGTCATATTAAATCCACTGAGACAAATAAGCAGTGAACTGGTAACGATGTTAAACAGCATCGATTTGTTATAAACCATTTCTATTTTATTCACCAATCTGGAACCAAAAATCAGTTTGCAGAAACTATGATAAATATCATGGTCTCTAGAACTAATGTCATTCTTACTCCGTGACATAAGGATATCCTTAAGCAGGACACTGACCAATGTCATAGAATAGGGTAGTTAACACGATTTATTAAAATTACATTACCTAAAACCTGTTATCGAAAGAATTTTATGAATCCGAAAAAAAAAATTAGACGTTATTCAAATCTGCTGGAAGGAGTAATTGTCAAATGACAGTAAAAGGATGCATGATATGTTCCGTGACGTCACCTCTCAGAATGGATTTTACTGTGCCGTTGTGCGAGGGAGATAGTTATATGTTCCCACCACGCAACTATTTTTGCTCATGACCTCAATGTTCAAGCAATTTTGATTCTGTTTTCGCAAAGGGGATTCTTTTGCGTATTACATTCGGTTGCATGTCGAAAAAAAATTATTTAATTCATAAAAAGTACACAGACGTCAATAAAAAACAAATTACGCATCCCTATAAACTTTGAGGGTTGCTCTTGATGTTTCTGAGACCCCATCATCAGATCCAACTTGGTACCAATGGGACTACCTGGGAAGTATACCCTTTTAAACAAAAAAATAATTACTCGAATCGGTCCAGGCGTCTTCGAGTAATCGGGGAACATACATAAAAAAAGATTCCGACGAATTGAGAACCTCCTCTTTTTTTGAAGACGGTTAATAATGTACAAAATTAAACACAGGAAACTACCCTATTGCTACCAGCCAGCTTGTTTGAAACTAGTAACGTGGGCAGTTTTTGGACAGAAAAGTATGTGTGGAGAGTGGATGAAGCGCCTATCTTCAAGTCAGCAATTTTCACTGTCAATTTTTTTACCGGTGGTTCGGTATTACTAGAACAGTTTAGATCTAGTCAATCCATCAGGTCGACAGGCACTATGTCTGTCCAATCATGCTCCGGATTTAAGGAAACTTCTGTTTCTGCAATTTCAGTTCCAATGTTGACAGCTTCAGTTGCCAGCGGGCGAGTAGCCAGCTTTGAAACGAGAGGCCGTTGCCGTGGGTTCGATTCCTGCGCCGAGACAAATGTGTTTGTGTTGTGGGACCGTAGTCGCTAGTATTTCTGATACCCACGATACAGATTTGATTCAGTGTGGGGTCAGGACTGTGTGTGAATGTTGGCTTAATTTATTATTTACTACCGGGTCCGGCAGATGTCGTCCTGCCCAGAAAAGCAGCGCCACATTAAAAATTATATTTTAAAGATAACAATATTTGGCATTTCTCCGACAAATGCTAGCACACCAAATTTGGTGACATGCCGACAGTAGCGCTACCTACCGGGTCCAATTACGTTTTCAAACCTTCCCTGAACTTCCACAAATATTTCAAGACCAATATGAGCCAAATCGGTCCAGCCGTTCTCGAGTTTTAGCGAGACAAACGAACAGCAATTAATTTTTATATATAAGAAGATATACATATATAGATTTAATGTTATTTAACGTTAGTTTACTTCAGTCTTTACAACGGCAGGCAGCGGTTCAACGGTAGGCAGCGGCTTTGCTGTGCCCTGGCACTGCAGAAGTCTATGGGCGGTGGTGACTACTTACCATCAGGTGGTCCGTCTGCTCGTCTGTCTATCGAGGCACTAAAAAAGAAAGAAACTTCATCTTTATATAACTTATTTATAATATTTACTTATAACTTGTCATCTTTACTCACTCAATTAATTCCTGGTGTCGTTTCACAGATGTCACAAAATTGCTTTTTGTTTCCTCGTCCGACGTCACCTGTATATTCTCAATTCTAAAACATAGCATCTTAAAATGCATCTCAATGAACGTACAGAACGCATGTAACAATGTGTCTGTTCCCACAACATTTACAAATACAATTCCCGCTGAAACAAACCACAAAAGAATCAACACACAATAACAGTAGGCCTACTCTTGAAATCGATTCCAATCTCGAACTCGATACAGTTTCAATTCCAATCTAGAAGATATTGGTACTCTAACTCACTCAACTAAATGAAATAGAATATTTACGAACTAATGATCGTAAATACTCTATTTCATTTAGTTACTAAAAAATCCGCCATATTCAGTTAAATCGTGCGCTGGTGTTGCGTTCAAGAGTGCCAATTGTACAGATTTCGAACCCAATCCCAATTTTCAATTGGTATCGAGTGTCAAGAGTAACCCTCCTGGTCTTAGTTAAAAAGAATAACTACATACAATACCTACGCGGACATGATATGAATGGAAGTATATAAACATTTCTATAGCCGTATTCATATTGACATCCTCTGTGGCACAGCGGGCGGGTAGCCGGCTGTGAAACGAGAGGCTGTGGGTTCGATTCCCGCACCAAGATAAATGTTTGTGTGATAGACAGATACCTATTTGTTAGGCGTCTGGGTGGTGTGTCGTAGTTCTTGATACCCACAACCTGTATCGTGGGTTTACCTAGTGTGGGGAACTATGTGTGTGATTGTTGGTTTATTATTTATTTATAGCAAATGCTAACAAACGCGTAATATAGCGTAATATATGCGAGTGTTATAGTATACATATTAAAGGATTAGAATGGAAATTGGAAAAATGGCGTGGTTTTTAAACCTCCAAATGATTTCACAAAGCAAGTCGTTTCAAATATTTGTGTGTGACAGTAGTAATGTAAAGTCATACTTCGACCAAATCCATTCATAATGTAGAGAGAACTGTCTACAAAATGTTATCATTTAGACAAACTGCATGCAACGTGACTACACCAATTATAATAAATATTTAAAAAAATGGGTGTGTCTACTTATGTACGCCCGTGAGAAGTTATACTTCTTTGGCCTCATTAAAAAATATGATAATATAAATATGTGTATATATATATATTCTTAACGCGCCTAAACAAGTATAACTTCAATGAAAATGCAAGGTTTATCTACCTAGAAGTCACTAGCCAGTCATGTACCATAAGCTCAAACACTGGCCACTTTCGCCATTCTTACATTAACATTAATGTTATGGAAATAAAATTGATTTTACTCCCTCCTTTATTTATATTTAATTTCCTTCTGGACACGAGTGGCAAATCTCCTTATATTTCATGGGAGCCTGGTACATAAAGTGAAAAAAGAATAACAACACAATATTTTAATGGCTAGTACTTTATAGTATCATGAAAGACCAAAATAATATTACTGTATAGTACTAATTCGGTCTTTCATAATACCATAACGTACTGGCCACATTTATATTCAGAATTTAAATTCCGAAGATTCTAGCTCTTAAGGAAGTCAATAAATATTATATCAGTTGTATAAAACGGTATCAAACGGTATCCTTACATTTCTGCTAGTCTGGTACTCAGGAAAAATTGTACTGTTACGAAACACGTGTTCTAAATATAAAAATACTAGAATATACAACTTGAACATAGTTATATATCGATTTTCATGCCACCTAGAACTAACTAGCCGCTACAGCTGCGTAGGGATATTTCCTCGCTTAGCGTGTTCTACCGTCTGTATCATGGCGAATGCTCTGAAGAATTGTTTGATCTTATCCCATCCTCTCCCTTCCATACCAGAACTACGCGTACTGGCTTGCGGAGCCACATCTTCGTGGTGTCTACTACCCCGGCCCGAACCAAGAGGTTCGCAAACTCGTATTTTTGCCGCACCATCAAGCTGTGGAACAGTTTGCCAGCTACCGTGTTCCCTCCTTCCTATGATCCTGGGTCCTTTAGGCGTAATGTGAAGAAGCTAAACAGCAGGCCGGCATGATTGTGTTGAGTAGCGGGGGATATACTGTCTCTCGCTACTTGATACTCTTTCTGGACGGCACTGCGCTTACCATCAGGTGCAGTGTGGTCACTTTGCCGCGCCAGAATAAAAAAAAAAAAAATCTATACGATGTCGCTGTCGGTGTGCGCACGCATCGTAAAAATTCACTCTCATAATTTTTCTCCATCGCGCCAAAAGAAGTATAACTTCAAAAAAACAACAGTCACACAAATAGTCAAATAGTAGTACAAATAGCCCTGGCCCCATACTAGATGAAACATGTATCGTGGTTATCAAGAAGTTCGAGGGAATATGGTCACACAACGCCGTGAAACAAATATCTGTCGCACAAACATTTGTCTCGGTGCGGGAATCGAACCTAGGTCCTCTTGTTTCACAGCCGGCTATTCGCCCGCGGTGCCAGGTGGCAGTCTTATATGAAATCCGAGACCTCAGCATTGATATTCAGTCTCGGATTTGATCCCCGGGTCGGATAAAGTGATATTGGGTTTTTCTATTTAGAAATACTCAGTAGCAGCCTGGAGTCTGGAATTGAGCCCGGTATATCTCGTGTACTCTGGTGGTAGGAAATTCATATCCGGGCGGATAGAGACCACCGTACACTGGATGTAAAACCCGACATAGTGGCACACGCAAATGTGGTGCTTTCCGGGATCAGCCAATTTTTGTCGGGGATCTACTGTTGGGGTACGATGTTTGGCCGTGTTGCGGCTTTCTGAGTAAATAATAATACTAGCCCACAAACATTGTCCCACTGCTGGGCACGGGCCTCCTCTACTAATAAGAGGGGTTTAGGCCTTAGTCCACCACGCTAGCCTAATGCGGGTTGGTAGACTTCACGAACTTCGAAAATCTTTATGAGAATTTCTCAGGTATGCAGGTTCCCTCCCGATGTTTTCCTTCACCGTTAACGCAAGCGATAATTAACAAAGAATACACACATAACTTTAGAAAAGTTAGAGGTGTATGCCACTTGGGTTTCGAACAAGGTTTTCTTGGGTTTACACCAAAATTATTATTATTGAGGTGTACAATCTAACAACAACAAAAACTACTGACTTGCATAAACCTGGTGAATGTACTCCAGATACCAGAGGCGTATGTTGTAAGCGTCGAAAAAATATTTCACCAAAAACGGATACTGAATCTTCATAACTCCCTCTTGGATATATCCGAACATCATCAGGATAAATGGCATTAAGCAGAACATTGTCACCACGCAAACACCCAACCCTATCAGGACTAGCATATTGCGCTTCAACGGTCTCATTAAATCTTTTGCTATTTTCTCCTCTGTACTTCCAACCTCCTTGTCTTCATTAATAAATACTCTTTCTTCTTTTTCATCATTAAATACTGGATGTATTTCACTAAGTTTATCAATAATTTCCAACAGAACATCACTTTTATTAAAAAGAAACCCTACTTTAACAGTGCCTAGAATACTGATCGTAATACAAGGCGTCATTAAGGAATGCTCAACGAAGCTCCCGCCTAACTGTAATGCTTCTATTAGTAAATAAATTTCAGCGATCAAAACAGAATAGAGCGTGATAATGTTGAGATAAAAAAGAACCTTCTGAACCAGAAAGTCAATGAAGAAATGCCATTTTTTGTTACAAAGTTTTATCCCGGAGAGTAGTAACGCAAATTTCGTCAGTCTGATAGTGCTTTCAAATTCATCGGAATGCCTCATATTTACGACGTCAAGGCACTATAAATTTGAAACGTGAAATGAATTAATATGTGTCGAACAAAGCTGTATTAATTAAAAGGTTTTTACAAAAGGAATATGAATGAGGATACAACAAATTCTTTCTAATTTAAGGGCTCTTTGACACCTCGGTAGATGTAATTACCTTCTAATATCAAAGGTACAAAAGTGTAAAGAACTACTAATTTTATTGTCGAAATGTTTATTTCATTTATATACTAACTTTTGTTTCCAGGTTCTCCCCTGTGGTGGGCTTTTTGATTACTAACGTATCATCATGTATGTTATTCATGACATTAATAATGGATACCATCATCATCATCACATAAATTTTATTTACTTACTAGCTGTTGCTCGCGGCTCCGCCTGCGTGGAGGTTATATTCGGGAGCAGAAGTATACAATCCAAGGAGTTGTCTTCTGTACTGAGGCACCTGTAGCGATTGTCCAGCCTCTCAGGTGTTGTGTCTGAATCTTGAGATTGCATCTAAAGAATACCCCATAAGTTTAACCTCACTTTGCCCCCTTTAGGGATGATTTTTCAAAAACGTTGAAACACGTATTTCTTTATTTCCTACCAAAAGCCTAAATATGAATTTACAGATCCCTAAGTCGAGGAATTATGGATTTCCCATACAAATTTTGAACTCCTATTTGACCCCTTTCATGGTTGTTTTTTGAGAAAAAAGATAGCCTATGTCCTTTTCCAAGATATAATCTATTCTCTTACCAAATTTCATTACAATCCGTTCAGCCGTTTAGTCGTGAAGAGGTAACAAACAAACAGAGTTACTTTCGCATTTATTGTATTAGTATGGATTTAATTTTTTTTTACGTGACATTGGCAAAATTGTGGAGTTGTTCTCCTCTCCTCCGCAGAGGCCATTAAAGCAAGAAAAAGAAGAAGTTATTCATGACATTTCACTAAGTTTACTTGCCTCATTGATATATAGAAGGGCATAAGCACTTATTTGCCTATATAATTTCTAGTTAAACAAATATGAACCTCACTAATAGAAACACTGCTCTCTCATTCCAACTCGTTACAATTTACTTATATCAAAAAGAGTACAGTATACGTAACTGTCTTAAATTTTTGGTTGTCAATTTTTGTAATGTCATCAAGCTCCGCCTTGAATCTCATTTTTGACATGACGCCATTTTAAGGAAACACTTTGATAAGTAATTCGACTGTCATTAACGTATCGTGCGAGATTTGTTTTTCGATTTCAAGTAAATTGTGCGTGTTTATGTAATTTTTGATATGGTACAAAAGACAATAAGATCGAAGCAAATATGACAAAGTGTGGATGCATTCCAGATTCTCGAAGATATCACGAAGGATTGTCATTTTTCAGGTTAGTTGTATATTTTTCTATTTTCGTGTTTAATTTATTCATATATTTGGTTTGGACTCCATATAAAGAATTTCCGATTGTGTTTTCTGCTAATATTTGTTACCAAAACTACTTCAATTTGTCATAATAATAGAAATAAACATTTGTAATGTTTACATAAAAACGTAGTGCTGCACTCGTTGGATACGTCTTAATTTTTTTATCGATACGAATGAGTAATGTTGAGCTTTTTAATTTTAAGTACTGAAACATTTCTACATTGGGTTTTTTTACATATAGTAAAATAATGTTTATATATTAATTTTGTGTATTATAATTTCAGACTTCCAATGAATGATAATCTATGGAATGACAACATAGGCCTGAAAATATACAACCCGTGTCAGCTATAAGGATATGTTCTATGCATTTTGAAAAAACTGTAATAATAGAACTTTGGAAGTGGTACGTCTAAAAGACATGAAAAAAAACATCCGGAACATGTATCGAATATAAACTTTTTAACTACGTCTATATTATTTCGACGTTAACAAAGTATTTTAATAAAAATATATTTGTTTATTTATATATTCAAAAGATTTTGTAAATGAACAACACGCCAAACGTGTGCCAAAAGATAATTTTCAGACATTATTTATTATTATATCTTTTGTAGTTTTATGATCTATCAGGATAATGGTAATTAATTGTCCTTAATTTTAATGGATTCAAATACATTATTATGGTCAATATGTGCAAAAAATCAATTTTATCGATAACACGATATGAATACTATCGATGAAACGAGTACAACACAATTTGCTGTGGGCGGAGTCGACGCCATTTTAGGGAAACATTTGGCTTCAGGTCATATATGTGTGATATCCTCTTATATATATCAATGACTTACCTACTCTAAGTGTTTACTTGATTTCCCTTTCAGTTTTATCGTTACCTATCTATAATGTTTAAAAACTGGCTAAGGTCTTGAAAGGAGGTTTTGAGAGTCCGCATTACGTTTTTATGGTTTTTTATAGTTGTAATCATATTTTGTTGCAAATGTATATAGACCCGTTTATTGAGGTTATTATTCTTTTGGCATAGGTTACAAGTGAATATTATAGGTTATTTTTCAGTCAATTTCTTGAAAAATTGGTACCATCTACCGATTACCGAACACATAGAAATTCTATTGAGACAAAAAGTTTCGTAATGAATCTATACCTATATATCATATGTATATGCTTTTTATATATCTATATATAAAACACAAGCATTGTTTCTATCAATGTCCGTTACAGACTTCCAAACCACTCAACCGATTTCAATACAATTTGTTGTATATGTGTGGTTGGCACTTGGCTCTAATATAAGTTTTTTAATTCATAAAAAGTACACCGACTTCAATAGAAAACAAACTATGCGTCACTATGGGTTTCCCTTGATTTTTCTGAGATCCCATCATCAGATCCTTACCTGGTGCCAATGGGACCACCTGGGAAGTATACACTTTTAAACAAAAAAGAATTTCTCGTATCGGTCCAGGCGTCTTCGAGTAGTCGGGTAACATACATAAAAAAAAGATTCCGACGAATTGTTAACCTCCTCCTTTTTTGAAGTCGGTTAAAAATATAGGATAGATCCGATAGGTTTTTTTGTTATGTTTGTTATTGTCAGGAGAAGGTACTTATGAAAAAAAATTAGGATAGTTGCGCGGAAATTAGGCAATTTAAGAAAACTTAACGACCATATTAACTTTTCTAATGTAACCTTAGCGTGTTTGACATAACTATCAGTCGTTTCACAGTTCGCAAAATATATAAAAATGTATGAAAGACTTCTGAAAATGGCGGGAATGTTATGTGACGTTTTATTTGTGAATATTATGTGAATTCATTATTTGAGACACGGCTTTGGCCTTTTAAATTGTGACTATTTCAGACATGTCTTTCCCCTTTTAAATGGTTAACAACAACAGACATGTCTGTGGAGTTATATAAACCAGAGACCAGAAACCCAGATTTGGAAAAATAACGACAGACAAGGCTGCATGGTGGAGAACCTTTGCCTTCTCTTTTATAAAGAGAATGAAATAAAAAAAATAGAAACATGTGATAGCATATGACGACTCCATGGATTTCATACATTTCCTTTACAAAATAACTACCACGCGGGCGGATCCGCGGGTAAAAGTTAGTAAATAATAAAGAGACAACCGATACGATAAGGTGCCTGTTCGAAATGTACTGTAATTCTAGGACACAGCGTTATGTCGATTTCTCAGAACTGAGGCAATGAAACGCGAACGTGAGTCTATCTAATAAAACTTACAAACAGTGAGAACGTTTTTTTAATAATTTATGAGATTTAGATTTCATTTTGTTAAAAACATTATAGTTGGCTCAGCGAGCAAGTGGATGTGAGAAACGAGAGGACATAGATTCGATCCCCGCACCAAGACATGTTTGTATGATCTACATATTTGTTTTAGGTTTGTGTGTAGTGAAAGCAGTCGCTTGTAGTTTCTGATACGCACAAAACTACAATTCTGTGTGACTTATGGCTGTATTATTATTTCATAAGCAGCGATAGCCTAATTCGTTGCGGTACAATTTAATACACACATATCTTTAGAAAAGATGTGTGTATTAAATTATTGTGTATTATATTATTATTGTGTGTATTCTAGTAATAGTCACATTATTTAAATAAAACATCTCTGCAGTGTAATGATGGACTGTAAAATAGAAAGTACAAAATAACAAACATTTATTACAGACTATCCTTAAACATCGTAACGAACAATAACTTAACAAAGGGTACAATTACAATGATTATAGTCTTAAATTTTACTCGGAAATTTTAGTTTTAGCAAATCCCTTTGATCCCGCCGAAGACCTTCGATTTCACAAATAAGCGCAAAAAATTATTCCTAGCGAAACATTCTATTATTTGGGCGGTTGTTTTTACGTCTTGACGGCTTGGTGACCGATCTTGGTGTTTGGGAACAAAAACTGGTTGGGTACATTGCAACTCACGGTGAAAGCGGTGTTCCGTACATTTTAAACTTGTTTCTTGACGTGATTTTCTATGTTATAACTATATGAAAGTATCGTTGGAAAAATGCTCCTAATACTAGAAGAGACATATACGAGTATTTATTTAATTTATGTACAATAGCACTATGTATTCTATACTATAACTAGATGTTGCTCGCGACTCCGCCCGCGTGGAGGTTATTTTTGTAAGAAAAGGTGTACAATCCAGAAACCTGTACAATATTATGCATGTATACATATACATATAAACCTTCGTCTTGAATCACTCTGTCTATTAAAAAAACGCTTCAAAATCCGTTGCGTAGTTTTGAAGATTTGAAGAACAGCGACAGCGACTTTGTTTTATACTATGTTATGATAATAAAGCTGAAGAGACACTTTGTCTGTACATAAAATATTCTTGCAAAATTTTGATTGTAACGTGTTATATTATCTATATAGAACCTAGATTTGGAATTATTATCTGTCTGTCAAGGCATCACACCCAAACTACTGTATAACGACAATAAAATCATTTAGTGTATCTAGACGTAACATTTAGTCTTTATTTCATTAAAATCGGAGCATTCAATCAAAAGTTATACCTGTTTAAACGAATATTTGTATTATGCAAAGAGTAGGTGTGAGAGATAAAATGATTTTATAAATAGTACAAGATAACTTCCACGCAGGCGAAGCCGCAGGCAACAGCTAGTAATAATATAATAGTTAATACTATGCTACTAAAATTCGTTAAATAGGTCACTAGGGGCACTTTTTACATGTCATAATATTGTAGACATGACATGAAATATCCACCCGGATAGCGACCCCCGTGTACATGGTGTAAAATCCGCCATAGTGGCACACGCAAGTGTGTCGCGTTTCAAGATCAGCCAGTGTACATCCGGTTTTTGTCGGGGGTGTAGAATTAGGGTACGATGTTGGGCCGTTTTGCGGCTTTCTGAGTACTCTGACACCAAAACTACTAGAAAAACCCAATATCACTTTACCCGAGCCCGTGGAATCCGAGACTTCAGCTGCCACGACAAGTGCGCCTCCGAGGCACTCAGCTATTTATTTTATATTTTAGGGAAATAAGCTACAAAAGGTTTTTCCAACCCGCCATGGGTCTCTAAAACTGGCGGCACAGACAAAGGGGACCGTCGGCTTACGGATTTATCGTCCGTTGGGACCGACCGACTCATGAATACGCATGTACCGTTAGCATGACAAGGTTGCCGTACCTGGAAAGGTGGTACCATGTCAAAATCTCCCTAAAAACGTTACCTGGTCTACCTTCAAAGTCGCATATTACTGTAACGACATCCGTGGCGCAGTGAACGTGTAGGCGGATGTGAAACGAGAGATCGTGGGTTCGAATCCCGAGACAAATGTTTGTGTGACAGATAGATGTTTGTTTCCGGTCTGGGTGTTGTTGGACTGTACCTAGGATACAGGTTTGACCTAGTCGTCTTTAGTCTATCTACCGCTGCTTATCTGTATATATAAAAGAAGAAACTGACTGACTGATCGATCAACGCACTGCCTAAACGGCTGGGGTTAGAGACTTGAAATTTTGACAGTAGGTACCTTTTATGACGTAGGCATCCACTAAGGAAGGGTTTTTGGAAACACCACTCCTAAGGGGGTAAAATAAGGTATGAAAGTTTGTATGAAAATCAGTCTAAACGCATGAAAATTCGTATTTTGTACTGTACACTTTTTCTCCCAAACATGACCTCCACGCGGGCGGAGCCGCGAGCAACAGCTAGTTACATATAAATCTACTAGGGGATACTGGGGGTCCACCAACAGCACTAGGTAAGTATTAACATATCACAGTGTCAAATACGTGTGCTAGACACAGGTAATAATATAGTCTTACAGTAGACAAGTAGTTACAAGCGCCAGTTTGTTTTAGTTAAGAGCTAAAGTGACAGTGGCGCAGCGGGCGAGTAGTCGGCCGTGAAACGAGAGGCAGTGGGTTCGAATCCCGAGACAAATATTTGTGTGACAGATAGATGTTTGTTTCGGCTTTGGGTATCAGACCGTAGTCCCTCGTAGTTATACCTAGTGTGGGTCAGAACTACGTGTGTGACTGTTAAAAAAAATAGAGTCATAAAGTTTTTATTAATACTAGGTTTCTTGGCGATATGACAGACCTTGGAGTGTCGACTGACGTCCAACCATGAAGTTTTTTGCTCACTTCAACGCGGAACCTTGAGACAATCTCGTGTCAAGGCTAATGTTATGCCTGTGTTCATTTTAAAATTTCGAATATCACGCAATTACGGTTTTTCTGTATGGGTTGAATTGACAATACCTTGTTGAAAGTCTGGTAGGACGTGTAAAAGAATATTGGGAAATGTAAAAATTAAATCATCTGAAATTTAGAGTTTATTTTCACTTGAGGCTCTTTGCTGGTGGTAGGATATTCATATCCGCCCGGATAGCGACCACCGTACACAGGGTGTAAAAACCGCCATAGTGGCACACGCGAGTGTGTCGCGTTCCGGGATCAGCCATCATCATTGATCATACATTCGGTTTTTTCGGGGGTCTAGAGTTGGAGTACGATGTTTGACGAAAATAGACCCTCGACCGCATCTTCACCTCCTTGCCCATGGCGTAGTGTAAAGAAGCAGGCCGGTATGATTGTGTTGAGAAGCGGGGGATAGATCGTCTCTCGCTACTCGATACTCTAATTGGACCGCACTGCGCTTGCGATCAGGTGCAGTGTGATCACTTTGCCGTACCAGGATAAAAAAAACTTGTTTTTCGTATAGGTTCTTCAGGTTAGATTTAGCAGGATATCTTGACTCCTGGACATTACTCACCCATTTTCCTCTTTTTCGCAATATCTTAAAGTCATAAAATAAAGTTCATAAAATCGAGCTGTATTGATCATTTTACGACTGATTGTTGAAGCTACATACATATTCACTCACTACTGTAATCCCCGAAGGTGTAGGCAGAGGTGTAACCAGTACACCCTCATTTCATCGAGCTTATTACCGTACCAAGATATGATAGAGAACTACGAGGAACTACGGTCCCACAACACCCAGACCCGAAACAAATATCTGTCTGTCTCATAAACATTTTCTCGGTGTAGGAATCAAACAAATCAAATCATTTATTTCAAAATTAGGCCACTATGGGCACTTTTTACATGTCATAATAATGTTAAGGTCTACTGGTGCTTAGAAGAAGCACCAAGAAACTCAGCCGTAGGTCTTTTGTAAACCCACCGCCGCTCTTCTCACAGCCAGCTACTCGCCCTCTGTGCCACGGAGGCTGTAGAATATAGTATAAATGTCCAAATAAACAATAGTCAAAATAAGATCAACAATAATGATATAACATATTTTTTTTTTGTTCTTGACTTAGAGTGCGCCAAATTCAATTTCATGTAACGTCACATAGTCTATAACCAGCGGACAAACAAGACGCTTCCAACGATGTCTCATTTGTCAAATTATGATAAGTAGTTTAGAAGTGATGAGGGAACAGATGAACATAAATACATACATACATACATACATACATAGTACATACATACATACATACCCATACCGGTCAAAAAAAACATAACCCCCCATTTCGCTGTAGTCGGGTAATAAAGTTAATAATAAAGAATGTGAATTAAATACAGACGCCGCTGTTGCAAAACGTCTGCAAATCCACTCAACTAAGCAAAACCTAAGATTATTATCGCGAGTAGGCGAAACCAGTTGACACGGGGCTGTGGGCAGAGGACAACAAAATTACAATGCTGTTGGTTTTATGGAAACTGATTCTTATGCCATTGAGCTAAGGTTTGCTTAGCTGCAGAAGTAAATTTGCGTCATAAGCTATTGTACCGTGCGTGCGGCAAAAAAGATGCATTCTCCGTGTTTCTTAGTACAAGTTCCAATCGCGAGTACTACTAGACCTGGGTACGAGTTACGGGAAATATAATTCTTTTCTGTACTACCGGTTTGTATTAGAATTATAAACGCTATTTTATCTCTTGGATGACAGGCCGTTTTCCTTTCGAGTTGACAAGCGGTTTTTATGGAATTCTTATTTTGTATGTCGCTTTAATCGCTTTAAATTCCTCAGAGTTTTTTAAAAGTGGTAAAGCCATGTAGTCTGTGTATGTCTAGCATGAAAAAAAGAAAGGAATATATTATTTACTGGTGGTAGGATATTCATATCCGCCCGGATAGCGACCACCGTACACAAGGTGTAAATGATAAGACGAAATCTATCGCCTTATCATTTCAAAGCCTTATCATGAATACATTTAAATTCCATGTCATGATTTTTGGAATCGAAAAACGTGTATTTTGATTGTCTGAACAAGGGACCAAACCCTGGAATTCATCAGTTTAACGACCAAATGCCTACAATACACAACAAAACCCATTCAAAACATAATTATCCTTAACGTTTGGACCAGACGCCATCTGTATATATAAAAGAAGAAGCTGACTGACTGACTGACTGACGATCAACGCACAGCCAGAACGGCTAGGGTTAGAGGCTTGAAATTTTGACAGTAGGTACCTTTTATGACGTAGGCATCCACTAAGGAAGGGTTTTTAGAAATACCACCACTAAGGGGGTAAAATAAGGGATGAAAGTTTGTATGAAAATCCGTGATTTTTGCAGTTAAACGCACGAAATTTGGTATTTGGCCTTTTAGTTAAAAATAAAAAATATATTTTTCAGGTTTTTTGGAAACTCCACCCCTAAGAGGGTAAAATAGGGGAAGAAAGTTTGTATGAAACTCCGTCATTTTTGAAGTGAACCGCATCAAAATTGGTATTTGGCCGTTTAGTTAAAAATAAATTATATATATTACAGGATTTTTGGAAATTCCACCACTAAGGAGGTAAATAGCGGATGAAAGTTTATATGACCTCTTTTATCAGGAGTTTATCAATAATCCTACAAATATTATAAATGCGAATGTTTATTACGCAATCAGACTACAACGGCTGGACGGATCTGGTTGAAATTTGGCACGGAGATAGACATGTCTGGAATAGCACATAGGCTACGGTAATATATGGTAATATCCACATGATTTTTTGAATAGTGTTTGTTGAGGGGCTACTTTTTATACCAGAAAATGCACGGTTCTTACGGAATAGACATACATACGCTATTACATCTTCGTATTATACAGGAAGATGTAATGGCTTAAGAGGTCTCCATGGATTTTATACCTTCTCTTCCAAAAATAACCATCACGCGGGCGTAGTCGCTGGCAAAAGCTATATCACATATAGGCTAGCACACTATGACATCATGGAATGAAAATAACCTTGGGGAACCGTGGTTTCGGTTATTCTGTCTACCCCTTCCGAGACACCTAACCTTCTAAAATAATTGAGGTACCTTTGACCTATGTTCGATTGAGCGTTTTTAGTCACGACTACATGACTGGTTGTTTTAAAGCAACCGTGTAAATGATCCTTTTAAACTTGACCTTGGGTTTGTAGTTTTTATTCCAGAACTTATATTACGTAAAACGACATCGGAGAATTATAATTCAATAACACTTACTTATAAGCAGCGATAGCCTAGTTGGTTGCAGTACGGACTGCCAAGACGAAAGTTGTAGGTTCGAAACCCAAGTGGCATACACCTCTGACTTTTCTAAAGTTATGTGTATATTAAAATGTTAATTATCGCTTGCTTTATCGGTGAAGGAAAACATCGTGAGGAAACCTGCATATCTGAGAGTTTTTCGAAGGTATGAGAAGTCTGCCAACCAGCATTAGGCCAGCGTGGTGGACTAAGGCCTAACCTCTCTCATTAGTAGAGGAGGCCCGTGCCCAGAAGTGGGACAATGTTTAATACAGGGCTAGTAATATTTTTATTATTATTTAACACTTACTCATACATACTCCTTATTCCACGATAAAACACGATTATATTGTATTGTAAATACCATAAATCAAATACTTATTGAAACCATGAAATCGCATTTTTGCCGCACCATCAAGCTGTGGAACAGTTTGCCAGCTACCGTTTTCCCTCCTTCCTATGATCCTGGGGCCTTTAGGCGTAGTGTGAAGAAGCTACACAGCAGGCCGGCATGATTGTGCTGAAAACCATTATGTCGGTCTTCTAAAACCATTATGATAGCTTCAAAAAGTACACCGACTTCAATAAAAATACATTATGCGTCCCTATAAAATTTGTGTCCCCTCGATTTTTCTGAGATCCCATCATAAGATCCTGACTTGGTGCCAATGGGGACCACCTGTAAAGTATATCCTTTTAATAGCTGTTATAGCTAAGATGCCTCCATCGATTGTATACATTTTCTTTCAAAAGTAACCTTGCGCGAGCGGCGCCGCGAGCAACATCTTGTGTAAAGAAATCACTAGATATCTATTTACTATTTGGGCCAATACAATTGTTATTTTTCACACTTGATTGTCATAATTGTTGTTGATGGTTGGTCGGAGGTTGCCGGTCAACATCGTGTCAAGGCGAACTCTGTTTGTTCTATCACTTTGCGCACCTTAGTTTTTTTTTTTTTTTTCGTATGGATTTGTGCTGTTAGCTCATAATTGCTTTTACAGCTTCACCTAACATTGTGGCCGGCACCTATAGCGCTCCAGCCAGAAAACGCAACATTTGTCAACGGCTAAGCTCAAAGACACTTTCTAAAAGGCCTTTAATTAAGCCGTCGCGTCGCTTGGAATAGGCTTAGGGCCGTCTCGATATACTAATGTATCGAAGATCCGGGCCTCGGCCGGGCTCCTTGGACTCGCCGGCGAGTCCTACGTCGACGTGAATTCATAATACAATTGTGATTGCGATTGGGCAGGGATAGTGCTGCCTCGACAGCGACCGTTATGGGATCATTTGGATCTCCCAAAACATGTTTAGGGCGACGACGGAGGGGGGGAGGGTAATAGAGGGGTTAGTAATTTCAATATATTGAAGTATTACTCCAGGGCGCAGTGAACGAGTATCTATGAAATTAGAAGTCACAAGTTTGATGCCCGCACTGAGTTAAATGCAGTGACATATATTTGTTCCTTATCTGGATCTGAAATAGCATTTACCATTTGAGGCTCAGGAAATTCACCAACATTTTTTATGATTTTATATGACCATACTACACCTGATGGTAAGCGCAGTGCCGTCCAGTTAGAGTATCGAGTAGTGAGGGACAACTATACCTCGCTACTCAACACAATCATGCGTGCTGAGTAGCTTCTTCACACTTTGTTGTGTTTTTTGTAGGTAGTACTATCTCATACACCATCTACCTCAGACAGATCACCCATATATGCTAATAGATCAGGCTAATATGGCTACACCACTTTGAAAACGGCTTTGCTGTGCCCTGGCATTGCAGAAGTCTATGGGCGGCTATGACTTTTTACCATCAGGTGGCCTGTCTGCTCGCCTGCCTATCGAGGCACTAAAAAAAAAATTACCAAACCCGGGAATCAAAAACTAGGATTTGTAGTTGGAAAAACCAAGATTCAATTTAAAACCAGTACGCGTCTTTGTTTTAAAACAACGCGATCATTCGCGCACCAAGAGGCCGCCACTAACGTAAGGCTGCTTAAAAACTATCCAGATCACCCCAGGACACTCTAAAAACCAGGACATGACCTGGGAAAACAGCACGATTGGCAACTCTTATGCATAAAGAAACCAACCACCAGTTTTTCGTTCTCAAATAGGACTTACAAATGTTGTTTTTCGTGGTTATATTTGTTACTTTTTTACGGTCACTTATGGTCAATATCAAAGCACAAAGGTCATATTTTTTGCCGTAAAAAAAAATAAAGTTATAACAAAACAGGAATTATTTTTGTTGTTCATAATTATTTCATCATGTGCCGAATTTAAAGTATATTGAAGCTAACTAAACAGTAAACAAGTAAAATGAAGTATCGTCAATTAGTGAATGGTTTTTATTGCCGTTTTCATTCGTCGAGGTTTAATGGTGATTCTAAGTGCAGGCCACGGCGCTTTTTTTTCTTCAAAGTTTAAACATATAAGCAGATTCCTGCACATATACGTCACTAATGGCATACACCTCTGACTTTTAGAAATTATACATTCATTGATAATTATTGCTCTTATACATATGGTAGCAGCGATAGCTTGTTGTAGTTGGTAGCGATACGGACTGTCAACACGAAAGTCGTATGTTCGAAACCCAAATGGCATACACCTCTGACTTTTCTAAACATGTATATTCATTGTTAATTATCGCTTGCTTTAACTGTGAAGGAAAACATCGTGAGGAAACCTGCATACCTAAGAATTCGCATAAGAATTTCGAAGGACTAAGGTCTAACCCCTCTCATTATTAGAGGAGGCCCGTGCCCAGCAGTGGGACAATGTTTAATATAAGGCTAGTTATATACATATGGTTAAGGAAATCATGAAGAATACCTACATGCCTGAGTCTGCCAACCTGAATTAGGTCAACATGGTGTATTAAGACCTAACCACTATTATTAGCAGAGGAGGCCCGTGCCCAGCAGTGGGACAATGTTTAATATAAGGCTAGTTATATACATATGGTTAAGGAAATCATGAAGAATACCTACATGCTTGAGTCTGCCAACCTGAATTAGGTCAACATCCATCCAGGGTTTCCAATGGGACAGTATGGGGTTCTTCAAGAAGGGAGTAAAAAGGTTTTTGAAGAGTCGGCAACCCGCATATGATGCTCCTTGTGTTGCAAATGTCCACAGGCTACGGTAACCGCTTAACATCAGACGATCCATAAGCTTGTTTGCCACCATCGTGATATTAAAAAAACTTATAATATCAGAAATCGTACGATGGTGACCTTGAAGTGAGGAATGAGAACGGAAGGGTTTGAGCCTCAGGATATTTCTCTCACCAAATAAAACGCACAAAGCTGTCGCTTCATGATTGTTTACTGTGAGTGGTACTAGCCTAGTTGTACAGACTCAAACATAGACAAAGCTGTGAATAACATAGCTCTACCACTTCAAATGTGGATCATATAGGGCAAGCGGGGGAGGGGTCTGTCGCTCTCGAAGATTTTACTGACAAACACAAAGGCAATCGTTTTTTTTAATACTGGCACAGCAAAGTTACCACACTGTGCTTGATGGTAAGCGCAGTGCCGTCCAATTAGAGTATAAAGTAGCGAGAGACAATCTATCCACCGCTACTCAACACAATCATGCCGGCTTGCTTCTTCACACTAAGCCATGGGCAAGAAGGTGAAGAAGCGGTCGAGGGTCTAGTGTCAGAGTACCCAGAAGGCCGCAAAACGGCCAAACATCGTGCCCCAACTCTAGACCCCCGACAAAAACCGGATGTACACTGGCTGATCCCGGAACGCGACACACTTACGTGTGCCACTATGGCGGTTTTTACACCCCGTGTACGGTACGCTATCCGGATGGATATGAATATCCTACCACCAGCAAAATCTATATTTAAACCATCTTTTGTGCTGAAAAAGGCCGACTTAATAGGAATCAAAATTAACACCTTTATAACATAATCAGACTTTAGCAGTCAGCAAAGTAAGCAGCCTCCGTGGTGCAGCGGGCGAGTAGCCGGCTCTAAAACGAGTAGTGGGTTCGATACCCACACCGAGACAAATGTTTGTGTGACAGGCAGATGTTTGTTTCGGGTCTGGGTGTTGTGGGACCGTAGTCCCTCGTAGTTATTGATACCCACGACACAGGTTTTACCTAGTGTGGGGTTAGAACTATGTTTCGGTAATGTAAGTTACATTACCGAAACCGACTATGGAAAGAACTTTATAAATCCGCACAAATATAAGTAAGTTAGGAGATATAAAAAGTTTTTTATTCATAAAAAGTACACCGACTTCAATAAGAAACAAATTATGCATCACTATAAAATTTGAGGGTTGCCCTTGATTTTTCGGAGATCCCATCATCAGATCCTGACTTGGTGCCAATGGGACCACCTGGGAAGTATACCCTTTTAAACAAAGAAAGAATTTCTCGAATCGGTCCAGGCGTCTTCGAGTAATCGGGTAACATACATAAAAAAAAAAGATTCCGACGAATTGTTAACCTCCTCCTTTTTTGAAGTCGGTTAATAAAAATGTAGAGAAGGGGAAATTTTCTAATCACAAGAAAAAGAAGTTTGATATAATTTATGATGTCATCGCACGGTATGTGATACAATGTAGGTGTGCGAGGGAGATAGTGCGATTTCCCACTATCGATACAATTTATGACGTCATCGCACGGTATGCAATACAATGCAGGGGTGCGAGGGAGATGCAATTTTCCCACTACGGAACCATTTAGCTCATAGTAATATAATTAGGTATGTATTGCGGCCTCATTTTTTATTAAAATGAATCTGTTTTTATAAAAGAGTGTATTTTTATTTTTTCCATTGCATGTAAAATAATGAACAAAACTACCCTTTTAATTATCACAAAAAAACATTTGCAATAATTAAGTTGTAGAAATATTGTTGAAGACTTTCTATTTCGTATTTCCATTGTTTATGTTCCGCCATTTTGTCATAAAGGATAACTGTAAACATAATTTGTTAACAACAATACGTTTTTAAATAGCACATTTAGGTAATTACCCCGCAATCATGTCGGCGTTTGTAATAGTGTAATGAAAAAATAAAAGGAATATAAAGCAAAATAATACAAAGGATTTCGGACAAATTTTATAATTTGTTCTTAGTATTCGAAACGTTTAATAGATTGCACCATAATAATGAGAATTCGCCTTGTGTTAAGTTACTTTTGCCTTAATACTGCTGTATTAAGATTAAATAAGACATCTTTTATTCACATATCTATATATAATACATACCTACATACATACATATACACTCACGCCTGTAATCCCCGAAGGGGTAGGCAGATGTAAATATACAAAAAACCAGTACACCCACTTTTCGCCGTATTTCGGTCTCATAATGTAAACCCAATAACACTTTACCCGACCCGGGGATCGAACCCGAGACCTCAGCACAACAGTCGTAACGCATGCGCAATTACAACTGCGCCACCGAGGCAGTACCATATATATATATATATATATATATATATATATAATAATATATATATATATATATATATATATATATTAATATATATATATATATATATATATAATTGTTATTTAAGATAAGTACAGGTCATAGACCTGCTACAATCTGAATCTTAATTAATCATACATTCATGTAAAGACAAAGTTATTTTTTTTTATTCTAGCATGATTGTAACTATACTGCAGTCTATGGCAAGTACAGTGCTGCTTAAATACAATATTTATATCAGCCTGAAGTAACTGGATATACACTGGCTGATCCCCGAACGAGGCTTGTTTTACTTCACTTCTAAAAAAAGTGTAAAATATATGTACCATACCATTTGAAACATGCTAATTTAATAGAATTATTTAAAGTACTCTCAAACAATGCACAAAAACGTTGAAAGTAAATCATAACAATTTTTAATGCAAATGGAAAACTACAAAGTCTGTTCACTAATATCTTTTCCTAAAAATGGCACCCTAGTAATTCTAAACTAGACTAGAACAACTATTTCTACAGTGTCTAAATATATTTTCCATTTACCTAACTAAAAATGAAAACAGCAAATAAAAGCACTACATCTCAGGGCGCAAAACCTCCACTTTAACCGCTATTTGGCGATCAGCATTCAAATCACCGACTTCAATAACAAACAAATTAGGTGTACGTCCCTATAAATTTGAGGGTTGCCCTCGATTTTTCTGAGATCCCATCATAAGATCCTGACTTGGTGTCAATGGGACCACCTGGGAAGTATACCCTTTTAAACAAAAAAAGAATTTCTCGAATCGGTCCATGCATCTTCGAGTAATCGGGGAACATACATACAAATAAAAAGTACACCGACTTCAATAATAAACAAATTATGCGTCACTATAAATTTTGAGGGGTGCCCTCGATTTTTCTGAGATCCCATCATAAGATCCTGACTTGGTGCCAATGGGACCACCTGGGAAGTATACTCTTTTAAACAAAAAAAAAATTTCTCGAATCGGTCCAGGCATCTTTGAGTAATCGGGGAACATACATACAAAAAAAGATTCCGACGAATTGAGATCCTTCTCCTTTTTTTGTAGTCGGCTAAAGATAAGTTCAGTCGCCTGGTATCGGATTGACATATCTGTCATGCGGCTCCGTCTAGCTCAAACCGTTTCGCTTATTATTTTGGCGAGACGACGCTATCATTTAAGCCCCATCTATTTATAGGCATGAATGTGCCATGTACAGAGTATGTTATGAGTTATTGTGTTTAGAGGTAATAGAAATTATTAATATTAGCGCTGTGATATACTATCCGACTACTGGGCATGTGTTGGCAGACTTGACGTATCTACGAAATACTCATTTAGAATTCGCATGAATACAGGTTTTCTTAAGTTTGTTTCCTACGCAGTGAAAGGGAACGATGATAATCCATACCAATACTATTAATGCGAAAGTAACTCTGTTTGTTTGTTACCTTTTCACGAATAATCGGCTGACCAGATTGTGATGAAATTTGGCAAGGAGTTAGATTATATCCTGGAGAAGGACATAGGCTGTCTTTTTTCTCAAAAAACAACCTTGAAAGGGGTTAAATAGGTGTTCAAAATTTGTATGGGAAATCTATAATTCCTTGACCTAGGGATCTGGAAATTCATATTTATTACTATAAATAGGCTTGCGTTTGACCACTATCTCGCCTGATGGTAAGTGATGATGTGGTCTACGGTGGAGCACGCTTGCCTAGAAGATACCTATTCACTCTTGACTTAAAGATACCCAGATTATAACTTTCAGGAAATATAGACTCCGGCAAAGAGTTCCACTCTCTAGCGGTGCGCATGATAAATGTACTAGCAAAACGCTTCGTGCGCACTGGTGGAATATCAACCATGTATCGATGACGCTTCGCCGAGTCTCTTGTCGTCCGTCTCTTTTTTTCAAAATAAGGGGGTAAAATATGGGATGAAAGTTTGTATGAAAAGCCTTCATTTTTTAAGTTAAACGCATGAAAATTCGTATTTTGTATAATATACTTTTTCTCCCAAACATGACTTCCACGCGGGCAGAGCCGCGAGCAACAGCTAGTTAACTATAAAGGCACATGTAACTTGAGTCAGAGTACTATTTGGGCTGCTTTCGAACCTATAACATTCAGCTCGACTTTTCGCAACAGTACTAAGCTATAGATATTAATTAGGAAAAATAATAATGTATCACTTATGACGATTTAACTCTGATTCCTAGTTTACACTTATTACGACCTCGACATAAAGTTGAACAAGAGAGTTGAAATGAAATTCCAAATAAGTTTTGGGTGTTGTAACGAAAGTGATAATACGAAACAGTATATAGTAATACTAGCCCTGTATTAAACATTCTCCCACTGCTGGGCACGGGCCTCCTCTACTAATGAGAGGGCTTAGGCCTTAGTCCACTACGCTGGCCTAATGCGGATTGGCAGACTTCTCATACCTTCGAAAAACTCTCAGATATGCAGGTTTCCTCACGATATTTTTCTTCACCGTTAAAGCAAGCGATAATTATCATTTTAATACACACATAACTTTAGAAAAGTCAGAGGTGTATGCCACTTGGGTTTCGAACCTACGATTTTCGTCTTGACAGTCCGTACCGCAACCAACTAGGCTATCGCTGTTTCGAAATACGAAACAGTATAATAGTATAGTATGCCTATTTTATCCGTGTTATTAACATTGGTCAGGCAGGTGACATAGTTCTCCCCATAGACGGCATAGACCCAATTAGCCAATCCACTAACACCTAATCTCAATAGACCAGTATACATTTTATCTATCCATACAATAGTCCTATACCCACCGGGGGTTGTCCTTAGGTGCACTTGCATAGCGTATAGAGGGATGACCTGATGGTAAGCGCAGTGCCGTCCAATTAGAGTATCGAGTAGCGAGAGACAGTACTCAACATAATCATGCCGGCCTCGAATATTAGGTACAAGACAAAAGTGTGGACTAATGACTATTACCATGCAAATTTAATTTCAGATCATCCTTCGGTATTCGCGTCGGCTGACTGAGCAAACTTCAAGCTTCGCCGAAACTCTGTTATCAATGCACAATATTCTAAAGCAGTTTTTATTTTTAATTATTGACATATAATGGTGACATTATTTTGAACGGATGGTTAGGATTAATATGAAGGACCTCTTAAAAAGTCCTAAAAATAGTCCGCGTTAGCATATATCTATATTTTTAGGTTGGCTCACTATTTTAAGGTATATATATATATATATATATATACCTATTATATTATATATATATATACCTATTATATATATATATATATATATATATATATATATATATATATATATATATATATATACCTATTATATATATATATATATATATATATATACCTATTAATAATGTATCACTTATGACGATTTAACTCTGATTCCTAGTTTACACTTATTACGACCTCGACATAAAGTTGAACAAGAGAGTTGAAATGAAATTCCAAATAAGTTTTGGGTGTTGTAACGAAAGTGATAATACGAAACAGTATATAGTAATACTAGCCCTGTATTAAACATTGTCCCACTGCTGGGCACGGGCCTCCTCTACTAATGAGAGGGCTTAGGCCTTAGTCCACTACGCTGGCCTAATGCGGATTGGCAGACTTCTCATACCTTCGAAAAACTCTCAGATATGCAGGTTTCCTCACGATATTTTTCTTCACCGTTAAAGCAAGCGATAATTATCATTTTAATACACACATAACTTTAGAAAAGTCAGAGGTGTATGCCACTTGGGTTTCGAACCTACGATTTTCGTCTTGACAGTCCGTACCGCAACCAACTAGGCTATCGCTGTTTCGAAATACGAAACAGTATAATAGTATAGTATGCCTATTTTATCCGTGTTATTAACATTGGTCAGGCAGGTGACATAGTTCTCCCCATAGACGGCATAGACCCAATTAGCCAATCCACTAACACCTAATCTCAATAGACCAGTATACATTTTATCTATCCATACAATAGTCCTATACCCACCGGGGGTTGTCCTTAGGTGCACTTGCATAGCGTATAGAGGGATGACCTGATGGCCTGATACCTATTATATATATATATATATATACCTATTATATATATATATATATATAATAGGTATATATATATATATATATATATATATATATATACCTTAAAATAGTGAGCCAACCTAAAAATATAGATATATGCTAACGCGGACTATTTTTAGGACTTTTTAAGAGGTCCTTCATATTAATCCTAACCATCCGTTCAAAATAATGTCACCATTATATGTCAATAATTAAAAATAAAAACTGCTTTAGAATATTGTGCATTGATAACAGAGTTTCGGCGAAGCTTGAAGTTTGCTCAGTCAGCCGACGCGAATACCGAAGGATGATCTGAAATTAAATTTGCATGGTAATAGTCATTAGTCCACACTTTTGTCTTGTACCTAATATTCGAGGCCGGCATGATTATGTTGAGTACTGTCTCTCGCTACTCGATACTCTAATTGGACGGCACTGCGCTTACCATCAGGTCATCCCTCTATACGCTATGCAAGTGCACCTAAGGACAACCCCCGGTGGGTATAGGACTATTGTATGGATAGATAAAATGTATACTGGTCTATTGAGATTAGGTGTTAGTGGATTGGCTAATTGGGTCTATGCCGTCTATGGGGAGAACTATGTCACCTGCCTGACCAATGTTAATAACACGGATAAAATAGGCATACTATACTATTATACTGTTTCGTATTTCGAAACAGCGATAGCCTAGTTGGTTGCGGTACGGACTGTCAAGACGAAAATCGTAGGTTCGAAACCCAAGTGGCATACACCTCTGACTTTTCTAAAGTTATGTGTGTATTAAAATGATAATTATCGCTTGCTTTAACGGTGAAGAAAAATATCGTGAGGAAACCTGCATATCTGAGAGTTTTTCGAAGGTATGAGAAGTCTGCCAATCCGCATTAGGCCAGCGTAGTGGACTAAGGCCTAAGCCCTCTCATTAGTAGAGGAGGCCCGTGCCCAGCAGTGGGACAATGTTTAATACAGGGCTAGTATTACTATATACTGTTTCGTATTATCACTTTCGTTACAACACCCAAAACTTATTTGGAATTTCATTTCAACTCTCTTGTTCAACTTTATGTCGAGGTCGTAATAAGTGTAAACTAGGAATCAGAGTTAAATCGTCATAAGTGATACATTATTATTTTTCCTAATTAATATCTATAGCTTAGTACTGTTGCGAAAAGTCGAGCTGAATGTTATAGGTTCGAAAGCAGCCCAAATAGTACTCTGACTCAAGTTACATGTGCCTTTATAGTTAACTAGCTGTTGCTCGCGGCTCTGCCCGCGTGGAAGTCATGTTTGGGAGAAAAAGTATATTATACAAAATACGAATTTTCATGCGTTTAACTTAAAAAATGAAGGCTTTTCATACAAACTTTCATCCCATATTTTACCCCCTTATTTTGAAAAAAAGAGACGGACGACAAGAGACTCGGCGAAGCGTCATCGATACGTGGTTGATATTCCACCAGTGCGCACGAAGCGTTTTGCTAGTACATTTATCATGCGCACCGCTAGAGAGTGGAACTCTTTGCCGGAGTCTATATTTCCTGAAAGTTATAATCTGGGTATCTTTAAGTCAAGAGTGAATAGGTATCTTCTAGGCAAGCGTGCTCCACCGTAGACCACATCATCACTTACCATCAGGCGAGATAGTGGTCAAACGCAAGCCTATTTATAGTAATAAATATGAATTTCCAGATCCCTAGGTCAAGGAATTATAGATTTCCCATACAAATTTTGAACACCTATTTAACCCCTTTCAAGGTTGTTTTTTGAGAAAAAAGACAGCCTATGTCCTTCTCCAGGATATAATCTAACTCCTTGCCAAATTTCATCACAATCTGGTCAGCCGATTATTCGTGAAAAGGTAACAAACAAACAGAGTTACTTTCGCATTAATAGTATTGGTATGGATTATCATCGTTCCCTTTCACTGCGTAGGAAACAAACTTAAGAAAACCTGTATTCATGCGAATTCTAAATGAGTATTTCGTAGATACGTCAAGTCTGCCAACACATGCCCAGTAGTCGGATAGTATATCACAGCGCTAATATTAATTATTTCTATTACCTCTAAACACAATAACTCATAACATACTCTGTACATGGCACATTCATGCCTATAAATAGATGGGGCTTAAATGATAGCGTCGTCTCGCCAAAATAATAAGCGAAACGGTTTGAGCTAGACGGAGCCGCATGACAGATATGTCAATCCGATACCAGGCGACTGAACTTATCTTTAGCCGACTACAAAAAAAGGAGAAGGATCTCAATTCGTCGGAATCTTTTTTTGTATGTATGTTCCCCGATTACTCAAAGATGCCTGGACCGATTCGAGAAATTGTTTTTTTGTTTAAAAGAGTATACTTCCCAGGTGGTCCCATTGGCACCAAGTCAGGATCTTATGATGGGATCTCAGAAAAATCGAGGGCACCCCTCAAAATTTATAGTGACGCATAATTTGTTTATTATTGAAGTCGGTGTACTTTTTATTTGTATGTATGTTCCCCGATTACTCGAAGATGCATGGACCGATTCGAGAAATTCTTTTTTTGTTTAAAAGGGTATACTTCCCAGGTGGTCCCATTGACACCAAGTCAGGATCTTATGATGGGATCTCAGAAAAATCGAGGGCAACCCTCAAATTTATAGGGACGTACACCTAATTTGTTTGTTATTGAAGTCGGTGATTTGAATGCTGATCGCCAAATAGCGGTTAAAGTGGAGGTTTTGCGCCCTGAGATGTAGTGCTTTTATTTGCTGTTTTCATTTTTAGTTAGGTAAATGGAAAATATATTTAGACACTGTAGAAATAGTTGTTCTAGTCTAGTTTAGAATTACTAGGGTGCCATTTTTAGGAAAAGATATTAGTGAACAGACTTTGTAGTTTTCCATTTGCATTAAAAATTGTTATGATTTACTTTCAACGTTTTTGTGCATTGTTTGAGAGTACTTAAAATAATTCTATTAAACTAGAATGTTTCGGAATAAAGTCATATTTAATAACTTTACGGTAAAGCTATATGGTAGGCAAATGGTATGGTATGGTACATATATTTTAAACTTTTTTTAGAAGAGAAGGAAAACAAGCCGCGTTCGGGGATCAGCCAGTGTATATCCAGTTACGTTAGGCTGATATAAATTTTAAATATTGTATTTGAGCAGCACTGTACTAGCCATAGACTGCAGTATAGTTACCATCGTGCTAGAATTAAAAAATATAACATTGTCTTTACATGAATGTATGATTCATTATAGTTCAGATGGTTGCAGGTCAATGACCTGTACTTACTCTAAATACTTAACAATTATACTTACCTTCATGTATCATGAGTGACAACGATGAAACTTCCACCCTATAATACACTATCAAACTGTAAAACTGTTTGTCGGCCCACATTGGGTCCTTGTGGATCGTGAAGAAGCAATTAATCAGGCCGGCATAATAGTGTCGAATGGCGAGAGATAATGGAACACTGTTAAGCTGAAAAGATCCAACCAACACTTTTATGTAATCGAGTTACATACATAGCCATAATCTCTTTATCAACTTTCATATGTGCTCAAAGATCCAGGCAATTTGATGACATTAAACTAAAAAAGACATCTCATGTTTTATAATCCAACTAATTTTCAATTAGTTACTGCTTAGTGCTATTTTTAAATTCGCTGTCAACCGTTAAACTGCATTGAATCAAATAAAAATAAATAAATAACACTACAGTCACACACATAGCCCCGACCCCACACTAAGATACGAGTCTTGTGTCGTGGGTATAAGGACTACGAGAGACTTTCAGTCTCACAACACCCAGACCCCGGACACAAATATCTGACTGTCACACAAATATTTGTCCTGGTGTGGGAATCGAACCCACGACCTCTCGTTTCACAACCGGCTACTCGCCCGCTGCGCCACGGAGGTTGTCAAAAGTATGAAAACGTCAGTTGGATCTTTTCTCCTTAACAGGGTCCAATTGTCTCTGGACAACCTACACTCTGGACGGCACTGTTCTAGAAAAAAATAGAACAAGGGACATATTTTGGTATTGTAAACTTGTAAACAACTTAGTCATACCTATAGAACTATTTTCATTGTAAATATATAAATAGTTTTCCTCTATTAAGAACAGATTTTACAACAATTACAACACACTATGCCGTGCTTTGGTTGCGTGTAACGACATCTTGCACTAACAAAGCGTAAACATTATCAAAAAGGTATAATCCCCTTAATGTAGTGTAAGCTTAATCATGTAGTAGAAAGGAGGACAAAAGCTAGCTTTAAATTACTACCCAAATAGAATTTGAATCCATAACAAGAAAAAAAATTGCAAAATCTGATGTGAAGAGAACACTTTGCAGTTTTAAGCATTTTGCGCGGATGGAGTGTGAGATTTGGCATTGTTAAAGTTTATATTGATGAATGCAGAATGCTAAATGTATGTATAATGTGTTACAAATACAATTAATTCAATAAAATATAACAATCATTGTTTACGTTCATTCTGCCAATGTCAAGCATAACACACGCTAATGACAAATGTGTACATGCCCTCAGCTGACGTAATAGAATAAAATTAAAAATATATATATGCCGCGATATTTCTTTTAATTAAAGAAGGCAAAGATTCTCCACCATGCAGCCATGTCTATCGTATTTTTTTCCAAATCTGGGCTAAAATTGAAAGTCTTCTTATTCTCTGGTTTTTATAAATCTGAAAGCCAAGGCCATGTCTGTAGTTTTTATCCATTTAAAAGGGGAAAGCCATGTCCGATATTTTTCCATACTAAATGCCGAAGCCATGTCTGTAATAGTCACAATTCAGTAGGCCACAGCCATGTCTGAAATAATTTGTCTCTTAAATATTCACAAATAAAACGTCACATCACATTCCCGCCATTTTCAGAAGTATTTCGTTTCGTTTTCCTTTCTGCTACGATTATCGAACTAAACATTTTGAAAAAAGAATATATAATATATTTTTTTATTAATTCCGACCAGTTTGCCTCCACTGGTTTATAAACGCTCCTCAGTTTTCACACATTACTCGTACACCACCCGTTATCACACTTATAATCACCTTATCTTACACGGAGACTTGCGTTGGCAACACTATCTTTATTTGATAAGGACATACATCTACGCCATAAATTCTTTTTATAGCGAAGGTCTTCAAAGCGGGTAATATGACGGTAGGTTCGACTGTCCATGAATCCCAAAATACCAGAAGGATCATGGATAAGTTGCCAGCCTTGAAGGATCAATAAAACACAGAAAATTATTTCTTCTTGTCAGTTTTTGAGTCATTGGTATGATCTCATTATAGTCCATTCATGCATTAGACAAATCTGTCTACAAGGCAGTTTCACTTATGTGGAAAATATTATAGAAGTGAAAACTTCTATAGTTGCATTGGGATTTTTTTGGTAAGATATAAGAGTTCGGATAATGTTAACGGTATACCTGTAGCCCAACCTTTAGTTTTTCTCACGTATATTCTCTAGCAACAACATAAAACATACATATATATGTCGGAGAATCATTGTTCCCATCTGAATCAGCAATCGTGGTTGCGGGCTTTGTGGGCGTCATTGGGGTAAAATGCGGGCACAAAACACAATGATCATAGTTTTGATTACTATTTTAATTTACATTAAACAAATTTATTATATTTAGTTAGGACAGAGCAGCAGGTTCAAGGCACCGATCTTACTTTATTAAGTTATAGAAAAATGTAACAAATAATATTCTGCATTGTGGATGCAAACAGCAATCTACCCGGCTCAGGGCTTCCTCCGACATATATATATTATGACAAAATGTACAGCGCCTTTAGTGGTTACGTGAGAAATTTGGTACTATAAGAACAAAATATTCGATACATAAAAACCAACTGGGTGACTGCATCGGTAGCGCAATTGCAATTGCGCATGCGTTACAACTGATGTTCTGAGGTCTCGGGTTCGGTCCCCGGGTCGAGTAAATTTTTCAGTATTTATTAGCCCGGAGTCTGGAATTGAGCCCGGTATGGCGATAGGCTCGCCCCCTGTCACATTATGGGACCGAAATTTGGCGTAAAGTGGGTCTACTGATTACTCTTCTGCCTACCCCTCCGTGGATTACAGGCGTGAGTGTATATGTATGTACATAAAAGCCAACACGGCAACGCTAGAAACCCTGTTTACCTATCGTAACTTTGGCACAAACTCATCGTTGAGCCACTCTAGCTATAAGTTGCGCATTGGACGCAAAGGAACACTGACCGAAGTTACATAAGAATTTCAAAGGTATGTAAAGCCTACCAACTCGCATTAGGCCAGCGTGATGGGCTTAAACGTAGTGACCTGATCTCTCATTAGTGGAGGAGGCCTGTGCCCAGCAATAAAATAACGATGACTATAACTTATTAGTATAAACAGCGATATGAAATGATGATGATGAAAAATATGCACTTTTAAATCCTGATAAACGAACCTCGGACCTCACCTGGCCAAGTATGCTTATACCAATAAGAATTAGGATATTTCCTATTATTAGAAATACCGAAGGTATTTAGGAGAGTAGTTGCGGGTACATTAATAATGACAACCTAAGTGGGGAGTAGTAAATGTTTAGCATAAAACGGAGTGCCTTCCGCGCTCCGGTGTTCAGTGGTGTAGCAGTCGGTCGATAGTGAGTACATTCGTGGTCCGTTCGCGGTGCACTAAGTGTAATCAGTTCTAATGGCCGCTTAGTTCAGCTTAGAGGGTAATGCTGGTAGATTAATTATAAATAGAAGCCATAAGTAAATCCTGACATGCGTTTGTGTTAATATTAAGCACTGAGATGTGTAACAGTGTTATGTAAATCAGTCAATAAAATAGTAAACATTGTATTTGTGCCTTTTTAACCGACTTCAAAAAAAGGAGGAGGTTAACAATTCATCGGAATCTTTTTTTTATGTATGTTACCCGATTACTCGAAGACGCCTGGACCGATTCGAGAAATTATTTTTTTGTTTAAAAGGGTATACTTCCCAGGTGGTACCATTGGTACCAAGTCAGGATCTGATGATGGGATCTCAGAAAAATCAAGGGCAACCCTCAAATATTATAGTGACGCATAATTTGTTTTTTATTGAAGTCGGTGTACTTTTTATATAAAATAGCTTTTTAAATATCCATCTTGCAGTTTTGTTGATTTTGCTAACATAAGCAACGACAGTCTCTTACCAAATGAATTTGCGTTAACCAGGATTCAAATGACGAGTCAAGTCCCGTGAGTCATGTGAGAACGCACATTGTTGAAATAGTGACGTCACATCATGCATTCGCCTCGTGATACTTTAGGCCTCTTTTACACGGGTAGTGGTTTTAGGTTAGAGCTATTGCCAGTTTTTACAATATAAATGTGTTTGCTTGACCGGGGTATGTGTCCATGTGTGGAGATAAATCTTTGTACCCCTTTTTAAGAATATTGGACGCACGGAGAATTGAGAGATTTGGCATGGTTAAAGTTTATAGAAGATAAAAGCCTAAATATATAAGTAGTTCACGATAATTTTTTTTATCCTGACAAAATGACCACACTGCACCTAAATGTAAGCGCAGTGTTGTCCAATTAGAGTATCGAGTAGCGAGAGGCAATCTAACCCCTACTCAACACAATGACGCCTGCTTCCTCATAATGCGGTCGAGGTTCTAATTTCAGAGTACTCAGTCAGCCAGTGTACATCCGGATTTTATCGGGGGTCTAGAGTTGGGTGGTACGTTGTTTGGCCGTTTTGCGGCCTTCTGAGTACTCTGACAATAGACCCTCGACCTCTTCTTCACCTTCTTGCCCATGGCGTAGTGTGAAGAAGCAGGCCGGCATAATTGTGTTGAGTAGCGGGGGATAGACTGTCTCTCGCTACTCGATACTCTAATTGGACCGCACTGCGCTTACCTTCAGGTGTAGTGTGGTCACTTTGCCGTGCCAGTATAAAAAAAGGCCGCAGGACGGCCGAACATCGTACCCCAACATCTCTACCCCCGACAAAAATGTGTTTTAAATACATTAAATAAAATAAATCATCCATTGTTTATGTTCAAAGTGGCAATGTCAAGCACATAACACATGCGAATGGCATATGTGTACTCTCAGCCGACATTATAAAATATTTTTAAATGAAGAACAGATAGAGAGAAAAGAACAATGGAATTATAGAAGTTTACTTCACTACATAGTATAAAACAAAGTCGCTGTCGCTGTCCGTCCCTATGTATGCTTAAATCTTCAAAACTACGCAACGGATTTTGAAGCGCTTTTTAATAGATAGAGTGATTCAAGAGGAAGGTTTATATGTATGATACATGCATAATATTGTAGAGAAACACTGATGAATTTACAGGTTTCTGGATTGTACACCTTTTCTTACAAAAATAACACCCACGCGGGCGGAGCCGCGAGCAACATCTAGTTTTAAATAAAGAACTTCAATTTTCAAACTTCTTTTATTAATCACGTTCCAGTTTCGACCAGTAGGTGACTATTAGTTAACAAAATATCAATATGAATCTGTGAGTCAGAAAGTGGGAGTCGTGGTAAAGCCACTTCTATTTGCATGCGACTTAACTGTCATGGTACATATGTCTTACATAAAACCCTGAAGGATGATCGTGTACAGTGAGAAGATTTGGCCTTAAAAAATCTCAATTCAACAAAAAACAGCAAGTCACTTTAAGTAGATTCTTTGTGATAGTGGTACGACCGGGGTCGGTCCGAGCAAGGCAAAACCATCAACATCGTTGCACTACCACTCAGTTGTAATTGCGCATGTGTTACGCCTGCTGTGCTGCGGTCTCGGGTTCGATCCCGGGGTCAGGTAAGGTGATGTTGGGTTTTTCTATTTAGAAATACGCAGTATCAGCCGAGAGTCTGGAATTGTGCCCGGTATTGCGATAGGCTAATCACTATAGTAATAGTGGTGGAGCCACGCTGTAGACATAGCATGAATGGGCCGGCTCGACCGGGGTAGTACCACTGTCCCACAGAAAACCAACGTAAAGTGACAGTTTACTGTCGCGTTTCGTGTGGTAAGTGAGATAACCGGAGGCCCAGATTCCCCCTTCCCTTCCCTAATTCCTATTCCTGTTCTTCGAGGCCGACAGCGCTTACATGAACCTTTCGGTATTGTGTATGTTCATGGGCGGTGGAGATCACTTAACATCAGGTAACCCACTGGCTCGTTTGTCGGACTATACATATGTATGTATGTAAAGTTAAACCAGCTTTATATCAACTAGTTTCTATGACAACCCATAGTAAATTTAGTCCAAGATTCAAGTTAGTCTACGCTGGATCTTATCGTCAAGTTTTATCACTCCTTGTTGTATAAAAACTGTACTAGAATTATGAGCTTGTACGATAAAATAAAAATAGAGATGTTTAATAGTATTTTTTTTTATTCTGGCACGGCAAAGTGACCACACTGTCCCTGATGGTAAGCGCAGTTCCGTCCAATTAGAGAATCAAGTAGCTAGAGACAATCTATCCCTCGCTACTCAACACAATCATGCCGACCTGTAGCTTCCTCACACTACGCCATGAGGCAAGAAGGTGAAGAAGCGGTCGAGGGTCTAGTGTCAAAGTACTCAGAAGGCCAAAAACCGTACCCCAACTCTAGACCCCCGACAGAATTTTAAATTATCGCAAAAAGATTTACAAAAACTAGTGTATCAATAAGCACTTTAAGATTAGCGTTAGTCATCGTTTCTTACAGAATTAAAGTGCAAAACGAACACGATATCGATAATTTTAGGTTTTGAGATACTTTTTGTTTGAAGCGAAATAACGATTATAATAATATATAATTGTTAACGGACGCAAAAAAGGTTGAAGAAAACGAAACTAGATAAAAATGACGCAAGAATCTTAGAAATTCTCATTAAAGAATTGATACATGAATAGGGTATTTGAAACGATTTTTTAAATTAACTAGTTACATTACCTAAAACATATTATCGAAAGAATTTTATAAATCCGAACAAAAATAAGTAAATTAGACGCCATTCCAAATCTGCTGGAAGGGGTAATTGTCAAATGACAGTAAAAGGATGCATGATATAACTCGTGACGTCACGGTTCTCAGAATGGCCAGAAGTGTGCCGTTGTGCGAGGGAGATAGCGATGTGTTCCCACTACGCAACCATTTTTGCTCATACCAATATTTAAAATGAATATAACCTAAATTTTTAAGCAATTTTGATTCTGTTTTCGGAAAAGGATTTCATTTATGTATTATATTCGGTTCCATATTGAATAGTGTACAAAATTAAACACAGGAAACTCTACCCTATTCTTTGCATCACCCTAAAGCTGTATAGAACCTCTCTGTAAGCAGAAACCAGCTCTGAATTCCTTAAACTTACATGTGTATTCATTGTTAATTATAACTTAAGGATGAAGGAAATATCATGGCGCAACCTGCATACCTGAAAAGATTCCATAAGAATTTCAAATATAAGTAAGGTGTGAAAATCCGCATTATGCCAGAGTGGTGGACTAAGGCCTCCCTCACATTAGTAGAGTAGGCCCGTGGTCAGTGGTGGAACAGGGAAAAACAGGAATTGTTTTCCGTACTCTGTAAATGAAGTGTCAATAAATCCAGAACCTATACTAAAACCTAACATCGATAATAGCGACTCTTGTTAAATAGGTTAGGTTAGCTTTTCTTTGAGTCCTATTATTATTTGTCATAGCATATTTTATTAGACTGTGTTGTTTTTTTTTAAATGGAGAACTTTGATGTCAGCTAGAAAAGTAGCAAAAATATGTTCCTTTGTAAAAAAAAATTAACTCTTATATTATTAAGTTATGTAAATATTACCAAATATGTAGAAATGAATATGTAAAAGAAAAATTAATTGTTTGACGTCATTTTAAAACCGAAATGAGTTGTTATCGAAGCATGACAAAACAGAGGCCAGAATATTATATGGTTAATGTAATATGACATGGCAAATCATTACAGTTAATTTATTACTATATTTTAAGTTACGGAAAAGTAGTGTTTTTCCGTAACTTAAAATATAGTAATATACCCCCACGCTCGTAATCCCCGAAGGAGTAGGCAGAGGTACACCTCCACCGGTTACAACCAGTACACCCACATTTTGCCAAATTATTACGGTCCCATAATGTGCTAGGAGGCGAGCCTATCGCTATACCGGGCACAATTCCAGACTCCGGGCTGATACTGAGTGTTTTTAAGTAGATAATCCCAATATCACCTTACCCGACCCGGGGATCGAAACCGAGACCTTAGCACAGCAGTCGTAACGCATGCGCAATTACAACTGCGCCACCGAGGTAGTCACATTCGAAAAACATATCCACCGAAATTATGTTTATGTATTTAAGTAAATAATTGGCAGTTGTAGTATTGATGATGCTAGGTAGACGAAGCTACTCAGCAGGCCGGCATGATTGTGGCGAGTAGCGAGGTACAGTTGTCTCTCGCTCCTTGATACTCTAACTGGATGGTACTACGCGGCATTAGGTACAGTTTGGTCACTTTGCCGTGCCAGGATAAAAAAGGGTTTTTCTTAAAACCTTTTGTAGAAATAGATTCCAGAACTAATAATCCGTAGAAACTGATATGAACTGCTTATTTTCAAAGAAGCACCTAGACATGACAGGCTGCGGGAACAGCAGGCTGAGAAGAACAAATGTTCGTTTCAGGCCTGGGTGTTGTGGGACCGTAGTCTCTCGTAGTTCTTGATACCCACGATACAGGTTTTACCTATTGTGGGGACAGCACTAGTTTACAGCTAGTGTGTTTATTATTATAAGATTAATATACACAAAAGTGACAGGAATGTTTTAAGCATGTATCAATGTGTTATCAATTCAACAGAATTGTACTCAACATTCTATAATAACTACAGCTGTAAGCGTCAATTGATGACGTCAGATAATGAATGATAAAGGCGTTCTGTGTGTCAAAGACCTTAACAATTATAACTAACCGATATTAGTTAAGCCAGGTGGACTAAGGCCAACCTCGCTTACTTAAAGGCCCTGAACATTGGGACAGTGTACTTGATATAAGTAAAAGTTTTTAACCGACTTCAAAAAAGGAGGAGGTTAACAATTCGTCGGAATCTTTTTTTTTGTGTATGTTACCCGATTACTCGAAGACGTCTGGACCGATTCCGACGAATTGTTAACCTCCTCCTTTTTTGAAGTCGGTTAATAAAAAACAAAAAAAATAATAGCTTATCACGCCTGTAATCTTTTAACTAAAAAGTGGATAAAAATTTGATTGTAAAAAAGCGTGGGTGCTTTTTACTATATCGTGATTACTTACTCTACTTTTATAAACCTAAACCAAAGAACAAACTTGTGAAAATATTTTCGTCGATCGTTGATTACAAATTTTCAAGTAAATTGGACGTCTTGAGGTGGTAAAAACTACGCAATACATTGAGATTAACATTCGCTCTGAAGGATATTCATATCCGCCCGGATAGCGACCACCGTACACAGGGTGTGAAACCCGCCATAGTGGCACACTCAAATGTGTCGCGTTTAGGGGTCGAGAAAAAGAAAAGAATAAATCCTCTCTTTAGCAATTGAAATTTAAATATATTTTTTGACCAACTCTCTCTTTCTTATAAAAATATAAAAGGCAGCGGTTTTTCACCATGCAGCTTTGTCTGTCGTTATTTTTTCACATCTGCACTCAAATTGAAAAGTTAAGAGTCAAAGTCATGCTAAATAGCCAAAGCCGTGTCTGTAGTTTTCCTCAATTGAAATTTTAAAAGGACAAATCCATTCCAATATTTTTCCATTCGAAAGGCATAAGCCATGCAAACCCATGTCTGAAATAGTTTTTATTATATATTAATTTTAACATTAAGGATACAAAAAACAATAGACAAGTTTTGTGTTTTGTCTCGTGTGCCATTATGGCGGGTTTTTTACATTTGGCACACGCAATTGTGTCACGTTCCAGGAGTGTCCAGGTCCAGCCAGTGTACATCCGATTCTTGTCGGGGGTCTAGAGTTGGGGTACGATGTTTGGCCGTTTTGAGGCCTTCTGAGTACTCTGACACTAGACCCTCGACCGCTTCTTCACCTTCTTGGCCCATGGCGTAGTGTGAAGAAGTAAGCCGGCATGATTGTAGTAGCGGGTGATAGCTTGTCTCTCTCTACTCGATACACCAATTGGACGTCACTGCGCTTACCATCAGGTGCAGTATGTGGTCTCTTTGCCGTGCCAGGATAAAAAAAATGTACTATTTGTCTTGTACTATTGTAATGACGTATCACAGGTTATAGGAAAAATAAAATGTCAGTTTAATTTGTAACTTAAACGATGATTTTTAATACATTTTCCTTCTATATTACAATCGTTTTTGTACAAAAAACAACGTATCCGTGAAGTATACAACGTTTTCGGTTCTCAATTCGACCTTAAGCGACGATAAAAATGTATAAAAACAATAAACCTAAATCTAATATCAAAAATTACGTATAACCGAGATCTTGGACAATTGGGAGATTGTGAACTAAGAAATAACATAATTGCTTTTACATATAAACGTTATTTGTGTTATTAGTGCTATAATCATAGAAAACTCATTGCACACCATAATTCAGATTCCAGACTCTTCAAAAGCTAAAATTGTAATACTTCATTTTTTTATAAACAGAAAAAACAAATACTTAGATTTGTTTCTCGGATGCCCTTAGAATAATACCTACACCAAGGAATAATCACTGTTTATTCCTTGATTCGTCGCCAAATACATTTAGAACGAATTGGTAGTAAGTTGGCGACATTTTAAAACATTACAAATGTTTCGTAAAAATTTACTATACTTTATCCAATGACAAAAAAACCAAATTTTTTTTTTCGTTTTATTCGTCCAAAGGCCAGGCTACAGTCAATCGACCATACTGCCTAGTCTTACGACAAAACAAAAAAAACCTAAGATTTTTTGTCATTGACTTTTACATGCAATAAACAAAAAAGCAAAGGCAACGCATCAGACATCCTTTACTATGAAAGATTTTGTAGATTAATGTATTGTTTTCCAGGTAGAGTTAGTTAACGTTTACAATTTTTTTTATTTCATGCTTTTTTCTGTCTTAACTAATTTTAATTTTCAAAAATAAAATATATCTTAGATTTTTTTTTTAAATAAAACTGTTAAGATATCATTTATGGTTGACATAAACAAAGTGCTTTTTTAATCTTACTGTTTTATTTTATAGACAACACAATTTATCTATACAGCCAATAATTAATATTGATCCAGAATATATAAAAAATGAAAATTGAAACCAGCATTGAATCCGTGTCAATGTATTGGGAACACTAAAATACATTTGAGTAGGCATACTTCAATTTAAATACTTTAATTTTCAAACGTATCGGACCCGTCCGCTTGATGGATGATTGCAGTAAATCAGTGTCTCCTCAACGCGTCATTTATTTATTCATATAAATCAATAAGCTAGTTTTTACTTTCATGTTTTTTTACATCAGTATGCGATACAAGTAGATCGTATAGGGATCGTTATATTAAAAACACGTATGTTTTTCATTTAACATAAACCAGCTGTTTATTATTCCAACAGACAGTATGTTTACAGTTTCGCGTATCTCCCAATCAGGTGTTCCGTTACAAAAACAATTATACAAAACCTAACCTTTAAGACATTGGATATACCCTAACACGGTCGCTGGAAGGTCGAATTAAAAACAATAAATTTGAAGAATGACTATATATCTACCTAACTAATGGAGCGTTCGAGTTGAGTGCTAGATCTTTCCAAACGTACAGACAGAAACAACTGAACCAACCAACAATAGTAAACAATTATACAAAAGTCAATTCGAAAAGATCTGACTCAAAACTCAACGTAGCGACTAGGCGTTGGGGTAACTTTCTTCAAACAAACAATAGGTACACAATATTACAACGTATCACGGAATACCAAACAGACAATGTCACAACTCACAACACAACATACAACTGGCCAAATAAACGTAACGCTCCAAAGAAAGCAACCCCGTGTCCCAACGTATAATTCGATAGTTAATATCTTAAAATTGGTTAATTCCTTTATAGTGTCCATAGTATACAACCTTGGCGCTCGTTCAGTGAACATGGCCGTCTCGACTCGGCGGCGGTGGCGGCGGCGATGGCGGCGCTAGCACACACACAGACACGGCTCGCTGCACGCACAGACACAGACACAGACTATCGTGTGTGTGGTCACCGCACATGCCACAGGCCGAGGTTAAGCACACTGAGCCGCGGCAACTTCACGATGTGGTCCAAGCCTTGCGGCGTAATACACGTACACCCGTACAGGTCTATCGCCTTGAGGTTGCGCAGGCCCTCAGCGAGCGCGCGCAGCCCGCGGTCGGTGACGCGCGTGCACTGCCCGATGTTCAGCGTCTCCAGCTGCGACAGGCGCGCCACTCGCTCCAGACCCTCGTCGGTGAGTCGGCACGCGCTGAGAGACAGCGAGCGCAGCCCGGACAGCCCGAGCGTGGCGTGCGACAGCGCCTCGTCGCCCACCTTGTCGCAGAACGACACGTCCAGCGCCCGCAGCCGCCCGCTCTCCGCCAGGTGCCCCACGCCCGCGTCAGACACGCCGTCGCACGCGCGCAGGTTGATGTCTTCGAGGTGCGCCAGCCGCGCCAGGTGTCGCAGACCTGCGTCGGTCACCGCCACGCAGAACGACAAGTTGATGGACTTCAACTGGGGCAGTCCTGAGGCGGCGTGTTTCAACGCCTCGTCGGTGAGCCTCTGGCAGTCCTGCAGGCCCAGGTGCTCCAGGTCAGGAGTGCCGCGAGCTTCGCCCCCGCCGCAGAGGTGCGCTATACCGGCATCGTTCACGTGCCAACATGACCTTAGATTTAATCTGCGCAACTTCCTTAGTCCCCAGGCTATTAGCAACAGGCCTGTGTCAGTTATATTGCAACATCCGCCTAATTCCAACTCTTCTAAGTTCTTCAGCGATTGAGCTATTCTGCCTAGCGAGGAATCCGTCACCTGCTTGCATAGAGAAAGGTCGAGTCTCCTGAGCGCCGGTAGCTCAGCGGCGAAGGCGCTAGCGAGAGCTGCATCCGTCACGCTGTAACATCCGCTAAGAGACAGCGACTCGAGGCCCGGCAAAGCGGCGACTGCGTCTCTCAGGCCTCTTCTCAGCGACAAAACTTGCAGTTTCCGCACGCCACGCCTGGCCAGTGAAGCGAACAACACTGGCGCTGGTCTCCTGAGATGTAAGGCGGCCTCCACTCCGCGCCACACCGAGCGCCGATCAGCTGCGTCCCTCCACGCGCGGCACACCTGAGCAGCACGCCCGCGGTCCCGCACCGGAAGCCGCTCAAATATCAGCGCCAACAGCTCCGGATACAGTCTCGAGATATGAGTTCCCAGAGGCTCCGGCGGGGGCTCGGACACGTGAGCGGAAGGCAAATGCGGCCGGTGTAGTCTGTAAGGCGCACTGCGTTGTTTTCTCCTGGTCGTGCTCGCTGGCAGCTCGGTGAGGCCCAGCCGCTCGTCCCGCCAGGACAACACTTCCTCCGTCCACGCACTCATAGCGATCACACTGCACACTATAACATGTCACGATGCATCGGACCGGTTTTCGGTGAAACTCGTGTTGTGTAGAGCGGGCGCGGCAAACGAGCGTCTTGCGCGACTGCTGCTCGTGCACTGGCGGTCGGAGGAGAGTGGCCGCCCTCCCCGCGGCCCGCCGTGCGCCCCCCGCAGCCGCCCGAGCGCGGCTATTGGTCGCGGTCGCCGGCACGTGACGCGCGTCGTATCGATTCGGAGGCTCTGCGGCGGCATTTTTAAGTTGGCGGTCCGAGAGCCCGCCTCCGTCCCGCGCGGCCCCCTCTACCCGCGCTATAGAATAAACACCACGCCACAGACAAGACGATACACATAGAGTCGCGTAGATTTCAATACTTACAGTACTCTACATTCATGACTTGGAAACTAGAACTACCATTCCTATACGTTGTTTGTTTTAGGTTTCAAACACGATTTGTCAACACAGTAAATTTATTTTACATTAAACATAATGAGACAGTTTCAATTACATGTGTCAATTACTTATTGTTACGAAATACCAGTTCAGGAAAATTACCGATACACTGATATTTCTATTTCATAATATTCTTTAGTTAATCATTATAGAGTCTGCGCTAATTAGGCATAAATAAAACAAGTAATATAATTTTCTAATCTATGCTCCGAGTGATAAGGCGGCAAAACAACTCGGCTCGCCGTATATTTTCGTTCGCGCTGCACTTGCCGACGATTTTTGACCACTTTAGGAAGAACTTTTGTCAACGTCTGCGCTGTACTTTATCTTGCACGGCATAAAGGAATGCTGGTGTTGTGACATAGGTCGAAGTAAACTGGTTCTTTGATAACACCAGCCAACTATTACAAGGGCGACCGGTTGCGAGCGTTCCAAATATGAATTTCGAATTTAAACGTGTTCCAGAATGGAACGCGGTTCGAGTCGCCGACTTGAGGGGACAAAGCCGCTTAGGAAATTAACGGGTTTTTAGATATTGTGAATTTTTATTTTGAATATCGAATAAGTACTGCACAAATGTTTGAAAGCTTGGCAAATATTTGTAGAGAACATAGTTTATACACGATGTTATACATAAATCATGTTGTTAGATAGTCAATCTATGTGACTAAAATATATTTCGAGAAGAAGAATTTAGTTGCAAATAATTATCTAAATTGATTGTATACGATAGCTAAGGTTGTACCTTTTATAAATATGTAGATAAAATGTAGAGTTCAACTCTGTGATCCATAAATACTATGTTCCAACACATTTTACCGGGAGAGGTCCGGTATGCAATAGTTAAACCATGCATACAAAGTCTAATCACTAGACTTTACACCCATATTGTCTCGTCTCTGCATCACCCGTAGGTAGACTGGTAGAGAATGCCTCTGGCATTAAGTCCGTCTTTATACATTTTGTGTATATAAAGTTTTAAATAAATTAAAGTCTCAGAAACCCTCACAATGTGTTTTGACCACAGGAAACGTTGACGCTTTGCTTTTTCAAAGTGATACAGAAAGACCGAATTACTTTCTTGGTACGGAAAATTTACCACACTGCACTTGATGGTGCGCAGTGCCGTCCAATTAGAGTATCAAGTAGCGAGAGACAATCTATCCCCCGCTACTTGACATAATCAGCTTCTTCATACTACTATATAAAACTGTATAAATCGAAATAGCTAAATGTTAAACTACTAAAAACAATGAAATATTGCAAAATGTATAACAATAGTGCTGAATTCATTTGAGAGGTTAATGACATGAGGATTTTAACAATTTTTCCGAACTGAGCCGACATTCACACTTGTGTGTGTTGTACGCTTAGTTTGTGTGTGTGTATGTTAAATGAACACAAACTTGAAGATTTTTGATTAAAAAGCATTTTGGTAACATCCATTTGCTATTGATTAATCGAAAATTTTCTACGCTTCATTGTTATGTAGCATGACTATGAACCGTGAGGTCGTGTGTTCAATTTTAATGAAAGATGATTTTTATTTACATACATAGGTACGTAATCACGCCTTTAATCCCCGAAAGGATAGGCAGAGATGTAAATAGTATGCTTTGTCTACAGTTTCGTTCCGACGTTTCAAAAACTTTACAACATTCATGCAAACTCTGTCTTGAGACCATTTTTTTTAAAACACCCAATAGTCACACATAGTTCTGACCCCACACTAGGTAAAACCTGTATCGAGGATATCAAGAACTATGAGGGACTACGGTCCTACAACACCCAGAACCGAAACAAATATATGTCTGATAAATAATCCGTGATAAAATCCATAAAATTTGTAAATACATAATATTCGCGTAAACACAAAAGAGACCTGAATAATATTAATGATTTTAATTCAGAAATTATGGCTTTTAATTTTTGATTCCTTTATTAATTTGAAAATTGAACAAAAACCATTGAGTTGGAGTTGAGTTTTTTCTTCTATCCGTAGTCCCTAATACTACATTAGACTACATTGCTTTCCGAATATGCTGTCTACTTTATTTACCTATAATTGTTTTACAGCTTCAACTTACAACGCTGAAACCATTAAAATATTTGGCAACCACCAAGTTCAAATGCGCTTTAAAGGGCCCGGTTTTCAATTTGAACCGTGGGATAGTAGAGGAGCAATCTCGATACTCAGTGTTTCGAGGCTCGGAAGTAGATTATTATATTCGCGAATCCTGCGTATGGGACGTGACCACACAGCTACAGATCCCACTGCTAGCCCCGCAGATACATTTACATATTTACTAGCTCTATCTTATACTATTTATAATCATGGGCAAGCAACTGCATAGTGCCTCGGTGGCGCAGTTGTATTGCGCATGCGTTACGACTGCTGTCATGAAGTCTCAAGTTCGGTCCCCGGGTCGGGTTAAATTGATATTATGTTTTTCTATCTACAAATACTCAGTATCAGCCCGGTGTCTTGACTTGTGCCCGGTATGGCGATAGGCTCGCCCCCTATCACATTATAGGACCGTAATAAATTTTGCGAAAAGTGGGTGTACTGGTTACCTCTGCCTACACCTACGGGGATTACAGACGTGAGTGTATATGTATGTCAGCAACTGCATAGTATAGGAACACTAAGATCTTGAATTAAGAGAGTCACTCGCTACAACGGTCCCACGGTCAGCTCATTAAAAAATATATAAGTATATTGAAATTTAAAAATAGTCAAGTTAAATGTTAAAACATAGCTGCAGCAGTTAGTTTCGCCCAACCGGTTATTACACAGGAATTATCTTTATTTTATATGTTTAATTATAATTATGTGAATATAAATCGGTCATTTACGAAACTATGAGGCAAGTTTCGTGTTTTAAAAACGCATTAGTTTTCGGTTGACTTAAGTTTCATGGACTGTCCTAGCTTTATAGGGACCATGGTACTGGCTAGTAGGTAGAATTACTTCACGTATGAATAACGTAAGATTAGGCTTGGATAAACATATAAAAGTACTTTGATCTTTTTATATTTATGTTAAACTATAATGTTTTAGACAAACAAGGTGTCTTTATAGTATTTTTTATATTTCAGCATAAAGTTTTATGTTTGTCAGTACCAGGCATCGACCACATAACGATTATTAACAATTATGTGGTCCATGGTACCAGGTTGGTAATAGATTCAGTGTTGCGACTGAACAATGCAATGCCATCTAGTGGCAAAAAGAAGATTTACTTAAAGCCTAATCTTCTAGTGTTACTGCCATCTAGCGGTGACTAGCTAAACTATATGATTTGTCTAATGTATATTATGGTTTCATACATAACCGCTAGATGGCACTTTTAAGAAAATATTTTTGTAATGTATCGAGTATATTTGAATATTAATCAAAAACGTTAATAAAATAAAAGTTACACATTTATGTCTACAGGATGAATGGGCCGAGTCAAATAAATCGATGTGAAGCAACAAATTCGCCAAATTTATTACGGTCCCATAATGTGATAGGAGGCGAGCCTATCATACAGTATGGCTGTGCACAATTTCAGAATCCGAGCTGCAAGTTTTAATATGTAATAATTCATTTGTAAGCATAAGAAATAGAAATACATATTATATCCTTGACATGATGCAAAAAGTTTTTAATTTAAAACTACGAAAGTTTTTAATGGTTAGTATAAATATATAATAAATATAAATAGCACCCAACAGTCACACACATAGCCTGATCCCACACTAAGATACGAGTCTTGTGTTGTGGGTATCAGGGACTACGAGAGACGCACGCTCTCACAACACCCAGACCCCGGACACAAATATTGTTCCCGGTCAGGGAACCGAACCCACGGCCTCTCGCTTACAACAAGTTCCTCGATGGCGCAGTTGTTATTGCGCATGCGTTACGACTGCTTTGCTGAGGTCTTGAGTTCGATATCTGGGTCGGGTAAGCTGATATTGGGTTTCTCTATTTGGAAATACTCAGTATCAGCCCGGACTCCGGATTTGTACCCGGTATGGCGATAGCCTCCCCCCCTACCACATTATGCAGGGGCGCCGGCAGCAGGGTCCAAGGGGGTGAATTTGCACCCTCGCAGGGTGGAAAATACATATTTATTTTGTTTATTTAGTAGTTTAGTAAGCTAATAAATATAATATAATAAATAGATGCGGATGCGCCCCCCTGAAGGTATTGTACTGGTTACACCTCTGAATACCCACAGGGCTATGATTTCAATGGTTAGATCTGCATATTTTGTCAATTTGTTAGTATGTCTGTAAGATTGTGTATTAGCTTCATCTATGAGGTTAACTATTTTATTTTGCTTGTCGTGGAGTGTGATGTCAGGTCGATTGTGATGTATAGTCTTGTCAGTCAGTATAGTCCTGTCCCAGTATAATTTGTAGTCAGGTGAGTCGAGAATGATTTGAGGTGTGTATTTATAATATGCTGTGGTTTCTGTGATGAGTTTGTGTTTGTATGCTAATGTCTGGTGAATTATTGCTGCTACCTGGTCGTGTCTATGCGTGTAGTCTGTCTGTGTTATTATTATTATTAATTAGAGTATGGAGTAGCGAGAGACGCTCTATCCCCCACCACTCAATACAATCATGCCGGCCTGTTTCGTCCCATTACGCCATGGGCAAGAAGGTGTAGAAGCGTTCGAGGGTCTAGTGTACTAGAATACTCAGAAGGTCGCAAAACGGCCAAACATCGTACCCCAACTCTAGACCCCTGACAAAAACTGGATGTACACTAGCTGATCCCGGAACGCGACACACTTGCGTGTGCCACTATGGCGGGTTTTACACTCTGTGTACGGGCGTATATTAATATCTTACTACCAGCAAACCTTACTAATTTTTATACTTCAGCATAAATTTTTATGTTTGTCAGTACCAGCTTGATGATGGACTTCGCATTGCGACTGAACAATTCAACGCCATCTAGTGACAAGACGAAGATTTACTTAATCTTTTATTATTGCTGCCATCTAGCGGTGAACAGCTAAACGATTAACTATACAATATGTCTAATGTATATTATAGTTTTATATGTATCCGCTAGATGGCACTTTTGGCGAAATATTTTTGTGACCTATAAAGTATATTTAAATACTAATAAAAAACGTGAATCAAATTTAAGCTTAGACAGTTTTGTCTGCAAGATGAATAGGCCGACTCGAATAGGTTACCGCCACTATCTCTCAGAAAATCGTTGTGAAGCAACTTACTTCACATCGATTCATACTCACATCTTTAGTATTATGGCCATCTAGCGGTAAATAGCTAAATGATAAACTAAACAGTATGTCTAATGTATATTATAGTTTTGTTTGTATCCGCTAGATGGCACTTTCGACAAAAATTCTACGGGAATTGGCTTAGTAGATCTCCAATCGAATTACATAAAAGATCGCTTACTTTTCTATGATTTCTATGCACATATAAAATTTTTATTGAGACAGAAAGTTCCGCAATGAAGCCCTATTGAACATATATTTTTATAACGGTCGTAGCCAGGTTTGTGTATTGGTGGGTTTTATACAGCTGTTGTGTCAGTAGACTGCTCACTTCACGAGTAGCTACCAATGAGAAATCTTCAAATGTAGATACATATATTTTCTGGTTCTATAACCCGCATAGTTAGAATAAAAAAAACTGTAAAAATTAATAAATTGGTCATTGATGATGGGCGTTGTCGCGAATAGTCGCGAACTGTGAACAGGCAGCAAACTTAAATCTTGGTGTGAGGGTAGTCTCTTTTTATTGGAAATGTCGAGGGGTCTCTTACAAAATAAGTACGGGTAGATTCATAATTTATACTTGATGGATTTGCTATAACTCGTCTCTGCGTTGTCGAGTCAGTCTCGCTCGGTTTGGATCAGTGTGCAGTTGTCCTCAGTTCAGTGTGTGTGTTTAGTTGTGTTACTAACAGTGGGCAGTAGACAGCGGTCAAGGAGAATGTAAGTCAGTTACAATGTATTTATTTTCGAGATAGTGCAGCATCTACTAACTTTCCTTAAATAGTAAAGCAGTTAGGTTCTTGCTATTGTATGGAGCTATTAGGTTTAGATTCGAAGATCAAATCATACTGATGTACAGTTACTAGACTCAGAGGTGTCTTCAGATAGTTAACTGACCAATTGCAAAACTAGGCCAGATGGTTAAATAGGAGGCCGAGTGTCTTATGCGAGGGATTTCTTCCCAGACAGTTCACAAATTACCTTCGTAGTTAAATTCCGTAAACGCAACCGTCATATTTCAGCTATGATATTATCATTCCTGATTTCTTCGCTACAACATCAAGTTTACATATATATATCCCCACAGTACTATGTACCAATATACATATATATTCGCCATATACTTATGTAGCTCAGGGTAATTGGTGACAGACGTTGTTTAATATAAAAAATAATTTGTAATGTTATACTAACCATATTTCATATTAAAACTTGGAATTGGGTAAAATATTCTGATGCATTATGCATCGCTTATGATTATTATGTATAATTCGGTGAACAAAGCAAAATAATTTGATATAGAATGTTCCTCATGAGTTATTGTTCAACGCCACAGCAAGCACTGCTAAGCTTAGTTAAGTAGCAAGTATGTATGTTGCCTGTTTTATATCTTTTCTTTAATGTGTTCTTTTTTATTTTTTTGTAAATAACCTCTTAACGGACTGCCTAGATGGCGCCGTTGTAATTGCGCATGCGTTATGATTGGTGTGCTGAGGTCTCGGGTTCGATCCCCCGGTGGGTTAAAGTGATATTGGGTTTTTCTATTTAGAAATACTCAGTATCAGCCCAGAGTGGAATCGTGCTCGATATGGCGATAGCCTCGCCACCTATGAGACTGAAATTAGTTGGCAAAAAGTGGACTTACTGGTTACACATCTGCCTACCCCTTCGGAGATTACAGGCGAGAGTGTATATGTATGTATAAAATTATAATAATAATGTGTTCAATAATTTGGAAATTTAATTTGCACTAAGACTTTTGAACTCTTTATTGCATATATAATGTGTAAATAGCACGTATTAACAGATTTAAAAAAATATACATACACACACACACACACATACACTCACGCCTGTAATCCCCGAAGGGGTAGGCAGAGGTGTAACTAGTACACCCACTTTTCGCCGAATTTCGGTCTCATAATGTGATAGGGGGCGAGCCTATCGCCATACCGGGCACATTTTCCAGACTCCGGGCTAATACTGAAGAATTTCTAGATAGAAAAACCCAATATCACTTTACCCGACCCGGGGATCGAACCCGAGACCTCAGCACAGCAGTCGTAACGCATGCGCAATTACAACTGCGCCACCGAGGCAGTAAAAATATACATATCACAAGAAATAACATGTTCTTGGTACCAATAATATCGTGGAGATAACAGCACTTAAAGATGAACGAGTATCGGTATAGTCCGCCCATTAAAACATATTAAGAGATCTACAACAGCTGATTTATTACTTTAACATGGCAATTACTATGTCTAGTAATAATTATGGAATATAGAATCATACGTTCAAATCTATGTTTATAATAATGTATACATCCAACAGTCACACACATATTTCTGACCCCACACTAGGTCAAACCTGTATCGTGGGTATCAACAACTACGAGGTAACCTGGTCCCACAACCAGACCCGAAATAAATATCTGCTTATCACACAAACAGAGGGGTTACTCTTGACACTCGATTCCAATTTAAAATTGGGATTGGGTTCGAAAACGGTACAATTGGCACTCTTGAACGCAACACCAGCGCACAATTTTACTGAATATGGCGGAATTTATAGTAACTAAATGAAATAGAGTATTTACGATCGCTAGTTCGTAAATATTCTATTTCATTTATTTGAGTGAGTTACGTATTCCAATATCTTCTAAATTGAAATTGAAACTGTATCGAGCTCGAGATTGGAATTGATTTCAAGAGTAGGCCTACAGTTGTCTTGGGCGGGAATCGAACCCGCGCCTCTCGTTTCACAGCGGGCTACTCGTTCAATGTGCAACGAAGACTGTCGATATTAAATCTTTATTTTGCTGTCTGTAAACGAGATAGCGGGTCATATAAATAACTGATCCTTTTTTTTATTCTGGCGCGGCATTGTGACCACACTGCACCTGATGGTAAGCGCAGTGCCGTCCAGATAGAGTATCAAGTAGCGAGAGACAGTCTATCCCTCGCTACTCAACACAATCATGCCTCTTCTTCCCATAAACCTTAATACCAGAAGAATCATTGATGCATTGCTAATTTAGCATTTGCTAATCTTGAAAATAAGAGGTGATACTTAAAACGACATAGCCCAATGCGATGTTTTATTCATATTAAAAAATATGGATAACTCGAGAGATTATTTATTTACAAAATATATATCTGAATCAGTTGAGTGACGGTGACTTAAATGAGAATGCCCATTCTTGGTACTGCTTTTTCTCGCGTCTCAAGATAAAAATAATATTTAAATTAAATTCTTTATTTTTCAAGTCATCTGGCAAACAGAATATCTGTGTTGTATAGGGGATTTCTTTTAAAACTTAATCAGACATATTGATTTAAAATGACTACCAGTTTTTATTGACGTAATGATGCCTACAGTTTATTTTATTTTATTCGTCCAAAGGACAGGCTATAGTCAATCCACCATGCTGCCTAGTCTTACGTTTAAATCTTTATATACCTACAGATTACACAAAAAAATATTATTATTACACAAAAACATGAAAACCCGCGTTCCAATTCCAAAAATGTAAACTTTAGATAGTAATTGGATACTTTATAGACTATTTAAAACAACTTTGGAATTGACGCAAACTTGTACCGTGGTCCATATATTCCTGGTCATTCTCCTTTCAAAATGAACATGTAAGTTGATATAACAGTATTAGGGGTTAGTTTATTCACAGTATTATCTTTTTTTATCTATGCAATACAATATCCAGCTCTACATGAGAATTTATTAAATCTCTACACAAATGTTCGGAAAGGACATGAAGAAATTGATATCTGCAATGTGTAGAAGATCTCCCAACTCCGCTGAATCTATTTCAAATATCACAAAAATATTTCGTACAAAGCAGCGAAGAATTCAAGCGCGGTTCTTTGGTTTGATCGTGTTATTCCGCACAGATGTTTTCAACACAGTTTTAACACCTGTGACGAGTGTTATTTTGACGTTTAGCTTTTATATAACATGTTATGTAACAATTGAATTTAAAAGTTATTATATAATTAGATATTTATAATTAACCCCTTTTTACCCGCGGCTCGGCCCGCGTGGTAGTAATTTTTGAAAGAAAAGACATAAAATCCATGGAGTCATCTTACGCTATTACATGTTTCTATATTTTGCGAACTGTCAAACGACTGACATTTATGTCAAACGCGCAAAGGTGACATTTGAAAAGTTAATAAGGTCTTTAAGTTTTCATTAATTTTCCACGCAAATTTCTTAATTTTTTCTTTTATAAGAGCCTTCTGACAATAACATACACAACGAAAAAATATTTAGCAAGATCGGTCCAGCCGTTCACGCGTGATGCCGATGCCGTGACCAAGGGAATTTTATAAATATGTAGATTAGATTAAAGTTTGTGCCCGATGTAATCTATCATGGAACCAATATACGGCGAAGGATATGTGTACTAGTTACACCTGTGCCTACCGCATCTGTGATACAGGCTTGTACATCATTAACACATCTATAACATTTACGCCGGTAAAACGTTGTGAGATAGATACATTAAATTAATTTACTGAAGAATTGTAGGTTCCATTGCATAGGACTGCCTCGGTGGCGCAGTTGTAATTGTGTATGCGTTACGACTGCTGTGCTGAGGTATCGGGTTCGATACCCGGGTCGGGTAAGGTGATATTGGGATTATCTATTTAAAAACACTCAGTTTCAGCCCGGAGTCTGGAATTGTGCCCGGTATAGCGATAGGCTCGCTTCCTATCACATTATGGGGCCGTAATAAATTCGGCGAAAAGTGGGTGTACTGGTATCACCTCTGCCTAGCCCTTCGGGGGTTACAGGCGTGAGTGTATATGTATGTATGAAGGTACGACCTGGGGATCGAACCCGATCGACCTCAGGATAGTAGTCTTACCACGTACCTACGCAAATACAACTGCGCCACTGACGCAGTCATGCACACATAACCAAAGATAAAACAGTTCAGTACCTTTTTCTCTGTTTGTTAACTTCTTTTTTTAACCGACTTCAAAAAAGAGGAGGAGGTTCTCAATTCGTCGGAATCTTTTTTTATTTATGTTCCCCGAGTACTCGAAGACGCCTGGACCGATTCGAGATTTTATTTTTTGTTTAAAAGGCTATACTTCCCAGGTGGTCCCATTGGCACCAAGTCAGGATCTGATGATGGGATCTTAGCAAATCGAGGGCAACCTTAAATTTTTATATGGACGCATAATTTGTTTTTTTTATTGATATCTAATGACGAGCACTATAACACCAAATGTTATAATAAAAGATATTGGAAACAGTTTTTTTTAATAACGGTTGAATTTCGACTACACCACTATAATAATGATACACCCAACAGTCACAGTCTTCTCACACTAGGTGAAACCTGTATCTTGGGTATTCAGTACCATGAAGGACTTTACCAAAAACTGACACCCGAAACAAATATCTGTCTGTCATACAAACATTGGTCTCGGTGCGGGAATCCAACCCACAACCTTTCGTTTCACAGCCGGCTACTCACCCGCTATGCCATAGAAGCTGCTAAGTCAAATATGAAAATTGTACGAGTTACAATCAATACATCATTTTCATAATCGACAGCCTCCGACAGCGGGCGCGTAGCCGGCTGTGGAGCGAGAGGCCGTGGGTTCGATTCCCGCACCGAGACCAATGTTTGTGTGACAGACAGATATTTGATTCGGGTCTGGTGTTGTGGGACCGTAGTCCCTAGTTGTTGGTATCCTCGATACACGTTTGACTTAGTGTGGGGTCAGAACTACGTGTGTGGCTGTTGAGTGTATTTAAATAAAAAATGATATAAATTAGTAATACACTTAACATATATCTTTAGCATAAAACCCACGAACTAGATTAATGCAGATAGAAATTCTTTAGTGCAAATATTTCTTTAATCACTAATCGGTCTCCAGACAATTGTTTATCAAAACTCCATAAAGAATTAAGAGTTAAGGCTTTCATTCCACCTCAAGTGAATGCCTCCCTAGCATTAACTCAAGTTACTTAACTTACAGCAGCCAGTCTGGTTTTGATCACCGCGTTGGGCGCACGACCGGTGTCTCGCCAACTTATATAACTTAGTCGTAACTTCGGTGTTAAGTGAAACAATGGTTAAAGTGTTGTATCTGTGATTTTTGATGTTATTTATGTGCGTTTATTAACGTTAGTGTTCAAGTGTGAGTCAAGTTAGCAAGTGCAAAGTTTTATGCGTTTTTTTTATCGATATGGAATGCTTGAGATATTTTTAAATAAGTGTGTACCTGTATTTTATTTAATTTCTTGATCGCGATCTTGGATTAATATTTCTCGGGCCTCGTTTCGTAGATGAACCGATATGTTACTTTTTATTAGGTTTCCGAACGAACACGATTGATAAATCTTCTTTATAGTCGTGTAAGCGCTTAATGAAATCAATTTAATATTTTTATGACAGTCATTTATTAAAATGGGAATATGTTTGAACATTTCCTATTTGTTACTTCCACATGCCTTTTAAGTTGTTTTTGGTCTTCAGTTTGCCTTGACTTCTATTTTAATGATTATCTTGGATATGACCATCGTCTCAAATACAATAATAAAAAAAATAAAAGTTAATAGAATTTGTTTCAGTTTTTTTCTCCGATATAACCATCGCCTCAAATAAGTACAAAAAAGTAAAAGGAAATAAAAAAGAGTTTCATTATTAATCAAAACTTATTAAAAACTCTTTTATAAAAATATATTTTGTTATCTATGGTAAGTTATCCGAATAGTTTTAAATTATTATAATATATTGGAAGTAATAATATCTGTAAGCTATAAGAATATTCTGGAACTAGTAAAGTCACTCGTCATGCCTCCCTTTATAATTTCAATTTGAAATGCACAAAGGAATAGTCAAAAGCGTAACTAATTTCAGTATGGGAGCGACAACCGTGGAGTTTTATATATTTTAACCTACACGACACGATTCCGACACGACTTTGCTAACATTATTACTAAATGTGTCAGATTAGTAGTGTAGTGTTTAAAAAAAATACATAATGAGAAACTAATTAAAAATAGCATAATTTGTTATAATTGACATGTAATGGACTAACGATAAAACGGCTTAATATGAATAAAACTGGTTAAGGTTGCACATTTAAATATACTTAATGAATATAAACTAAAAATTAAAAAAGAACTTAATACTCTATCCTGCAAAATATAATTTGATTAATCCATCTGTAAAATAATTTTCGTCTCTATTCAACTCTTTATCCCTAATCACCCGATCAAATAAATGTGCCTATTAAAAAAAACATATTTGCTAATAAAAAGTGACTTTAGATCTGCAGTACCTTGATATTACCACAATAGAAAGCGATTAACATTATACATTGTGAAGACATATCATAGCTGCTTATAGGCGTGGATTTATTCTGATGATATATTTAAACAGTCATACTTTTTTAGTGTTGATTTTGTCCTGGCACGACAAAACTGTGGTACCTGGCAGCATGGTCCTGCACCTAATAGTAAGTATCAAGTAGCGAGAGACAAGTATACTCGATACAACCATGCCGGCCTGCTAAGTAGTTTCTTCTCACATTTTTAACGGACTTAAAAAAGGAGGAGGTTTTCAATTCGTCGGTACCTTTTTTTTTTTATCCTGGCACGGCAAAGTGACCGCACTGTACCTGATGGTAAGCGCAGTGCGGTCCAAATAGAGTACTGAGTAGCGAGAGACGATCTATCCCCGCTACTCAACACACTCATGCCGGCCTGCTTCTTCACACTACGCCATGGGCAAGAAGGTGAAGAAGGGGTCAAGGGTCTAGTGTCAGAGTACTAAGGTGGCCGTAAAATGGCCATTGTACCCCAACCCCAGACCCCCGACAAAAACCGGATGTACACTGGCTGATCCCGGAACGCGACACACTTGCGTGTGCCACTATGGCGGGTTTTTCGCCCTGTGTACGGTGGTCGCTATCCGGGCGGTTATGAATATCCTACCACCAGCGCACCACCTTTTTATTATTCAGCGTATTAGTGGGAATCTTTCAACTATCGCTCTTTATAAATGCCATATTTACTATCAAGTATATTATAGCCATCGTATAAATGATAAAAAATGTAATTAATCATTATTTCTTTTCCGATCATAATGTAATTTGTGGTTTTATAATGAATAAAATACATGGCCATTATATTTCATGTGTGCATTATAGCAACATCACATGTGCATTAGCAGTTTCATGCCAGTAAGAACTTCACTGTTGGGTACTGGCCGTCTCTACTAAGGAGCAGTTTTAGGCCTGTCCTCCACACTGCCCTCATGCAAGTTTGTAGATTTCACACAAGCGATAATTAACAATGAATACACGCATACATACATACATACATATACACTCACGCCTGTATTCGCCAAAGGGGTAGGCAGAGGTGCAACCAGTACATCAATTTTTTGGCGAATTTATTTCGATCCCATATGACAGGGGCGTGGCTATAGCCATACCGGGCACAACATCCAGACTCCGGGCTAATAATGAGTATTTCTAGATAGAAAAACCCAATATCATTTTACCCGACCCGGGGATCGAACCAGAGACCTACAGCATCACAGTTGTAACGCATGCGCAATTACAACTCCACCACCGAGGCAGAATACACACGTAGCTTCGAAATATCAAAGGTATATTCAAACCTGCACCTTTTATCTTACCACTTACAAATAAGCTTTTTTTTATATAGTATAGTCCGACAAACGAGCCAGTGGGTCACCTGATGTTAAGTGATCTCCACCGCCCATGAACATCCACAATACCGGAAGTATCATGTATGCGTTGTCGGCCTTAAAGGACAGGAATAGGGATTAGGGAAGGGAAGGGGGAATCTGGGCCTCCGGTATCTCACTTACCAAACGAAACGCGACAGTAAACTGTCACTTTACGTTGGTTTTCTGTGAGACAGTGGTACTACCCCGGTCGAGCCGGCCCATTCATGCTGTAGACAAATATGTCTACAGCGTGGCTCTACCACTTCCTAAGCAAGCTATCGCTGCTTTACACTAAGTTCATTGATATGGTTTTCAAACTGGTTTTGTGATCGATATACTGATAGACTCAGCTGCTAACGCATGAAATGGTCCAAATGGTGCAATAATTTTTTTGCTCATTCTATCACTTCCAGGATAATATCTCCTAGGATTGCCTAAATTGAGCAGGTGTAATTGCGTACGCGGTACGGCTGCTGTGCTGAGGTCTCTGGTTCGGTTTCCGGGTCGGGTAAAAGTGATATTGTGTTTTTCTATCTTGATATACTCAGTATCAGCCCGATTTCTGGAAGTGTGTCCGTTATGACGATAGGCTCGCTCCATATCACATTATGGGAAATGAAGGTGTACTGATTACACCTATGCTTACCCCTTCGAGGCCTACAGGCGTGAGTGCGCATGTATATCCAATCTCCTATTTCCTCTGACTATTGAAAATTAAATAAATACAGCCACACATATAGTCCTGCCCCACACTAGTTTAAACCTGTATAGTGGGTATCAAGAACTAATAGGGACTACGGTCCCACAACACCTAGATCCGACAAAATTTCTATCTGTTACAGAAACATTTGCCTCGGTGCGGGAATTGAACCCACGGCTTTTCGTTTCACAACCGGCTACTCGCCTGCTGAGCCGCGGAGTCTTAAATTTTAAATGTATTTAAAAAACGATTGTTCAAACAAGTCGTAGAGTGTAAACGTCCTTCATCAAAATAATACCACGGTTATTTTTCTTCATAACAATAATACGCTCTGCCTTTGTTGTTCCTTCGTCTGATTTTAATCGTGTGTAATTAACATCTGAACTTTCACGAATGAATTCACTTTTGTCTGTGATTTTTTTCTATATTCGGTGAAATTTATTTGGTTCTTAACTGACGTACAGTTAGGCAAAGGGATAAAATAAGATGGCGGAAGAATTTTTTAATTTATCCATCAGCCTCCGTGGCGCAGTTGGCGAGTAGCCGGCTGTGAAACGAGAGGCCGTGGGTTCGATTCCCATACCGGGACAAATGTTTGTGTGACAGACAGATATTTGTGTCCGGGGTCTGGGTGTTGAGACCGAAAGTTTCTCGTAGTCCCTGATACCCACAACAGAAGACTCGTATCTTAGTGTGGGGTCGGGGCTATGTGTGTGACTGTTGAGTGTTATTATTTATTATTATATATGAAAGAAGATTATAACTCCTTATAAGACACGTGTCTGAATTATGACCACAGTAGTATTGGAACCAGCTGTTGCTACTTATGACAGAAATTAATAGACAATCTTAATCCGAATCTCTAGATCGGTATCTGAAATATACAAATCAGGTAGGTGACAGCGCCCGATTAGCCGATTGTGAAAAAAACGGTTCTATTCACGAGGACGTTAAAGATAGTGGATTTATAAGGCAATAAGAAACTTTTATGTCTTGAGTTGTTGAGTGCAGTGTTATAAGAAAAGTTTTGGTTAACAGGCAGTCGCCATTTTGGTGTCAGTTAATAAATTTAGACTAGGACAGCCATTTTGGTATCGATTTTAAATAAGATAATTTCGTTTGTTGATTATCTTGTTTTGATCTTAGTTTGTTGGCAGACAAAGTAAACTCACGTATATTAAGGATAGGCAAAGTAACAACTAAACGACAAGCTTATTTCTTTCATAACTTGATAAAAGTTGTAGTGTAATAGGTATAGGGTAGTCGACACCATACTTTTATCATTTTATTCAATAAATTCGGAGAAGAAGAATTAATAAATATAAAATAATATAAATATAATAAATACGTAAAACTCATTATCGAAGGGATTTTATAAAACCCTACACATGAATAAGTTAGCTATTTAAATCTGCTGGAAGGAGTAAATGTTAAATGTCAAAAAGACGTTATGAATCATGACGTCACATCTCTGAATTGACATTACATTGCATTCTTGCGAGGGTGATAGCGATATATTCCTACCACGCATTAACTTTTGCTCATACCAATATTTAAAAAATTGATTACGACCTCATTTTGTGATCATTTTTTATTCTGATTTCGGAAAAGGGTTTCCTATTATTTTCGTTTGAATATCATAATAAAAGTCAGTTAACTATCTCTACTGAGCTAATTTCACTGGTATCTTTTCCTAAGTGTGTAACGTATTAAACAGCTATTACTTTGTGTAATAATAATCCTGGTTAAAATCAAAATAAAAAATTATCCAATCGATTAACATCTGTATACTGTACTGACTGATCGATCAACGCACAGCTTAAACGGCTGGAGTTAGAGACTTGAAATTTTGACAGTAGGTACCTTTTATCACGTAGGCATCCACTAAGGAAGGGTTTTTTTTGGAAATACCACCCCTAAGGGGGTAAAATAAGAGATGAAAGTTAGTATGAAAATCCGTCATTTTTGAAGTTAAATTCATGAAAATTAGTATTTGGCATTTTAGTTAAAAATAAAAAATATATGTTTCAGGATTTTTGGAAATTCCGCCCCTAAGGGGGTGAAATAGGGAATGAAAGTTTGTGTGAAAATCCGTCATTTTTAAGTTAAACGCATGAATATTGGTATTTTGTATTGTATACTTTTTCTCCCAAACATGACCTCCACGCGGGCGGAGCCGCGAGCAACAGCTAGTAAGGAATAATGACTTGGAAATAAAATCTAAACCTTTAAAACTCCACCCTATAATTTGTGAGCCCATAGGCGATGTAAATGGTATTATAAGGATATTTAAGATGTTTTAAGTGGGTATGGTGAAGAAAAATAGTGAGAAACCTGCATATCTGAGAATTCTCCCGAATTCTGAGGTATGTGAATAAATAAATAACACCCAGCAGTCACATACATAGCCCCCTCACTAAGATACGAGTCTTGTGTTGTGGGTATAAGGGACTACGAGAGACGCACGGTCTCACAATACCCAGACCCTAGACACAAATATCTGTCTGGCACACAAACATTTGTCCCGGTGTGGGAATCAAACCGACGGCCTCTCGTTTCACAGCTGGCTACTCGTCAAAATGTCAGAATGCTACTAACCTGCGTGGACTAAGGCTTAGCCCCTCTTATTGGTAGAGAAGACCCTTGCCGCGCAGTGGCAGTGTTTAATACCAGTTTATTATTATAAATATCCAATTTTTTATCTAAATATTTATCAGATCCCTCGCCGTGTGGTCCGCAACAGGCTGTGTAATGTGAATTTATCATCTTAGTTATAAACCATCCTTATTATCTTATCTCCGTTTTACGGACCCTTGCGATCGCATCGAAGACTCTGGCAACTGCTGATATTACTGCTGATATAGCTGACTTTTGTTGAAATAGTATAAATGGGTTAGTGCCGTGTACTTGAAACGATTTGTCCTAGGTTCCATTCCCAAGTTAGACTAACTTGTTTATTTAAAACGCGTGATTTTTCTGGTATTTCTTTATTTGTGTTGTAATGTGAGAATAGTCTTTTATGACATGAGATACCAATATTCATACAATTAGAATTAATAAACTTAACAGTCACATCCTTCTGACGCTAGGTCAAACCCGAATCGTGGGTCAATAACAAGAGACAACGGTTCCACAACACCCAGACTTGAAAAAAATATTTGTGTTCTAAACACATTTACTGGGAATCAAATCCGCGACGTCTGGTTTCAGCCAGCTTGCTTACAGTGCCACAAAGGCTGTCTGTTCTAATCTCAACAAACCTGACTGCAGACACGCCTCCGCCTACCCCTTCAGTGACATAAACCGGAATGAGCACATTCAATGTCGACGATTGGCGAGCTATATGATAGCGATATTTTTACGATATTGACTTATATACATATTAGGAATTAGCTACGTTTTCTGCATCTTTTGAACCCAGTTAAAAAAAAATATGCATTTTTTGGGACTAAAACAGGGCTCATTTTTTTTAAGGCATATTTATTTTACAAAATAATCCTCATAAATGCATGAAAATACGTCATTAAGATGCAGTACGTCCTTACACAAGTAATATATTAATTCTACTAAAATCCGCAAAATAGTTTTTTATACTGAATTATTTTCCGAAAATCAAAAAATCTTTAAACCTTTAAAAATGGCGCATTAATCAAATAGCCATCATTTTTTTTTATTGCCTCGATAGGCAGACGAGCAGACGGGCAACCTGAGGGTAAGTAGTCACGGCCGCCCATAGACAATACCAGGGCACAGCAAAGCCGCTGCCTACCGTTAAACTATATAAAAGTAAAGGTAAAGCGTTAGTTTGTCTGGTGTAATACTTGGTTCAGTTGAAGTTGCCTGTAACTGGGTCGCATTGTACAATATTTTTTTTTATTATATAATATGTATAACCCACTGGCGATTAAATAAAAAGGTTTGCAGTAAGTTTTGTTCGAAGCACAAACAATCCGATTTCGTCCGAGAAAGTCCATGTCAAGTGCCGGTTTTTATGCTTTGAAGTACTGGACAGACCCCTACAGCCTCCTTCCGCAGAAAGTGAGTAGCCAGATGTGAAACGGGAGGCCGCGGGTTCGATTCTCGCATCAAGATAAATTAATGCACTCAATAATTATTTCGGGACTGAGAGTGGAGGTGTTTGCCTCCGTAGTTGTTGATACCCTCGATACAGATTTGACCTAATGTGGGGTCAGGACTATGTGTGTGGGGTAGGTGTATTATTATTATTTAAACGATCTATTAATATTTATATATTTTTTTATCCTGGAACGGCAAAGTGACCACCTGACGGTAAGCCCAGTGCCGTCTAGTTGGAGTATCAAGTAGCGACAAACAATCTATCCCTCGCTGCTCAACACATTAGAAAGAAAGAAGAAAAGTTGTCGACCTCGATGTCCAGCGTTCCACAACAGCGCGATTTTTGCGGCATTTTCTGCCTCGCACAACCACTCTGTGGAACCAGCTATCGCCGGCGGTCTTTCCGAACCGTTACGACCTGGGAACCTTCAAGAAGAGAGCATATTCTTTCCTGAAAGGCCGGCAGCGCATTTGCAAGCCCTCTGGTGTTGCAGATGTTCATGGGCGGCGGTGATCACTTTCCATCAGGTGAGCCTCCTGCCCGTTTGCCCCTTTTTTCAATAAAAAAAAAATAAAATGTTTTTTTATTGCTGGAACGTAAAATAGAACCAACACATATAAAAAATATATTACTATTATAATAATAGAACCAGCAATGGGAGTCCCTATTCAGCTACATGCTGCAGTACAGGCTAACCCATACTTTTTCTTTGGTCATATAGCATTAAAATTGACTGTTCCCTTTAGACATTTGCATTTTGGAAATAATGACAAAATAGTGTAAACACCAATAGAGATGTAATTTGGACTTATATTGAAATAAACACGCATTTTCTTTACCTTTAAATTACCTAAGTGGGCGAGCGCTTAAAGCACAGCCAAATCAGCTTTATAGCTCTGGTATGCAACAATGAGTAACGAGAATAAATCAAGAGCCAGATGTATAACATGCATGTCATTAAAGATAATTAGATGTATGTATGCGTAACATGCGATAGATTGCTTGGATTTTCGGCTGATTGACAACTAGTTAGTTTTTGAAATTAGAAATAAATTTTTTTATAATCATAATATTCATAAGTTGATTAAAATTTGGACCTCCAAACCCATATCAGAGGTGTATGCCACTTGAGTTTCGAACATACGACTTTCGTCTTGGCAGTCCATACCGCAACTAACTAGGCTATCGCTGCTATTAAATGTTAATTATCGCTTGCTTTAACGGTGAAGGAAAACATCGTGAAGAAACCTGCATATCTGAGAATTCTTATACGAATTTTGAAGGTATGTGAAGTCTAACAATCCGCATTAGGCCAGCGTGGTGGACTAAGGCGTAACCCCACTCATTAGTAGAGGAGGCCCGTGCCCAGCAGTGCGACAATGTTTAATACAAGGCTAGTATTATTATTTTTATTATTAAACCCGTATTTCGATTGGTTGACATTATATACTGAGGACTTCATTGATTTTCCTTCCTGATTGATTGCTGACCTATCTTCAGACATTTAACAGATAGATATATAGGAGCGGTAAATCGTATCGTTGAAGTGATTATTCTTGGGGCAAAATAATGAACGATTTATTTTTGTTATTTAGGCGAATCTTTATTTTGTTTCTGTATTCGGCAGTGACCTCATTGCACCTTATGGTAAGAGTACCATCCAGATAGAGTATCGAGTAGCGATAGATAGTTATCCCTCGCTACAATCCGGTATGATTCTGAACATTTCATAGAAGGGAAGACGTGTGCTGTCAAACTGTTCCACAGCTTGATAGTGATTTGAGTGAGATTGAAAGATTCTACACAGATATATTAAACACTAGCTGTTGCTTGCGGCAGCGCCTGCATCGAGATCATGTTTGGGAGAAAAAGTATACAATGTAAAGTACAAAAGTAAACATAAAATTACGGATTTCCATACAAACTTTCATCCCCTATTTTAGCCCCTTAGGGGTGTATTTCAAAATACACTACCTTAGTGGATGCCTACGTCATAAAAGGCACCTATTGCAAAATTTCAAGTCTCTAACCCCAGCCGTTTAGTCTGTGCGTTGATATGTCAGTCAGTCAGTCAGTTTCTTTTATATATACAGACTAGCTGTTGCTCGCGGCTTCGCCCGCGTGGAGGTCATATTTGAGACAAAAAGTATACACTACAAAATACCAATGTTCGTGCATTTAACTGCAAAAATGACAGATTTTCATACAAACTTTCTTCCCCTATTTTACCCCCTTCGGGGTGGAATTTCCAAAAATCCTGAAATATATATTTTTTATTTTTGACTAAAAGGCCAAATACTAATTTTCATGAATTTAACTTAAAAAATGACGGATTTTCAAACAAACTTTCATCCCCTATTTTACCCCTTTAGGGGTGCTATTTCCAAAAACCCTTCCTTAGTGGATGCCTACGTCATAATAGGTATCTACTGTCAAAATTTCAAGTCTCTAACCCCAGCCGTTTACGCTGTGCGTTGATCGATCAGTCAGTCAGTCAGTCAGTCAGTCAGTTTCATTTATATATACAGATTTCTGTGTTGCTTTTTTGCTGCTAAATAAACTTAAACTTACTTAATGGAACTTTAAAGTATTTACGTATACAGCTATATTCAAATTTACATTGTAAATGCCCATTTAACCCTAAATGGCCTTAAACTCCCACATTATACTTAAACGTTTTTCCAATACAATTGTACCAACTAGGGAAATTTGGAACGGACCCACGCATCTAAGATTGGTATACACAATTAACAGAAGTCAAATATATATATTTCACCTTTTTTAGTGAAGGAGACGCTCCGTTTTGTCTTTATATGGTTAGTGAGTCTACTTAAAGAGAAAGGTTCACCGGTCTTTTCTCATCCTACGCTAATCAATAGGGTAGTTTCCTGTGTTCAATTTTGTACATTATTCCATATGCAACCGAATATAATACGCAAAAGAAACTGTTTTGCGAATACAGAATCAAAATTGCTTGAAAAATGAGGTCACAATATGTATTTTAAATATATAAAATAAGCTGATGAGCAAATGCTCACAGGCATGAGCGAAAATGGTTGCGTATTGAGAAAATATTGCTATCTCCCTCGCACAGTAATAGGGATTCTGAGAACCGTGACGTCACGGTACATATCATGCAACCTTTGTCATTTGACAATTACCCCTTCCAGCAGATTTGAATGGCGTCTAATTTACTTATTTTTGTTCGGATTCATAAAATTCTTTCGATAATAGGTTTTAGGTAATGTAAATTGTTGCAAAATTAATAAAAAAAATTGAGTCAACTACGCAATTACAGAATATTACAAGAAGGTGGTTGCGTATAAGAAACTAGTGGTCCCAGGCAGACGTTGTAATTCCATGCACCACCTCCTCTGTGGACCGAATTTTCGTTGAATAAGAAATTCAGATCTCGACAACAGCGCCATCTATCGGATCTAAAAATGTCTTAACTTGGACCCAACCACACATACACAAAATCTCATTGAAATCGGTTGAGTGGTTTCAAAGTCTATAACTGACATAGGTAGAAACAATTTTTGTCTTTTATATATTACTAGCTGTTGAGCGCGGCTCCGCCCGCGTGGTTATTATATTTAGGCGCTAGCTTGTTACCTTTTAATAATCATTTCATACATCACCAGGCCTTATCGCCGTAAAACAGTATTGTCAAATATAAATACTCATAACTTTTGATTTAATGAAGTAAAGACTAAATGACACCTCGATCACTTTTATTTCTTTTATAAAATTTTCTCTTAAGTTTTATTTTCTTTTGTATAAACACAGTACTTTAGACGTGATGCCTTGACAGTCCAATAGACAGACAGACAGACAATAATTCTAAAAACAATTGTTTTGGGTTCTATATCTATAATATAACAATTTACAATAAAAAATTTGCAAAAATATTTAATGTACAGACAAAGTGCCTATTCAGCTTTATTATAGTGTAGATAGATATAAAATTTCACTAAGCGAACCTCCGTGAAAGCCTCGATGACGCAGTGGTTGAGTAGCTAGCTGTGAATCAAATATTTGTGTGACATACAGATATTTGTTTCGGGTCTGGGTGTTGTGGGACCGTAGTCCCTCGTAGTTCTTCTTACCCACGATACAGTATGACCAGTGGGGTCAGGAATGTGCGTGTGACTGTTGGGTGTATTGAATAAAAAAACCATATTACGTGGTATAATTGCAGCGAATTAAATTTACATAATTTATTTAATGCATATAAACAGCTGAATCATCATACATAATCGGTTTTTCAACTCGTTCGTATTAAACTAAGTTCAACTGTGGGTGAACTGGTTACTTCTCTGCCTACCTTATGTTATCTTACTTCTTACTAATTTTATAAATGCGAATGTTTGGATGGATGTATGTTTGTTACTCAAACACGCTACAACGGCTGGACGGATCTGGGTGAAATTTGGCACAGATATAGATTATAGTCTGGAATAGCACATAGTACTTTTTATCCTGGAAAATTTACAGTTCCCGTGGGATTGTTTAGTTTTTCACAGAGCATGGCAGGGATCAGAAAATGACATAGACTACTTTATCCCGGAAAAATGCGCGCTTCCTGTGGGATAGCAAAATATAGAAGAAAGTTGTAAAAGCTTAAGATGCATCCATGGATTGTATACCTTTTCTTCCAAAAATAGCCTCTACGCGGGCAGAGCCGCGGGCAACATCTAGTACCTAATATATCTATGGGGACTCTGTTGTTTATAAAAGTTTGTAAACACTTCGATTAGACGCTCACGCTTGACGCAACCATCGGAACTGCGCCTTGTGCCGCCACAGCAGGCGGCCGGCATGATTGTGTTGAGTAGCGAGGGATAGATTGTCTCTCGCTACTTGATACTCTTATTGGACGGCATTGCGCTTACCATCAAGTGCAGTGTGGTCACTTTGCCGTGCCAGGATAAAAAATATATTTTTTATACAGATTCTATGATGCCTTGCTTCGGTGGCGTAGTTATCATTGCGTACGCGGTACAACTGCTGTATTGAAGTCTCGGGTTCGATTCCCGGGTCGGGGAAAGTGATATTGGGTTTTCTGCCACGAAATACTCAGTATCAACCAGGAGTCTGGAATTGTGCCCGGTATGGCGATAGGCCATACTAACCAACCAACCAACATAACCCCTATCACATACCGTAATAAGCTCTACGAAATGTAGTTATACTGTTTTCACCTCTGCCTACCTTCGAGGATTACAGGCGTGAGTGCATTTGTATGTATGTTATACGCTTCGTCTTACTTCGAAACGGCAACAATAGTCAATTCATCCGAGATTCCACAAGCTGCCTTCTCTTATAACCTACATGTCGCAGGAAACAATGCACAAGTCTGCATATAAACACTAAATAGATCGATACTGCAATGTAACACAATAGGCTAGTGACTGTTTTTGGGAAACCGTTTTATTATATTCTTCATCGTCTATATTATTAAAATATTATCATTAATAAACATAAAACATAAGTTTTCAAGATTTAATTTGCATTTTTATAAACCAACTTTATTTTCCCACCAAAACGCTACCAACTGTCATGGCCGCTCGTGTGACGTGACCATCCGCAAAACTAATAGACGTTTGGCTCAGCGTTTTAGATGTTTCGAACAGTGACGTAATGCATGACTGATGGGTGTTTCATGTCACGTGCCAAAATGCTTTATTTATACATATTTGATTCTTGAAAATATTAAATACTAGCTGTTGCTCGCGGCTCCGCCTGCGTAGAGGTTATATTCGGGAGCAGAAGTATACAATCCAAGGAGTTGTCTTCTGCACTGAGGCACCTGTAGCGATTGTGGTTGTGTTGACTCTCAGGTGTTGTGCCTGAGAGTTACTTTCGTATTTATAGTATTAGTATGGATTCTTTTTTTTTTTTACTGGCACGGCAAAGTGACCACACTGCACCTGATGGTAAGCGCAGTGCGGTCCAATTAGAGTATCGAGTAGCGAGAGACAATCTATCCCCCGCTACTCAACACAATTATGCCGGCCTGCTTCTTCACACTACGCCATGGGCAAGAAGGTGAAGAAGAGGTCGAGGGTCTATTGTCAGAGTACTCAGAAGGCCGCAAAACGGCCAAACAACGTACCACGCAACTCTAGACCCCCGACAAAAACCGGTTGTACACTGGCTGATCCCGGAACGCGACACACTTGCGTGTGCCACTATGGCGGGTTCATCACATCGGGTAATCACATATAAATTAACAAATTGGTTTAATTTTCGATATTTTTAGACTAAAATTTATTATAAAAAAATAACAAAATTCAATAAGGTTTTCACTTACTGTCATCTACCCTATTTTAGTTGCAAAATCACTAAGATACTCTTAATACACTGTTTCAAATATGTAGTAGCAGTATGTAATATGTCTACTTACTAGCTTTTCCCGCAGCTTCTCGTGTGGTTGATTGGCACCGTAAGAGACTGTGCTCTACATTTATAGGTACTGATAGGGTAATCCCTATTTATTAGAGATATCTGAGGGTAATCTATAAATAACTGTGGGTAGATTGATAATTACCAATGGAGTGGGGATAAAGGTTTGCTTTAAAAGGAGCGCTCGTGCGCTCTAGGGCACAGTCCGCTCTGGGACTGTCTACTGTACCGATGTATGGTGAGCATCAGCTCACATCGTCCTATACCACTATTGGTCTGGTGGCAGTTCAGCATAGAGGGTTATGCTGTCCGTGCACACTTGAGACTACTGACTACTTGGATAGTGGTACTTAGTACATCCTGACATGGGGTTGTGGACCTTAATCACAGAATTGTATGACAGTGATCATTAAGTTGATCTCTGCAGTGGTAATCGTCAGTTATGTGGATCTTATGGTATCTACCTTTAATGGCCCTCTCGTTTGCTTTCTTACAGTTTCTTACTAATATTAAAATGAGGAAAGATTTGTTTGTTTGTAATGGGCAAACTCAAAAACTACTTAACCGATAAAAAAAAATCTTTAACGTAAGTTTTATCTCGCGGAATAGACGAAACGGAGATCGCAGGGACAGCTAGTAATAAGTAAAAACACCCAAGACTATGCAAATATTTTCCCAGCGCGAGAATCGAACCTGTAACCATATTTTTCTAGGATAATTATCGTATATGTTAATCCAGCTAATAAACTATCTGTGTGCTAAATTTCACTGAAATCCGTTCAGCCGTTTTTACGTGCTTGAATAACAAACATTTTATACAAATATTTAAACTAAAAATTGCGGTCTCATTTTTGAATACATTTAGATTTTTTTCCTGAATAATATTTTTTAATCGTACTTTTTTGGGTTAATATAATAATAATACTAGCCCTGTATTAAACATTGTCCCACTGTGGCACGGGCCTCCTCTACTAATGGGAGGCCTTAGGTCTAGTCCACCACCCTGGCTTAATGCGGGTTGGCAGACTTCTCATACCTTCGAAAAACTCTCAGATATGCAGGTTTCCTCACGATGTTTTCTTTCACCGTTAAAGCAAGCGATAATTAACATTTTAATACACACATAACTTTAGGTTGGGTTGCATTTCAAATATACGAAATTAAACAAAAAAAAAAAATTCTTTTCTTATTTACGGTATTAGAAAAATGATTCAAGTTAACTTTAAAATGTAGAACTAGTTTTGAAACTCGTCCACGTAACATTTATATTCGCGTCACGTAAAAACTAACAAACGGATACTTCTGCTCCTAGTAGGGAATGTTTCATCTTCAAGGTCATTGGGTAAGATTTTACCCACTGTCGGTTCTTAGCTGGACAGCAAATATCTTAATTTCTCTGTGCAAATCTGCGCCAAAAGATAGATTATAAAGAGACTTAAAATAAAATAAAATAAATAAAATAAAATAAAAAAGTCAGATGTGTATATAATTTTGGGCTGGTTTCCTATCACTGCTAGCTAAATATACGTGAGAAATAATAATAATTGTTTATTTCCATATAAGAGTTAAATCTATTCTTAACTATATATCTTAACATATTTATATGTAAACTAAAATTTCTGAATCTGTAGTAAGGTTGAATAGGCCTACTCTTGAAATCAATTCCAATCTCGAACTCGGTACAGTTTCAATTCCAATCTGGAAGATATTGGAACTCTAACTCACTCAACTAACTGAGATGGAATATTTTCGAACTGTCGATGGTAAATACTCTATTTCATTTAGTTACTAAATATTCCGCCGTATTCAGTTAAATCGTGCGCTGCTGTTGCTTTCAAGAGTCCCAATTGTACAGTTTTCGAACCCAATCACAATTTTAAATCGGAATCGAGTGTCAAGAGTAACCCTCCTGATCCATATTCTATTAGGCTTATGAAAGTACTGATTAGAAATCTAGTCATATCGAAGTGTGCCATCTCGTTTCTCATCTAGTTTCAAGACTGGTTATGTCCCATAATGTCAACTTATCGTAATTGGTCTTACAGAATGGGTTTGGTTACAGAAACAGGCGCGGATCTAGGGGGAGACAACGGGGGAAAAATACACATAGTCCTTTCTATTATCGGACGACAAGAGACTGCGAAGCGTCATCGATATATGGCTGATATTCCACCAGCGCGCACGAAGCGTTTTGCTAGTACATGTATCATGCGCACCGCTAGAGAGTGGAACTCTTTGCGCCGGAGTCTATATTTCCCGAAAATTATAACCTGGGTATCTTTAAGTCAAGAGAGAATAGGTATCTTCTAGGCAAGCGTGCTCCACCGTAGACCATCATCACTTACCATCAGGCGAGATAGTGGTCAAACGCAAGCTTATTAATAGTAAAAAAAAAGTCCGGACCCCACACTAGGTCAAGCCTGTGTATTAAGAACTACGAGGGACTACGGTCCCACAACACCCAGACCCGAAATCAATCTGTCTGTCACACAGATATTTGTCTTGGTATGGAAATTGAACCCACGGCCTCTTGTTTCACAGCCGGCTACTAAATAAAGACTAAATGTTACTTCGATATATGCACTTTAGTTTTATTGCCAATTATTTTGTAACGTACTTTAGACGAATAGAATTAATATCTATCTATCAGACAGCTATTAATTTCAAAAAGAATTGTTTTAGGTTATTATTATAACGTTATCACAAATAGAATTTTGCAAAAAATATTAATGTCCTCTGCAGTTTTGTTACAGTATAGATTTGCACGGATCTAGTCCGATGCCTCGGTGAAAAACATATGTGTGAGACAAACGAGCTAATGATTCTTCTATGAGTGCTCTCTGCCGCAATACCAGAGAAATTTTTGGTGCGTTGCCAATCCCTTAAGAAAAGGCCCTTTTCTTGAAGCCATCCTAATTCCTAATTGTCCCTATTTTTTATTTCGAATTTGTTTTATACGAAGCAGTAGTAATATCTGGTCGAGTCGTCATTTTTATAAATCATACAAAACTGTATCGCTCTATCAATTTAAAAGACCCCTTGAGCAAACTCTTAATTCTGTGCCTGTTATATCAGAAGTTAATATAATTAGCGGTAAGCCGGATCAGCGTTCATGTATGGACGGACAGACGACTATAATCTTTGTTAATACGGCTTAAACTTGTACCTAAAAGTAGAAATTAGTTTTGTTGCGATGTGTAATTGACTGTGAATTTTACATTATATTTTTTGGTATTATTATTATTATTATTTTTTTTTTATATCATAGTCCGACAAACGAGCCAGTGGGTCACCTGATGTTAAGTGATCTCCAACGCCCATGAACATCCACAATACTGAAAGTATATCATGTATGCGTTGTCGGCCTTAAAGGACAGGAATAGGGATTAGGGAAGGGAAGGGGGAATCTGGGCCTCCGGTTATCTCATTTACCATACGAAACGCGACAGTGAACTGTCACTTTACGTTGGTTTTCTGTGAGATAGTGGTACTACCCCGGTCGAGCCGGCCCATTCATGCTGTAGACAAATATGTCTACAGCGTGGCTCTATCACTTTTAAAATTTTATTATTGTGATATGGGACAAGATTTTTTTTATCCTGGCAAAGTGAGCACACAGCGCCTGATGGTAATCGCAATGCCGCGTTAAATTACATATGTGTTACCCGGAATTGCAAATTGTGACCCATGTGATTCTATAATCACATTACTCACAATTTGTAATTCCGGTGTCCGGTTCCGGTATGTGTCAATTTTTGCGAGTCTATACTCGCCTATCACATTATGGGCCGTAAATAAGCTTAACGAAGCTTGGGTGTAGTGGTTACACTCCTATAAGAATAGAGAGCTAATTTGAGAGATAAACACAAAGCAAAACTATATTTTTTATCCTGGCAGGGCAAAAGTGACCACACTTGACCTGATAGTAAGCTCAGTGCAGTCCAGTTAGAGTATCGAGTAGCGAGACACAATCATACCGGCCTGCTGTGTAGCTTCTAAGCCATGGGTAAGAAGATGAAGAAGCGGTGGAGGGTTTAAATCTGTGTTATAATTTGTATAATGGAAATATAGACTGTGATAGCTTTATTTTTATAAGAATCTGATATTTTGTATTTATTTTGCTTTTTTATAACAATTTATATGACATTAGTTTCCCTCAATTTGTCCTCGTTTAATGTCCGTGTACAATCGTTAAATATTAATTTGAAAAGGAACAGCCTAATTAATCAGCGACATACTGTGCCGGTCAATGACACCCTTTTTGTTTTCCAACGTTTTTTTGTGGTATACAGTTGTTTTGTTTTGATGCATCAATTATAATGTATTAGTATAACTCAATAATTAATGTCATTAAAATGAGGTAACTCTTCTATTTGTTACCGTTTTTTCTGTTTCCGCGAATATAACACACTAGCTGTTGCTCGCGGCTCCGCCTGCGTGGAGGTTATATTCGGGAGCAGAAGTATACAATCCAAGAAGTTGTCTTCTGCACTGAGGCACCTGTAGCGATTGTCCAGCCTCTCAGTATTGTTGTGCCTGAATTTTGAGATTGCATCTAAAGAATACCCCATAAGTTTAACCTCACTTTGCCCCTTTTAGGGATAATTTTTCAAAAACGTTGAAACACGTATTTCTTTATTTCCTACCAAAAGCCTAAATATGAATTTACAGATCCCTAAGTCGAGGAATTATGGATTTCCCATACAAATTTTGAACTCCTATTTGACCCCTTTCAAGGTTGTTTTTTGAGAAAAAAGATAGCCTATGTCCTTCTCCAGTATATAATCTATTCCCTTACCAAATTTCATTACAATCCGTTCAGCCGTTTAGTCGTGAAGAGGTAACAAACAAACAAACAAACAAACAAACAAACAAACAAACAAACAAACAGAGTTACTTTCGCATTTATAATATTAGTATGGAAGTATGGATTGAAATAAATCGAAAATAAAGAAAAATAACCGCGATAAGATCCATAGCATTTGTTTATTTCAACGAACAAACTGGTTTTTATAGCTCTGTCTAGGCATAGGCATCGGGCATTTTAAAACATATTTCATGAAAATTTCATTTGGCTATCTACCTACCTGATTATAATTTGCGACTAAATACACAAGATAGACCTTTAATTTGCAGGACATTGGATACATTATGAAACCAAATATCCCATTGAAATAGAGAAAACAAATAAGAAAGTAAATACTGACATGAGCAAACGGCAAAGGCATATAAATAAAATCAGAGCGGAATTAAATTGTAAGCATAAATCTACGGAATAAGGAAGTTCCGTACATTTTCCGGGATTAAAGTAGCCTATGTGCTATTCCAGACTATAATCTATCTCTGTTCCAAATTTCAACCAGATCCGTCCAGCCGTTGTAGTCTGATTGAGTAACAAACATCCATCCATCCAAACATTCGCATTTATATTATTAGTAGGATTATTGATAAACCCCCGATAAAAGAGTTCATATAAACCTTCATTCCCTATTTTACGCCCTTATGGGTGGAATTTCCAAAAATCCTGAAATATATATTTTTCAGTTTTAAATAAAACTCCAAATACTAATTCTCATGCGTTTAACTTCAAAAATGATGGATTTTCATTAAAACTTTCTTCCCCTATTTTACACCCTTTGGGGGTGGAATTTCCAAAAATCCTAAAACATATATTGTTTATTAAAAAACCAAATACTAATTTTCATGCGTTTAACTTTAAAAATGAAGGATTTTCGTACAAACTATCATCCCCTATTTTACCCCCTTAGGGGTGGTATTTCCAAAAACCCTTCCTTAGTGGATGCCTACGTCATAAAAGGTACCTCCTGTCAAAATTTCAAGTCTCTAACCCCAACCGTTTACACTGTGCGTTGATCGATCAGTCAGTCAGTCAGTCAGTTTCTTCTTTTATATATACAGATTTTGTTGTGAAAATGCCATCTATTCATTTTACTAAGAACTATTTGGTAGAAGCGTGATAACACCGTCACTTTTTCTCTAACGGGACTTTCCGCGAGCCAAAACGGTATAATGAATTTTGAAATATAGACTTCCCGTATTCAGAATTGAAATTAATTAATGTTTATTGATATTACGTTCTAAACGTTATGAAATGATGTTATTTACCTTAAATACTATTAAGAGTTTCACTGTAAATCAGTTTAAGGCAGATTTATTCGGGAATGTCGCTACAAATAACTAAAATTAACTCGACACTGAAAGATGCAATGTGGTGTACATATACTTAAGTGGCAGTGAAGCAAACTAACGTCGGTGCGGTGGTTCCACCGCAACTCGGTGGAACATAATGTTTGTTCTGGTCGCCGCATCTAGTACGTACCTAGTAGGTACATATAAATCGCTGTTTCTCTCATATTTAATTGTTTTGAAATTTTGAACATAATTAAAAATATCTCAAGTATTTATACTAAATGTTTATTAAGTTAGGTTTGAATGTGAACAAAAATATGTTATAAATGTGATTATAGTGGAAAAATGTGAGGTCCGCCATTTTGTGTATTTGACGTCACAAGATGGCGTCGAGTAGTGTGTTTCGATTCCTGGTACTCTTAGCAGCGCTTGTATGGATCGTGGCTGACGAAAACAAAACTACTAGAGGAAAACGCGAGCCGTGGACTAATGGCAGTTGGTTGTGAGTATTTTATATTCAATTGTAAGACAATGATATATCATGTTAGTTTAATTATCATAGGTCCCGCTTGGTGGCGCAACTTTTTTCATATCGTATATATGTATATTAATAGTTTAATATGGCACAGACAATTAGTTTCACTTGGGGCGCCACTAGGTGGCGCGAGGAGGACAATAAAAACTATATATACTAAATCTATGATAAAAACACTGGCGAGAATGTCGCTGATCTTTTTTATATTTAACATAGTAGTAAGCAGTATGGTCGCAAGACTTTAGCCAGTAATTTAGACAAAAAAATATTTGTAGTATTATAAACATACATACTAATAATTTACTTCGGAACTTTTATTTCAAATTAATAATATTTATTGAACCCTTGAAATTATATACATTATTTAGATCCAGTCATTCTTTTTTTACTCTACCGCCAGTTCGGAATGCAGTTTCGCTAGAGAAGAACGGGCAAGAAACTCTAGCGTTGCTATTTCGAATACTGGTTACAATATCTAAAAACAAACAAATAAAATACAATTTATATTGGATTACATTAGATTAGAGCAGCTCAATGCATGTTCATTAAGTGGCCTTATTTTAATATTGTTAAAAAAATTATAGAACCTAAACAGGTTCTCTAATGATGTGGCAATCTATACATGGCTTTCTTAAGTGCGATGAAAATCAAATAATAGTCATAGCATATATGGGGTCAATAATGTTGGTGTAACATTTACTTAGCTTCCTATGGTAGTATTTAGTATAAGATATATTGTGATGCTGTTGTATGGTCCTTAAATAAATAAAAAAAGCATTATAGTACCTAGTAAAAACACTCACTACTCGATACTCTAATTGGACGACACTGCGCTTACCATCAGGTACAGTGTGACCACATTGCGGTGCCAGAATAAAAAAAATTACAAACAATAGATTCGACATTACGGAATTAATATAAATAAATAACACCGAACAGTCACACACATAGCCCCGATCCCACACTAAGATACGAGTCTTGTGTCGTGGGTATCAGGGACTACGAACACAAAATATCTGTCTGTCACACAAATATTTGTCCCGGTGTGGGAATCGAACCCACGGCCTCTCGTTTCACAGGCTACTCCCCTACTGCGTTACGGAGGCTGTCAGTACCTTCATTTCATTTGCATGCATTTTTGCACCTCAAATTAAGCACCTTAGCCAGACATATCAAAAACTGTGCCCGTAAGAAACTTTAGTACTTGTAAGAAAAATCCCGGCATCGAAACCAAGTTATCTACTACATTCCACTCCGTCATCAGCCGAATGTTTTGGAAGATCCTAAAGCTACCATAACAGTCGCTATTAAATCACTCTCCTTGCTTGATCCATACCGCAATAATAAGTCAAGTGTGGTCACCGTCCTTCTGACTTACAGAGAGACTTCAGACAGTCTAACGATAGGCAGCAGGTTTACCGTGCCCTGGCATTGCAGAAGTCTACGGGCGGCGGTACCTACTTACCATCAGGTGGCCCGTCTGCTCGTCTGCCTATCGAGGCACTAAAAAAAAAGTTACAATGAGGGACAGTTTAGACACACCGATGTATCGAAACTGTCAATCTACTATTCCAAACGACGCGGATGGTCATATACACTCACGCCTGTAATCCCCAAAGGGGTATGCAAATGTGTAACCAGTACACCCACTTTACGCTGAATTTCCCAAAATGTGATAGGGGGCGAGCCTTGGACGTCGCCAGGCCCATACAAACTGTTGAGGCTGAGGTTTCAGATGCCTGAAAAAACCAATAAACGCTGTGTCATTTACTGTGGTATTTCTATGTTATTTTTTTGTTAGGAAAGTCGAAAATGTGGCTGGACCTGGAGGGTTACTCTTGACACTCGATTCAATTTGTAATTGGGATTGGGTTCGAGAACTGTACAATTGGCTCTCTTGAACGCAACACCAGCGCACGATTTAACTGAATACGGCGGAATTTTTAGCAACTAAATGAATAAGGGTATTTACGATAGCTAGCTCGTTAATATTCTATTTCAGTTAGTTCAGTAAGTTAGAGTTCCAATATCTTCTAGATTGGAATTGAAACTGTATCGAGTTCGAGATTGGAATTGATTTCAAGAGTAGGCCTTTGTCAGGATTCCATAACACTTATTTTAGTATAAGATACACGTGAATACATATTTTATTTTATATTGCTATTGGGTCAGCAGAGAACTTCTTTCAACTCGTAATTTTCACTATTAACACAAAGAAAGGCTTTTTAGAAATCTCTCCCTCTCATTCTATAAAATGTTTGATTTTTGTTTATAATAAAAATAGCATAGAATATTAATTTCAACTTATTTAAACCAACATTACAACATCCAATAGCAACGTTCCTATATACGAGTGGTACGTCTTACAATATATTTACTATCAATTTCTTATTCAATTATATCAGATAGGCTACTATAATATTGATCGAATATTGTATGAAGTGTACGTTTTATTGCTAGTCTAGACTGGGTCTCAGGTGTCGTTAGCGACGGTAATAATGCGCCTTTACAACGTCCATAACACGACCCTTTGCGCCTGATGGAAACGCGAGAGCAATCGCGTTTACAATAACTATTAATGGAATTACGGAGAACAAACTTGTTTATATAGGGTCATATTATAAGCCAGAATATAGATGAAGGATACGGTAAGACCGGTAGATAATTAGAATGTTAAAATATATCACTAGTCTTATGCGGAACGAAAAGAGTCACAACGCCCACTACTAAAATAACGTTATCATGTTTTGTTGCTAGGTAAAACGGAACGTTCGATTTTATTTGAAATATAAACTATTTGTAGCCATAGAAAAAATATATATATACATATATAAACTACTAGCTGTTGCTCGCGGCTCCGCCCCGTGGAGGTTATTTTCGGGAGCAGAAGTATCAATGCAAGGAGTTGTCTTCTGCACTGAGACACCTATAGCGATCGTCCTGAATCTCAGGTGTTGTGACTGTCTAGATGGCTAGATTTAAAAATATTACGTCATACGGCTTTAAAATTTTTGACGCCAAACTAAAACTGACCAATCACCTAAAGAAACGTATTTCAATGTATAGCAAAGAGTTAGGCAAAGGTTCTCCACCATGCAGCCTTGTCTGTCGTTATTTTTTCTAAATCTGGGCTAAAAATTAAAGGCTGCTTCTTCTCTGGTTTTAACTTATACAAAAGACCATAGCCATGTCTGTAGTTTTATCCATTTACAAGGGGGAAGCCATGTCCGATATTTTTCCATTCTAAAGGCCGAAGCCATAGACATGGCTTTGGCCTTTTGACTTATATAAACTAGAAAAGAAGAGGATTTAAAATTTTAACCCTGATTTGGAAAAATAACGACAGACAAGGCTGCATGGCAGAGAACCATTGCCTTCTCTTTTATAGAGAGAATGAAATAAAAACAAACATTCCCGCCATTTTCAGAAGTCCATACCAATGACGAAAAAACCTAATAAAGGACCTGGTGTAAATAAGGAAAAAAACGTGTATACCTAATGACAATCACTGAGGACATTAAATGGCGTCTTAGTGCTGTCTGTGTGCTATTCGACATTTGTTTATTAAACGTCGATACTAGCTCGGTCTAAGTACAATAAAGAATTTACAAGCATCTTATTATTTGACTAATAAGATTGTAAAAGAAACAAACGTATGAAAATCAATATTTTATTATTTGTATATTACAAAAATATTATAACTCACTCCAAATTAAAATGATCCTATTTAAATTGTTCCGGTAAGATATGTTTTCACTAATATTTTTGCAGAAATATTTAAAACATGATTCCTCAAAATCAAGAGCCAAACACATATAATTTTATGGAAACAGAAATGTTTTCACTTCCAATTGTATCCAACCATTTTTCCTATTCATTGCGTTCTTAGATAACCTTCGTAGTTATATCTATACTTATATATAAAGTTAAAGAGTTTGTTTGTTTATTTGAACGCGCTAATCTCAAGAACTTCTGGTGCGAATTGAAAAAATCTTTTAGTGTTCATAGCCCATTCATCTAGCAGCGCTATAGGCTATATAACATCACGCTATAACTAATAGGAGCGGAGCAGCAATGGAAAATGTTTCAAAAACGGGGAAAATTGATCCTTTTGAGAGCTTCCCTTGCGTGCGCTGCGTTAACGGTTTAAGTTACATAACAATCATGTATGACGGATTTTTTCCTCCTAAAAAGTTCTAAAAAAAGTCCGTGATAGCATATGTCTATGTTTTTCGGTTGGCCCACTATTACCTTTTTAATGGTTATCGAATTTGTTCTGAAACATTACTTGCATTATTTGGAAAGGGGTTTTTATAAATATGGTATTAATCCTTATCCACATAAATACTTTATTCATCACAAGTTCAGAACAAAGTTGCCCTTGCGTCATTTGATTTCAATGAATATCTTAGGAGATATAACAGTTTTTAAATATCTCTGCAGCAAAATTAATATTGTTGTTTGTATGTTTGTTTGTTACCTTTTCATGACTAAACGGTTGAACACATCCTAATTAATGAAATTCACCAGAGGGATAGATTATACTTTGGGTACGGACATAGGGTATCCTTTGTCTCAAAAAAATATCTTAAAGGGGGTGCAATAGCGGTTGAAAGTTTGTATGGTCAATCCGTAATACCTCAATTTAGGGATCTGAAAATTCATATTTAGGCTTTTGGTAAGAAATACGTATTTCAACGTTTTTACCAAATCATCTTTAAAAAAGGCGAAGCGAGGAGATAACTTATGAGGTATTCTTTAAATGATATATCAAGCTTCAGGCACAACACCTGAGAGTCAGGACGATCGCTATATGTGCATCAGTGCAGAAGACAACTCCTTGCATTGTATACTTCTGCTCCCGAAAATAACCTCGACGCGGGCGGAGCCGCGAGCAACAGCTAGTCTATCGATATAAGCAATTCATAACAGGACAGCACTATCTCATACGCACAAATCAAAGATATAAATTTTTTCATGAAATATATTAAAATACTTGTTACAAAAAGTAAATTAATGATACATTTCACAATAAATGAGTAATTTAATTCAAATGAAGATAACATTTATGCTAGTCTATCTGTCTATCTGTATATATAAAAGAAGAAACTGACTGACTGACTGACTGATCGATCAACGCACAGCCTAAACGGCTGGGGTTAGAGACTTGAAATTTTGACAGTAGACAGTAACTTTTATCACGTAGGCATCCACTAAGGAAGGGTTTTTGGAAATACCACCCCTAAGGGGGTAAAATATGGGATGAAAGTTTGTATGAAAATCCGTCATTTTTGAAGTTAAATTCATGAAAATTAGTATTTGGCAATTTAGTTAAAAATAAAAAATATATGTTTCAGGATTTTTTGAAATTCCGCCCCTAAGGGGGTAAAATAGGGAATGAAAGTTTGTATGCAAATCCGTCATTTTTAAGTTAAACGCATGAATATTGGTATTTTGTATTGTATACTTTTTCTCCCAAACATGACCTCCACGCGGGCGGAGCCGCGAGCAACAGCTAGTAATAAATATAGCACGAACCAGTGCAATGTTAAGTTTGGACGATTCCTGCTTCTTTTGACGCCGCAACCAATATTGATACAATTAGGCATGTTTTCACAAACACAATTCACGTAATTTTAAAGTAATATAACTATGTTACTGTTATAAATTAATATTATTACAATAAAATGTGTTGACAGTTTCTATGTAAACAACTGCGCACAAAAAATGGATGATAACCTGCCGCAACGAAGTATTTTCAAAGAAGGTTACAGTAAATGTTTTCAGTTCCGTTTCGTAAAATATAGCCATCCTTTTTTACGCACAAAAATTTATATTGGCTTAAATAGAGATGGCAATATGTATGTATACAATAAATGATTCTATAGCTAAACACTTCAAATCCTTGTTTAGGTTTCTTTCGTCATTGGTCCATACTCATAGGCCATAGCAAAGAGTTTTTATTTTGTACAATTCTTTTTTTTTATAAAAAAAAAGAAAAGGCAAAGGTTTTCCACCATGCAGCCTTGTCTTGTCAGCAAAGAGTTCTAGCACTGATCGTTAATTTGTACCACAGATTAAATATTAGTAGGTAGCGTCTATAGGTACCTAACAAGTAAACAATAAAAACGGTAGAGGTTGTTTGTAGTCTGACCGTTAATTTGTTCACGTATTTGTATTATGTGCAAAGGTGTGAACGTATTTTGTTATAGTTTCACTAAAGAGCGGAACTTCAGTATACATGTAAGCCATAAAAGGTACCTACTTGCCACACGATCGGAGCCGCTAGCACAGCTAGTATTTACAATATAATAGGTTTCCTGGACTTTCGCTTAATTTAATAGCTGTTATAGTGAAATTTGCACCAAGATTCGTTCAGCCGTTTTTATGTCATGCACGAATAGTTTATAGCAAAGAAGTAGGTAATCATGGTGGATTGACGCTTACTTACCATCAAGACCATAAATATCTTAATGGTTTCTAATGTGTACGCGAATATAACACATTGAAATAAAACAAATTTTACGCAGTATATTTTACTTCTTTATTCCCGACGTTTCGAAAACTTTACATCCTTCTTGGTCACGGGGCGGACTGAGTTGTATCTATATACGAAAATATATTTTAGCATTCCTACTTTGAATTAATTTAATAACAACAAAAGTAAAAATTAATTGCGATAAAATCCGTAAAATTACGTTTGATTTCAATTCATAAATAACTCAATTTTCTCCAAGACAAATAAATATAGTAATAACACTAAGGCTAGAATTAAATATTATATTACAGGGCACGGGCCTCCTCTACTAATGATAGGGGTTAGGCCTTAGTGCATCACGCTGGCTTAATGCGGGTTGGTAGAGGGGTCGGGTTCCGTATTAAATAGCGGAACCTCGCTCCCCTCCCACACCATGACATTTGAAAACACCACTGAACCCTGTAATAGATGTAATCCTATATTGAATCATTTAAATAAAGATAAAAAACATACCTTCGAAATTCTTATGAGAATTCCCAGGAGACAAATGAAACATCATTTAAACAAAAAATTAAAATGTTATTACATATTTTACACTCAACACAATATTGATAAATTACTCGTGGCGGGGAACGTAGAGTAAAGGGTTTTCGGTATGCCGTACAACCAGAATTGGTACGACAATGTTGATATGTTATTACACAGGAACGTCAGCGATATGGAATCCTGAAACAAGGGATTTTATACACACTATGAACATTTTATGAAGAAAACAATGTATTACTTTGGTCCTTTTTTTTGTTGTCGCGGGGAAAGCGTTTTATTACTACCGCCCGCTCCGGGGGGAAGCGGAATAAGAATAAAACGGTTATGCTGGACTAGCCGGTCTTACGACCCAGCATCCCCCTCGCCCGGATGATGGCTATCCGTGCTGCCGCTGGGCCGAGTCCCTACCCCCTAAGTACACCCCACCCGACACTACCAGCTAAAACCCCGTGGTGGCTTTCTTCGGCGCTTACGGAGTGGTTCCGGGGTATTCTAAGGATAAGCATTAATCATTGTCCCACTGCTGGACATGGCCTTCTCTATTAATGAGAAGGGTTAGGCCTTAGTCCACCGCGCTGGCCTAATGCGTGTTGGTAGACTTCACATACCTTCGAAATTCTTACCAGAATTCTCAGGTATGCAGGTTTCCTCACGATGTTTTCCTTCATTAAAGCATACAACTTTCATCTTAACAGTCCGTCCATTATAATTGTAAAAAACGTCCAACACTATACTTATAGCTATAAATATATTCGTAAATATTGTCTGGGCAGATGATGTCCTGTCACAGACCGCCTTTTAAGCAGACCGAATTATCGTTGAAAAAAATATCTTGACAACAACGCCATCTATCTTTCAAGGTTTACAAAATTTCATTGAAATCAGTTGGGCGATTTCCGAGTTAATACCGGATCAATATCGTGACAATATCTTGACACGGGAATTTGATAATTTGACGGTTAACGGGTTATTTGATTTAGGCAGCGATCTATATGTACTACGTACTAGATGCGGCGACCAGAACAAACATTATGTTCCACCGAGTTGAGGTGTATACTCCACACCGACGTTAGTTTGCTTCATGCCACCTAAGTATGCACACCACATTGCATCTTCCAGTGTCGGGTTAATTTTAGTTATTTGTAGCGACTTCCCAAACAAATCTGCCTTAAATTGATTTACAGTGAAACTGTTAATAGTATATAAAGTAAATAACATAACGTTCATAACGTTTAGAACCTTATATCAATAAATATTAATTAATTTCAATTCTGAATACGGGAAGTCTATATCTCACAACAAAATTCATTATATAGTTTGTCCCGCGTTGGCGCGCGGAAAGCCCCATTCGAGAAAAAGTGACGGAGTTATCACGCTTCTAACTACCAAGTAGTTCTTAGTAAAATGAATAGATGGCATTAGTGGGCGGACAAGGTATTTGGAACATATTGTTTCTTCGACAGTTCGTGTCTATAAAATATAAGTCAATGGATTTAAGCGACATTTTTGAAAAGTTACAGAAGAGAGGTTTTTTGTTTTTCGGGAAAAAATCACTATATATAACCTTTGTGTGGATTTTATTAGAATTAATATATTACTTGTGTAAGACCTTACTGCATGTTTATGACTTATTTTCATGCATTTATGAGCATTACAATCTAAAATAAATATGCCCAGAAAAAAGGGCCTGTTTTACCAGTTGTTTTAAGTACTAAAAAAGTGTTTTTTTTTTATTACGCTCCAAAGATGCAGATAAATTAGCAAACTCCGAATATGTATATAACTCAATATCGGAAAAAAACGCTTTAATCAAATAGCTAGCCAACCGTCGATATTTAAGATAACATAAAATGTAGGTGAAGCAAACTCGATAATATATTACCCATCTAAACACCCAACGCGTCTAAAAAAGTTTTCACTTTATGAATAACATACTTACCTGATATATACCGCCTCCACTTATATACCCCGTGGTGTCAGACCCGTCTAAGTATAGATTTACTTTAAACCCTATTATTATGAAGTCTTCCCACGATTCAGCATTAAAGTGGCGCACCTGCAAATAATAAATTAAAGTATCGTGGAAAAATATTAGTTATTCCTGAATTTCGCTGTTGGTAGGATATTCATATCCATCCGGATAGCGATCACCGTAGGTACCCGCCATAGTGGCACACGCAAATGTGTCGCGTTCCGGGATCAGCCTGTGTACATTCTGGTTTTGTCGGAAGTCTAGAGTTGGGGTACGATGTTTGGCCGTTTTGCGGCCTTCTGAGTACTCTGACAAAAGACCCTCGACCGCTTCTTCACCGTCTTGCCCATGGAGTGAAGGAGTAGGCCGGCATGATTGTGTTGAGAAGCGGGGGATAGATTGACTCTTGCTACTCGATATTCTAATTGGACGGCACTGCGCTTACCATCAGGTGCAGTGTGGTGTAAACGCCAGGGTTCCCAAAGCTACAATTTTTCCAAACTCCATTACTGATATGGGTTCCAAAATGGCGCCACGTTCTACTGATTTCCGATTCTATTTATTGACCTTTATACTGAAACTAGCTGTTGCTCGCGGCTCCGCCCGCGTGGAGGTCATGTTTGGGAGAAAAAGTATACAATACAAAATACCAATATTCATGCGTTTAACATAAAAATTACGGATTTTCATACAAACTTTCATTCGCTATTTTACCCCCTTAGCGGCGGAATTTCCAAATATCCTGAAACATATATTTTTTATTTTTAACTAAAATGCCAAATACTAATTTTCATGAATTTAACTTCAAAAATGACGGATTTTCATACAAACTTTCATCCCCTATTTTACCACCTTAGGGGTGGTATTTCCAAAAACCCTTCCTTAGTGGATGCCTACGTGATAAAAGTTACTGTCTACTGTCAAAATTTCAAGTCTCTAACCCCAGCCGTTTAGGCTGTGCGTTGATCGATCAGTCAGTCAGTCAGTCAGTTTCTTCTTTTATATATACAGACTAGCTGTTGCTCGCGGCTCCGCCCGCTTGGAGGTCATGTTTGGGAAAAAAGTATACAATACAAAATACTAATTTTCATGCGTTTAACTTAAAAAATGACGGATTTTCATACAAACTTTCTTCCCCTATTTTACCCCCTTCGGGATGGAATTTCCAAAAATCCTGAAATACATATTTTTTATTTTTGACTAAAAGGCCAAATACTAATTTTCATAAACTTAACTTCAAAAATGACGGATTTTCATACAAACTTTCATCCCCTATTTTACCCCCTTAGGGGTGGTATTTCCAAAAACCCTTCCTTAGTGGATGCCTACGTCATAAAAGGTACCTACTGTCAAAATTTCAAGTCTCTAACCCCAGCCGTTTTGGCTGTGCGTTGATCGATCAGTCAGTCAGTCAGTCAGTCAGTCAGTCAGTCAGTCAGTTTCTTCTTTTATATATACAGATTAAGTAATGTTGTTCTGAATTTAAAAAATCGGAGTAGTTTATCTATATTAATATTGGAAATTCAAAGACTTTAACCCCTCCAGCCGGGAGGCAAATTTTGACAATCTAAATATGTACCTTAGATGACGTAAGCGTAAAACGCGGGAATCTCAAACTTCGGAGGCAGTATTATGGTACATAGTCCATAAAAATAGTTATACTATATGAAACTTCGTTCTCTAAACGGCATAAGAAAACTAAAGGGTATTTATAACTACATTGTATTGTGATACCCACAAAACAAACTCGACATTACGACTTTTAGTAAATTGCGAAAATTGCGGAATTGCGTAATCGTATGTTGAGCGACTTGTTGTTGGAATAATATAAATTATAACTATATTTTTTATGAATAGTCTAATTTATTTCATGTACAAGAGACACGCTAACAAAAAAACAAACCTTTCTTTTGTCCTGCTCGGGTTATGTGAGCAAAAAAAGGGCCTTGAAATAACCACTCAGTCTCAGATTACGTCAAGTGTTTACGATTTGTAAACATTTTTTTGTTATATTGCGAGCGCGGACCGACCCTAATAATAAACAACAGATCATTATTTGACATTGTTTTCTATAGTTGTGAAAGAATTATCAACATTTACTAAGTAAAAACGGATATACTATGACAATTTCAAATGTCTATTTTCAAGGCCTAAGCTACCTACATACTTTACGTAAACATTATATTATCATGATAAATACTCAATATAGTATATTTATAGTAAATTGCTATAATTTACACTTAGAATAAATAACAAAATGGTTGAAAATAAAAATATAGATTTTCTTCGAACACGTACTTTATTTACGACTAGTAATGTGCCGCTGTTGCCCAAGTGTCTTATCGATGCTTATCGATAAATCAGAACAAAGTCTAGGTGTAACTTTATTATTATTTTGTACAAAATAAAAAACAGAGTTGTGTATATTATTTCTTTACATTTTGTTGTTGTTGTAAATGAATAAATAGATGTTTAGAACGGAAAGTTTGTTTCAATTCGTGTTCCCAAATAGTGCCTTATATCAATTACACAGGTTTACATAATTTGAAACATGTACATAGTGGCAACATATAATGTCTTGAGTTGAAAATACAGAATATTACTAAAAACAAAAAAAATAAACGCAACAAAAACAATCCGCATAAAGGATACCTATTGCCAAACAGCTTGTAAAAACTAGCTAAATCCTCTCTGCGCCGTTGGACTAGGAATGGTAAGCCTTGAAACAATTTACCGCACACAGCGGTATATGACAAGACTCACATTCGAATGGTGTTGTTTTGTTTCTGTGCCCCGCCCGCACGCACATGAAACATTTCTTCCTGACTTGGCGATTCCTCACCGGCCCACTATCTGTAATTATATATTTAGGCCAGTGTGAGGAATTACTTGACAATCGGGATATATCCATATGTCTATGCGAGCGACGCTCCGGACCCAAACGACACACGGGAACGTGAGAGATGTGTTTCTCAAGGATGGATTCTACTAACTGGAGTCTAAAAACTAAATGCTGTTGGGATTGTTTGGTAGAAGACTCCATAAGGATACGCGCATTGAGGATAGAGCAGTTCAATAACCGCTTGAACAATTTCATGTACCACTTGGCACATCGCTTCCGCTCAATTAAGTACGGCTCGAGCATTTGGTCCTTTAGGTCCACCCCACCCATCCCCCTGTTGTAGTCTAAGACTACTTGGGGTTTGAAGACTAGTGGACGAACTGGGTTCGTGGGTACACTGGACAAGGCAGTGGCAGTACCATGACAAGTTGAGAGCATGGTAACCCTCTTCTTGTCCTGCCAAGCCAGTACACAAACGTCCCCAGAGTGCCTGGCTACGAATTGTCCTCGCTTGAGCGGAGCTTTAGATACCAAGTAAGGCACATCTTTCCTGGACGGACGTAATGTACCAACACAGTCGGTACCATTACGTTTTAGAAACCTGGCCAATAGGGGGGAATTGAACCAGTTGTCCATGAAAAGTCGGTACCCTTTATTTAGTAAGGGATCAATAAGCCTCTTGACCACTGCAGTACTTGCCAAGTCCCCCGAAGCTTGGGAAATGTCTACACTGGTCTGCTTACCCGTGTACACTATGAAAGACCACAGGTAACCTGTGGAACTCTCACAAAGTTCAAAGGTTTTGATTCCAAATTTTGCAGCCTTGGACCGAATATACTGTTTGATATTCAGCCTTCCCTTCCAGAGGGTTAGACTTTCGTCTATGCAAATATCCTTCATCGGAACGTAATTTGCCTGAAATTTGGCGTTGAGATGGTTTACTATAGGCCTCAATCGGTATATACGATCCAAGCTTGCAGCAGGGTCAACGGTGGAAGGATTCGCTGTGTGGACGACAGGGTCCTCATCCACGAAGTGTAATGCTCTTGTGAGCTGTAAATAGCGGTCCAGTGTGAAAATCTTCCGAAAAGTTTCGGTTCTCAGCGTTGGATTTGTAGAAAAGCAGCTTCGGATTGTAGGCATCCTAATGATACCCAGCATCATCCAAAACGCGAAGAGTGTTAGCACTTCGTGGATGTTCGTATCATGCCAACTACTAACAAAATCGTCTGAGGGAATCTTCCTGGCGTAATTGTTAGTCTCATTTACAATGTGCTGTAGGATGTTGTCGTCCCAAAAGGAACGAAAAGCATCATAAGCACATGTAAATGTACCAACTGCACCAGGCTCTTCCTCAGGCCTAAATACCTCCTCTTGACATTGAAAAGTCTCCGTTGGAGACCATTCAAAGTGAAGGGATTCTCTCTCCAGCGGAATATCACTTCTATCATTGGCATCCACATTACCCATGCTATCCCTTTCATTCATCGCCTGTCTCCTCCTCACAACTTCTCTCGCCATCTGAGCCAATTCCGAGGGGACATCGTCATCGGAAGTCCAGACTTCTTGTAGTGGGTGACCAAGTTCCCACTGAAAACGTTGGTCACCACCTACTCGATGACGACGTCCACCCCGTAAACCACGACCCGGACGCCCTCGCCCACGCCCACTACGGGCGTCAGTCATACGGCCTGGCATACGACTCATTCTTTCACCCCTTGCATTCAGGACATGAGCGTCCGGGTCAAAAAACTCTTCCTGGTCTCCAAGCGCCGGCGTATCTTCTGCCACGATGAGCAGAATCACATCATCCTCATCTTCTAGAAGTAGCCGACTGCTTGGAGACCCCGGTGGTCTGAAAAAATAATGGAAGAGACACATAAAAATTGAATAAAAAAAAATTTGCAGTAGTCTTGTTGAAATTTACTTACTTTCGTAATTAGGTGTAATAGATAGAATATTGAGAGAGCGGTATAAATGTTTCGAGACAAAGAAAACGCTTCGTATACAGTAAAGAAATTTTAGCTACAATAAAACTATAAATGTGTTCTGAAGGTATGTGGATGAAAAATATAAAGCTTACAAATTTGACTGGGGAGACAGCGGTGGAGATCTCGACCGGGATCTATTGAGGGCCGCATCGTCGCCGTCTCGCCGCTCCGAAGATCTTCTGGTGCAGAGCGGGGGAGGATGCGGGTCCGGTGTCTCGTACTATAAAATAAATAACCAAAGTTTGCTACAAATGAGTTTACAATTTACATTGAGACATGTAAATAACCACATCAAGAATAGGGTGAATTCTTGAAAGATACTTCATGCATGAGTCAAAAAATTAAACCAAGGTAGATAAATTCCACAGCACCAAAAAAGCCCCAAAGCTCTTAGATAAACATTAGATACTTCTTGTGAAGATTTTGCAGGGTGTAAACATCTGGTATACATATTTTTAGATGCTTTTCTAAAAATTATACCTTACATAAACATCAGTAACAATTGCATACCTCGTCACTATCGCTCTGGTCTTCGGAGTCCGTGAGCTCCTCAGAGTCCGTCTCATCCTCCCCAAATAGCTCCTCCAGAAAGTGCGACGATGGCGGCCCGTTGAATCTCCACGGTCGAGACATGGTACTGTAATATAAAAACAAAAATTGCAACTGTAATAACTTCAAAATTGTTATTTTTCCTGTACAATCTAATAGGTCCATTTCGCCATATTAGCCATAAATTATAATTCCGAGCAATTTATAAACGAATGCCGACTTCGAAGTACAAATAACAATCGTTATCGTAAGAATATCGTATCGCACAACGGTAAATATTCTAGAATTCAGCACTATTAGAAACACGTTACCTAAACCGGTTGAATGCTTCGCTAAAAAGAAAACAGTCCCTAATTTCATAGCAATACAGCTCAAAGTTGTATGCAACAAAATTTTCTGCTGTTTTTGTGCCGATGCGTCGTATTTTGAATTTCACCAACCGATATTATTGAAAATTATTTTACAAGTTTTATCAAAATTACATGCAGATATTTACTAAAACAATCACTGTATATGATTATAAAGCTTATTTCAACGTTATTATGTACAAACTGTATTGTAAATAACCGAAAATTGTGAGTCACATAGTCTCGTTTTCGAGATGCAAAACTTACACGAAAACCAATATATTTATTTACATTTATTGCATCGATCGACTAAACAATTATTATAGTTCAACTCACCTTGTAATCACAACACAAAACACACAAAATCACAAGAAATACACAATAAAATCACTACCGGTCAATGGCCGCGCGGCGTAAACACTAATGTAGTCGCACTTATTATTTTTGATATTGGCACATATGCATCTTACTTTATTTGGTTGGCAAGGCTTCCAAAATATTTATGGTAAAAAGTAGTGAGTAAAACACAAGCAAAAATGAATTTTATTTCGATAAATATACAATTCAAAATCACTCGTCAATAAGGGCGACTTTCGCCTGTTTAGTTGCGCCGCCGGCATATCCTCCTGTCACGACAGTTTAAAAAAGGAATCGTCGAATTGTTAGACATTTCGCGAGTAATCCTTATGATTTTTTTTTCTTTCAATAACACTGAATAAATGGTCATGTTTCACTCTTTGATACTCGGTCCAACCTCCTTCGATGGAAATGTAGTAAAATTTTCATTTACTAAAACATTTTCCAAATGCGAATTCAATTTTTTTATTCTCCCTCATATATTTTTACTTCACTGTTGTGTGTATTGCTATAATCAAAACACTAGGCACTTTTAAATTTTGCTACATAAGTAGCCTACTGTAATTGCTGTTAGTATTGTAAATAACAAATAAATCAAGATAACAATAAAAAACAACTATAATATTATATGATTAAGAACTCCTTTTTTGCATTTTCTATACATATTCGCGCCAATATTATGAACTAGCTGTTGCACGCGGCTCCGCCCGCGTGGAGGTCATGTTTGGGAGGAAAAGTATATAATACAAAATACGAATTTTCATGCGTTTAACTTAAAAAATTAAGGATTTTCATTCTAACTTTCATTGCCTATTTTACCCTCTTAGGGATGATTTTGCAAAAAATGTGAAACACGTATTTCATTATTTCCTACCAAAAGCCTAAATATGAATTGTCGTTAACAAATGTGAAATTCTCAAGGGCGTCGCAGTACAAATAAGTTTGGGAAGCCCTGCACTAGATGTTGCTCACGGCTCCGTGACAGCCATTTGCTCCACTCCTGTGGGTCTTGTAATGTTAAATTACCTAGGTACCTATAAAATGTATAAACAATTTTTTAACAGCTTTATAATATTAGTATAGATATCTTTAAAGCCCAGCGTTCACACATGGACTATAAACATTTTTTAAGAAAATAATTAAGGAATATTTTTTTTTTGTTTCATTCTCTCTTTTTTATACAAAACAGAAGGCAAAGTTTGTCCACCATGCAGCCTTATCTATCGTTTTTTTTCAAACCATATCTTATTATGAATACTCACGTGCCCCGTTGGATACGAGAGAGTAATATTGACATTCTGAATGGGGAACGTCCAGCCTTTAGATCCGTATATTAATAAATATGAATCTGTAAACATAAAGTTTTCAATAAATATGGTGGAAATTAATCGTTGCCTTTATGTAAAAAAACATGATAGGCCTTAAGCGTTGTTTAAATGTAAAACAAAAAACCTGACATAGCTTATTTAAATCTTGTTTTAATGTGTAAAATTATGTTTCAAAATATGTCAGAACTTGTGTGGTGCATAATTAATGTGAAAATAACTCTGATAGCACATAATAGGACATGACCGTTGTCTAATTGTAAAAAAAAAACACCTTAAAACTTGAATATCCAAATGTTAAAAAAATTTCATAAAACTAGCCCATCTATAAATATAAAACACTAAAATGGTTTCTATCTATGTCCCTTATAGAATTTGAAACCACTCAACCGATTTAAATGAAATTATGCGTGTGCTGTATTTGGGTCCAACTTAAATGATAGGATAGTTTTAGATCCAAATAGGTGGCACCGTTGTCAAGATCAGAATTTCTTGTTTTATCGATCAAAATTCGGTTCACAGAGAAGGTGGTTTATGGTAAGACAACGTATGCCCGGGACCTTTACCGTATGACTTTGTGGTCAAGATTCCATATTCCATACAAGTCATATGTTTTATATATTCAGAACTATATAATATATGCAGACAAGTCAACGCTGGTTTTTCTAATAATAACATTTTATCTCGTAATAATATTTATTTTATAACTTACGATTATGATTTTTGATTTAGACGTCATGTCCAAATCTACATTGTAATTAATAACAAACGTAATGACATGGCTATGTCTTCATTATAATAATCTACTGTGTCACTATTGATAAGGTTTTAATTAATCGAGTATACGACGCGTTGTGAAGATAACACGAAGATAAACGTCTAGGGTCTTTACATTTCACGTGCGATATTACTGTTCGTACGTCATAGAAATGCGTAAAAAATGTTTTAAATGATTCTATGGCTCAATTTAATTTCAAATAACTGTCTTACGAACTGACTTGGAACGGTTTGAAAAAATCATCACGCATTTTGCCATTGCTATCCTACTAATATGATAAATGTGGAAGTTTGAATGTTTGTTACTTAATCACACAAAAGGGGCTGAACAGCTTAGTATGAAATTTAGCATACAGATAGTTTATTAGCAGGATTTACGTAGAGTAAAATATAAACTCTTGTTATATCACAGAAAAAAAACTTTTTTTTCTGTGATAAAACAAGTCTGGGAAATATTTCCATAGTGTTGGGTGCACTCATTTATTGTGTGGAACACAATCTCCTGCGGTGCCGATAAACGTAATCACGCATGCTGTTGGCAACTCTACAATTTTGTAGTTTTTTGTATTTTGTAAACTTGCAACATTATAAAGAATAAAGGTGGCGCTCTTTTCCGCCCTGATCGCAATTGTGTTAAACTGGTGTGTTTTATTTTACGTTTTCCTACAAATCATTGAATCATTACAGTCCACAATACCACAATTACAAGCTCTTTCACATGTGAACCTGTATGGAAAAGCTAGTTTTTTATAGTCATTTGACTGCGTCAAAATAACATCATTCTCGTATACACGATTGACGAGGCTGTATGGACTGGAACCCTTTGCCTTCTCATTACAAGGGAAAAAAGAAAAAAAAACAAACAACAACATAATTCTCGGCCGCCATCCGCGAATACTTAGCTTCAGGACGATCAAATTTTGAAAAAGGAACTCACCTTCCACATCTCTATCCGCACAATAATATTTTTTCACAGTTCTATAAACTGTGGCATTCACACGATGCATAGGGTCGACCGTATCAATGAAATCATCGTCTTCAACAGGTTGTAAATAGTTGATCGCGTGACACACATGAAGCATGTACAAAATTACAATTGCATACATAATAAAATATTGAAATAAAACATGGCGCGTACGTCAACCGTGCAATAAACAAGAGATTAATTACTTTCGATTACAAATAAAGAGCTCTGAAAGATATCAGTTGATATTGTGATAAAGTTTCTGATTGTTCGTTTTAGGTGATTAGTAATGACATAAGCCGGACTGTGTTGGGCACGCGGTTTTACTTACATATGACTACAAACTCATAGTCATTAGAAGAATATCTATTCATATCCGGATCAATAGTATTTAATTTACTAGTTGAGTGCAGTTAAAAAGCAGTAAATAAGTAATACCTACATACACCCGATAGCCACATAGTTCTGACCCCAAACTAGGTTTTTTACGAATGAAAGTTTCTATACTTTAAAGTTAACTTTTTATTAATAAAATGTTACAAAGTTGAGCACATGAGACTAATAATTATAACAATTTCTGGGCGTTTCTTTACAAATAACGCGACGGTGGCCTAATTGCGCGGGTTCTTGTCTTACGATCTCGGGGACGCGCCGGGCTCTCTGTGTGTCCCGGCGACACGCGCTGTATGGCGTGGTCGACAACAGTTGCTTCCCATTGGTCGGTTGCAGTGGCGTCGCATTGGGGCGCGAATTTCAATTGAGCGGGCGTTACATACTCCCCCTCCAGGTTGGAAGAACGTCCCGTTTCCGACCTGGTATTTTGATTACCTACACCTGAATGATCACGTCGTGGCCTTCCACGATGTTTCTTAGGTACAACTGGATAAAAATTACAACCTTCAGATGGAGATTGTATAAATGGAACTAAATCGGTACTGTGATATTTTCCTATGACAGTATTAGAAGAATCAGTCAGGATAAAAGTAGTAGGACTAACAATTCGCTTAATTTTACAAATGTTGCTCAATTCGTGTGTTCTAACCAAGACCAAATCACCTACCGTATATTTCGGTGCGGGGCGACGAGCGGAATCTGCAATTAGCTTCCGATCGCTGTTGTAGCACTGGAGTTTGCAGGAGCCCTGGGGTTTCTGGTTTGCTGCTTTGTAACGCTGACAGTTTATACAATTCTTCAAGTATTCTGTAACATAACGGCGCATACCAGGAAAGAAGTAACGCTCACGTAAACGGTGCAAGGTCCTTTCAATTCCTTGATGACCAGCCGTAGGAGAATCATGTAGTTCCTTGAGAATTTCTTCCCTCTTGGAGGCAGATACTACTAATTGGACTTCTTCAGAATCGCCGTCAGGGTCGTAACGATACAACACACCCTGCGACATCAGGTAGCCACGCTCCAACCAACGACTGGACGAGAGTTCATCATCAGCTTCTAAATCTTGTATGATCTTCAAGATTTCGGGATCTCCTAACTGTGCAGTTCGTAGTTCCGCAGCAGAGATCTGAGGAAGATTTAGAGTAACCGAGCAAATACTAGAAGAAGCTTCATCACAAATAGGTCTGCTTAAAGAATCCGCTAAAACATTAACTTTTCCTGGTGCATATTCAATGCGAAGGTCGTATGACTGAAGCTTGAGAGCCCATCTAATTAGACGGCCACTGGGTGTTTTGAGGGTGAACAGCCATCTCAGAGGCTGATGATCACTTTTAACGATGCAAGTATGCCCATCTATATACCCTCTAAACTTATCTACTGCCCACACAACCGCAAGAGCTTCACGTTCGGTGGTGGTGTAGTTCTTTACAGCTGAAGTAAGAAGGCGACTAGCATATTCTATGGGTCTTTCTTCATTGCCATCTCCTTGAAGTAATGCTGCCCCAATTGCATAATTGCTGGCATCAGTTCGAAGGAGGAATGGTTGAGAGTAATCAGCTTGAATTAATATAGGTGCTTGACATAATTTAGATTTCAGGGTATCAAAGGCGAGCTGTTGAGCTTCGTCCCATTTCCATGGCTCATTTTTGCGGGTAAGTTTAGTCAGTGGTTCAGCAACTTTGGAAAAGTCTTCAATGAATTTTCTAAACCACGAATATGTTTGTAGAAATGACTTTAATTGCTTTATATTGTTTGGAGGTGCCCTTCGTAGGATGGCATCAACCTTCGACAAGTCTGCACGGATCCCTTGAGGTGTGATAACATGGCCAAGGTAAGTCACTTCCTGGCGGGCGAAGAAACACTTTGTTCGATTTGCACGTAGGCCGAAATGACGTAGTCTGTCGAATACCTTTTGAAGGTCACGAAGATGTTCCACAAAGTTACCCTGGGTAATTATCAACAGGTCATCAAGATACGCTAGTAGAGTCACACCCTGTAAGGATGCCCCAGAACGGAAACGGTCAATCAATCTCTGGAACGTTGATGGAGCATTCTTCAATCCGAATGGCATACGCTTAAATCGGTAGGTTCCAAATGGTGTGACGAAAGCGGTTTTGTCTTGATCTTCAGGAGCAACTTTCACTAGCCAATAACCAGCTTTAAGGTCGATGGTAGACATAAAACAGTCACGCTTGGTCATCTGAAGAAGTTCGTCGATAAGAGGAATCAGATAACAATCAGTCTTAGTGATAGCATTGAGACGCCGATAGTCAACACAAAACCTTACCCTTCCATCTTTCTTGGGTACCAACACTGCAGGAGAAGTCCAAGCAGATTCGCACTCTTCAATTATGCCGTCATTGAGCATTTCATCTAACTCGTTCTTCATTAGCTCTTTCTTGGCAGGTGTGAGTCGATATGGCGGAACAGAAATCGGCGGGTGATTGCCGGTATCGATATGATGTTCAGCGTATGGTGTGGGGGCTCCCCCTGCTTGGAAGATATCCTGGTTCTGCAGCAGAAGGTCGGACAGGTGCAACCGTTGTTGGGCGCTAAGCATTAAACCTTCAGCAGTGGACAATGCAATACATGACTTGGATGCTTCGTACTCTAGTGGATAAATACGTTCATAACCTGAAAATTTCCACGTCGCAGAAGCAAAGTCGATAACGAGGCCGGCAGCATTAATGAAATCTACGCCGAGAAGCGTTTCGCTGCACAAGGCATCGGGAAATATAATAAATTCTGTTAAAAGTGACCTATTTGGTTTTATTTCAACGTGAACTTTGGTCATAAGAACACGGCGTGTTTGCGTGGAACCATCAGCTAGCTTTATTCGTTTAGTAGCTTCTTCAAAAGGATGGTTCTTTTGTACAAGTATACTATAGAGCGAAGAGCCGGCGATACTACCTTTCGCTCCAGTGTCCAATATAGCCATACCTTTAATACCTAGAATTTCTATGCCTAGTATCGGCCTTCGATGTTCATGATTTTCACTGTTTCGAAAGTAAACATCTTTAGGAGAATCAATCGCAGATAACGAGACTACTTGTGATTTGGTCACCGTATCCGAAATGGGAGACATTGAAGATAGTGGCGTATGGCCACCAATAACTGAGCGACATGGACTGCCTCCTTCGGACTTCATGGTCATACTAATATTCTCAACAAAAAACGTGCTCATACCTGGAACGTTGGTGGGGAGCTCACCGTCTCGAGACGAAGGAGAAGCGACCACGACGCTTCCGTCTCTCGCAGAACTCATGGACACCATACAAGTCCTGCCGAAGTCCAAGGTAGGAGCTTCCTGAACCTGGAACTGAGGACTCGAATAAACGTTACGATAAACGACTTGAGGTGTGGTCACCCTAATTTCGGGTAACGTATCGGAACGATCTCCTGAAACAATTTGTTTGCGAGATGAACAATTTTCCGTGACGACACACGCATGTCCGTCGGACATCATGGTCACCCTAGCGTTCTCTTCCGAAACACCGCGTAATATCATACTTTTGGTCAGAACACACTCATTTTGCATAAAATCACAAGGTAAATCGTTATTATAATCGCGGCAAACAATACAAGAAACAGATTTCTGTGATTGAGGTAAGTTAAGTAAATTAGGTAATCTACAAGACCTAGAGTTAGGCGCATGTGCACTAATGTAAAAATATTCTTTAGGCATTATAGTTTTAAAATCAGTGGGCAAATAGCTTTGCTTATTTTTATGTTCTACATTAAATAATACCGGAATGGCCGCTCTAAAATCGGTAGGTAAATACCTAACATGGTTAACAGAATCCCCGAACATAAATAAGTTTTCCTTATTTTTTTGTTTGGAGGAGGAGTCTGTACATCCGCTCGTAATGACAGAGGGGCTGTTTTGTACTTTATAAGGACTCACCTGGAAATTTGTATTACCCGAAAAGGAATCGTTGGATTCGCGGAGTGGGCTAGGGGTCATTGAACTCGTACCAACCAATGCAACGCCGCTGTAATCAAACATACAGTATTGAGAATTACATTTCGAACATTGCGAACGAGTAACACCTTTTTCACCACACTCATAACAATTAGGCACTACACTCGCGTTAATATTATTATCATTTTTTTCGGCTAGTTTCGGACACTGATCGCGTTTATGTTCTCTGCTTTTGCAGTAGTCGCAAAATAATAAATTAGACGATCGTGTCATGGGCTCCGAGGCGATTCGTGATGCACGACGAGCAGTTAAATATCCAGCGGTCGCTGCTGCGGGTGCAGGCAGCGACGGAGCGGGTGACGCGGGCGAGCGCTGCGCCGGCGGCCAGCGCGCCATCGGCTTGGCGGTTGGCGGCGGCTGCGCGAGCGGCAGCGATGTCGCAGGAACGGCAGCTCCGTATGACGGTGCTGCATCTGCATGTCGGGACCGTGGACTAGGACGAGTAGGGCGGTCATCTTGAGATTGTGAAACTCTTGAGATTGTGAAACTTCGGCGGCGGCGTCTTCTATTTCTCTTAATTTACTTTGAAGTACGTTGAATGAATTAAATTCATCTCGCCGAAGGCGTTTGCGTATTCTCGGATGTAGCAACCCATAAATCATGTCCAGTTCTACCTTTTCCGATAGATCTCCATGTGGAAGTCGTGCTAATAATGATCGAGCTTTCGCGACAAATAATTCAGTTTTCTCGTGCTCCTGGGGTCGGCTAAATAATTCGCGGTAAATACGATGAGGCGGGCGTGTGTCACCGAAGGCACTACGTAAGCCTTGTATGGCGGCATCCCACGCAGTGATAGTCGCCTTTACTCCTTGCCACCAGGTCGCAGCGTCCTTGGTCAATAACATGGAAATACCTCTAAGGGCGTTCACTTCACCAACGTCAGCACATTCTTTGTAGGCTTCAATGGCGTCAATAAAGGTGTCGAGTGACTCGCCGGGGGCGCCGCTAAATCGGGCCGTACACGCCGAGAAATTCCCGGGTACTGGCACGATGGCTACTGGGGTTGAAGTCGGAGATTGCCGTGAGCCACTAACGTGGTTAAACAAACGCTCAAGCGTTTCGGCTTGCGAGCGTTGTAGTGACGCAATCATGGCGGTTACGTCGTCACGAGAAAAACTTTGTTTCGCCGATGGACTCGCCGCGGCCGTTTCTTCCTCGGCATCCGCGAAGTCTGATTGGCGTCGGGATGGTCGTCGCGTACGCGTCATTTTGTTCGGAACACAACTCACTAAGTCCACTCGAATGTTCTCGGCCTCACTGTTGGGCAGCCACTTTTACAAATGAAAGTTTCTATACTTTAAAGTTAACTGTTTATTAATAAAATGTTACAAAGTTGAGCACATGAGACTAATAATTATAACAATTTCTGGGCGTTTCTTTACAAATAACGCGACGGTGGCCTAATTGCGCGGGTTCTTGTCTTACGATCTCGGGGACGCGCCGGGCTCTCTGTGTGTCCCGGCGACACGCGCTGTATGGCGTGGTCGACAACAGTTGCTTCCCATTGGTCGGTTGCAGTGGCGTCGCATTGGGGCGCGAATTTCAATTGAGCGGGCGTTACAGGTTAAACCTGTATCGTTGGTATCAAGAACTACGAGGGACTACAGTCCCACAACACCCAGACCAGAAACGCATATCTGTCACATCACAAACATTTGTCTTGGTGCGGGAATCGAACCCACGGCCTCTCTTTACACAGTCGGCTACTCGCCCCCCTGAGTCACGGGGGCTGTCAACCAAAGCGTCGCATTAATCGCTATTGACAGTTGACACAGATTTGACCTAATGTGAAGTCTGAACTATGTGTGTGACAGTTGGGTGTATTTATTACTAGTAGTCCCGGGCAGACGTTGTCCTGCAATAAACTGCCTTCTCTGTGGACCGAATTTACGTTGAAAGAAATTCAGATCTCGACAACAGCGCCACCTATCGGATCGCTACCAAACTTGGAACATTATCTGGGCTAATCTGAAGATTGCCTGAACAATTCATAAAAATAGCTCCAGCTGTTTCGGAGTCCATAACGGACATAGGTAGGTAGACACAATTTTGGTGTTTTAATATAATACTAGATATTGCCCGCGGCTTTCGCCCGCGTGGAGGTTATTTTTGGAAGAAAAGGTATACACTCCATGGTGGCATCATATTAAGCTATTAAACCTTTCAAAATTTTACTATCCCGTAAGAAGCCTGCATTTTTTTCGGGGTAAAAAGTGGCCTATGTCATTTTCTGATCCCTAAACTGCAACTATGCCAAAAATCATGTCGATCCCTTGCTCTGAAAACTATAGTCTACTATATCCCACGGGAACTGTACATTTTTCCGGGATAAAAAGTAGCCATGTGCTATTCCAGACTATAATCTCTGTGCCAAATTTCAACCAGATACGTCCAGACGTTGTAGCGTGATTGTGTAACAAACATCCATCCATCCATTCAAACATTTTCATTTATAATATTAGTAGGATAGTAAGACTAGCTGCACCCGACATGCATTGCAATGCCACGTCAATTAATTTGATAAATTGCGATTGGTTGAACGGTACTGCAGTTGATGTTCTGCAGCGCCATCTAGCGAGTTCTTTTTATTTTTGAAGTTATACTTCTTTAGGCGCGTTATGAAAAAATTATCAGAGTGAAATTTTAAGATGCGCGCATACTTTGACACAAAAGTAACACTCTGAAGCTGCCACTCCACTCATAAAATTGTGCTTATATACTTTTTCAAGTGCTCCAATATAATTGAGGTTAACTATCCGTATGTATTATTTATTGATATAAATTAAAATATTATTAATATTAATTATTAAAATTATTAATATTTGTATGCAATTAAAAACTATTTTTTAATGATGTCAAAGAAGTATAACTTCTCACGCGCGTACATAAGTATACGCACCCATTTTGATTTTTGGGCCAAGAACCATCGCGGGCGTATGAAGAATAACTCACCAAAGTTTCATTATAATCGGATAAATAGTTAAGGAGTCCATAGAGGACAAACATACTTACATTGATTTTATTTATATAAATATATGGATGGATTGTTCACTGTTCATTCTCACCTATAACCTGTGCGAATTATGGCTCGGAATAACTTTCTATAAAACTTGTGAAGTAAGAGAGAGAAGCCTTAAGCCGCTAAAGTAAGGTTACCAACCCCGGAATTCAAATGCTAGGATTTGAAGTTAGAAAAACCAGGACAATTCAGTTTTAATACAAGACACATCTTTGTTTTAAAATAAGAAGAAAGAAGAAAGAAGAAAGAAGAAAGAAAAAAAGAAGAAAAAAGAAAGAAGAAAGAAGAAAGAAGAAAGAAGAAAGAAGAAAGAAGAAAGAAGAGAGTAGACAGAAGGAAGAAGAAAGAAGGAAGAAGAAGAATGAAGAAAGAAGAGAGAAGTAAGAAGAAAGAAGAAAGAAGGATGGAGGAAGAAGAAAGAAGAAAGAGAAGAAAGAAGAGAAAGAAGAAAGAAAGAAAGAAGAAAGAAGAAAGAAGAAAGAAGAAAGAAGAAAGAAAAAAAAAGAAAGAAAAAAGAAAAAAGAAAAAAGAAGAAAGAAGAAAGAAGAAAGAAGAAAGAAGAAAGAAGAAAGAAGAAAGAAGAAAGAAGAAAGAAGAAAGAAGAAAGAAGAAAGAAGAAAGAAGAAAGAAGAAAGAAGAAAGAAGAAAGAAGAAAGAAGAAAGAAGAAAGAAGAAAGAAGAAAGAAGAAAGAAAAGACAACCAAGTCGTTATTTCGAAATTACCCCAACGTCAGCTGACTTTCGCAGTGTGTATTGATAATTGCTGGTGTTAGGATATTCATATCTGCTCGGATAGCGACTACCGTACACAGGGTGTAAAACCGACCATAGTGGCACACGCAAGTGTCGCGTTCCGGGAGTGTAGGTACATCCGGTTTTTGTCGGGGATCTAGAGTTGGGGTACGATGTTTGGCCGTTTCGCGGCCTTCTGATTACTGACACTAGACCTTCGACCGCTTCTTTACCTTCTTGCCCATGGCATAGTGTGAAGAAGCAGGCCGGCATGATTGTAATTGGGGCCATCGGGGGTTGCGGGCGCGCAGCGGGGGGCTGTCAGCCCATATCGATGCACTCCAGTTTCGGTGCATCGTGCGACCCCGAGATGGACGGCAGCTCGGGTGGTAAGGCCTCGTTAACTGCCGTTGTTCGGTGCGCGGGGGCTCCTAGGCCCCACATGGAGATGGGCCCGTACAAGGCACCGCGCAGGGGCGGTTCCGGCAGCAATTCTAGCACTCCTTAGAATACCCCGGGATCGCTCCGTAAGCGCAGAAGAAGGCCACCGCGGGGTTTTAGCTGGTAGTGTCGGGTGGGGTGTACATAGGAGGTAGGGACTCGGCCCAGCGGCAGCACGGATAGCCATCATCCGTGCGAGGGGGATGCTGAGTCGTAAGACCGGCTAGTCCAGCATAACCGTTATTGTGTTGCGTAGCGGGGGATAGTGCGTCTCTTGCTATCCGATACTCTAATTGGGCGGCACTGCGCTTAGCATCAGGTGCAGTGTGGTCACTTTGCCGTGCCAAGATAAAAATTATATCATCGCTTGCTATAAAGATGAAGGAAAAAATCATGAATAAATATGCCTAAGAATTTTATATAGCATGTCGGTGGCGCACTCATAAGATTTTACCCATCCGGAAATCGAACAACATGCCAAAATAAATTCTTTCTTTTTCAAATATAACTCTATCGTCTATAATTTACTAGCATCGGTTTTATTTTTAGATTTCTTAGACTTTGCTAAGGGCCTATTGCATAATATAAAATCAGTTTTTTTTAATCCCCTATCAACCACAAACTCTTATCACATCATGGGTCATTAGATAATGTTGGACGACTTATCTAAGAAAGATTCGATGACTTATAAACAATCTACATTCACACAATCCCACGGCAACTGAATTATTAATTGAGGAACATCCGAAAGCCCGAAACCATTTGGGACCAACAAAAACGTAACCCAACACCCTTTTGATCTTAGAGACCCTTCATTAAGGCTACTTAAATAGTATTATGGGCCATTATATTCACGCCGGCCAATACCATGAGATGTGGTAATGTATGGAGATCAATGGCAGGGACACTAATGGAGTTGAGTGTGACTGGAAGTTATTTAAGTGTGACAGAGGACTTTTGTGGGCATTAAATGAGACTGGTGTGAATAAGATTATTATAATTACGTTAAGAGAATAACATTTAATTTATATTTTAATTTTATCGTGTCTCCATCTATGTTAAAGTCTTTTTTGTATTGAATACCTCCTTCCAAGTGTATTACGTCAAATTTATAACTTATCTTCTGTTCATTAGGTTTTCGATAACAGTAAAATCTACAGCGATCTATATGTACTACGTACTAGATGCGGCGACCAGAAAATACATTATGTTCCATCGAGTTGATGTGTATACTCCACACCGACGTTAGTATACTTCATGCCACCTACGAATGCACACCAGTTTAATTTGAGTTATTTGTAGCGACATTCCCGAACAAATCTGCCTTAAATTGATTTACAGTGAAACTGTTAATAGTATATAAGGTAAATAACATAATTTCATGACGTTTAGAACGTAATATCAATAAATATTAATTAATTTCAATTCTGAATGCGGGATAGTTCTTAGTAAAATGAATAGATGGCATTTTCACAATAAAATACATTATATAGTTTGTCCCGTTTTAGCGCGCGGAAAGTCCCATTCGAGAGACAGTGACGGGAGTTTTACTTCCAAATAGTTCTTAGTAAAATAATAGATGGCATTAGTGGGCGGACAAGGTTATCGGAACATTTTTTATGTTCGACAGTTCGTGTCTATAGAATATAAGTCAATGAAAATCTATGAAGTTGTTATAAGCGATGTGCGAACAGACAGACTTAAGAAGATTGTAGTTATTGATATATTACGTGATGGTACTATTTATTCACAAGACCAAGCTAATGAAATTACTGAAAATTAGTTTTAACCACCAACATCCACCAAATAAGAATGCTAAGAAAGTAATTATAATATATCTTTCATACTGTATTATATTTACCATAAAAAATTATTCCCTTAAAGAAGATGACCAACTCTATATAGATCCCCGCAATAAGTAACAAATCAAGTGCAGTATATCTCTCGAGTTAAGTTTTATTTGAATTTACCTAGCGTAATAAATATACCTTTTTTACTTTAATTTATACGGGCTGACTCTCCTCTTGATTTATTATTATTTATTGCACACGATCTAATAAAACGTTTTATTTCGAACTGGCCAGTATTTTTCTACTATTGCTTTCTTTTAGTGAAACATAATCTCTTATATTTTTTAACAAACTAATGACGTGCAAAGCTGCGCAGTTGAGAACCTTTGCCTTTTTTAAAATAAATAGTAGAAAATTAAACAAAAAGGTAGTTGTATAATTATTTTTTTTCGTTAAGATTTTTAAGTTTTTGAGAATATTTTGATGCCTTGCATTAATGGTTAGGCAGCAGCGCAAACAAAGTACCTTTATTTTGTTTATTGACAAAATAAAGGTACTTTGTTTATACATTTTCCTCTACTGAGGTAATGTTATCGCCATATTGTAACAGTCGGGTAAAAATAAAGTCCCGCATAAATCAGTGGAAAATACACATTCGTCTGACTGACTCATGCACCACGGCTACAAATGAAACCATCCGAATAATACTAAACAAAAATTTTATTGTGATGTTTTAATTAATCAATGATGTCTAGAAATTTATTATAGTTGACAAAATGGTATAGGACATTTCACATTACCAAATTTAAAATATAGGTTTTATTCGACATGAGTTATGGTCGAAATTTGGATGCATCAGTGGAAATAGTTAAGTGAGAGAGACTAAATAATACTCCTAATATCGGCCGTTTATTATTCATTATCCCGCACCTAAGCACAGGGCTCTTCTAGAAAGTAGCTTTAGGCATTAGTCCACCGTAACACGGGCTGGTAAACTTAGTTTAAAACCAAACTAATATTTAGTACACTTATGTAATCTTCAAAACTAGTTCTGTTAACGATGTTACATTATTTTATCTCTATTCTTCCCTATGTCATTAGGAAACCGCAAGAAAAATAACAATTAACGGCCCTATAAAACCAACGGGGGTTTTCTTCTCAGCCATATTTACCGAATTTCTACCAAACGAACTTCAAAATGAAACTACTCATATTCCTATTATTATCTGTGCTGGCAACACTCAGTGAATCGCGCGGGAACATTTTGTTGGGAGATAGTTTTGGCGGGAAACTGATTTACCACGAAACGCGTGAAAAATACGCCATACCGTTAATGCGTCGCGATGAAAAAGTCACCATCAACGGAGTGGGTGGTGAGCGTATAAAATCCATCCTGGTGCAAGATCTGAAAGGAAATGGTCATAGCTATATCATCGGCGGAGGTATTGGACAAAGTAGTGTTACTATCAAATTAGAAGGTCCTCGACGCAAAGGCTACAAATTTATGATTGATGTTTATGCTATGTAACATATTTTTATTGTTTTCACATAGCGTGCCTGTATAAAATTGCAAATGTCTGAATTTAGAACCATCAGAAAATTCTTCGGTCGGTTTATCGACCGAACAGCGTTTGGCAAACATTTCTATCATTTTTTTTCATATAATTTTTACTTTTATTCATAGCCTTTTATTCTACATGTCCTTCAGCCTTCATATATTTATTATGTCTTCATCGCATACTATCTTAGCTAATATTTATATTATAGTATGTATATAATTATAAAAGAATGTGAATGGCTTCACAAGGACAAATCTTGACAAAACTGGATTATGTTTTTACAAATAACAATAGACTTAACAAATCAATCAAATTAATTTAGGTAAAAATTTAGCTTGATATTATACAATAGTTCATTTGACCCGTCCTACTTGGAATCTATGTAGATATAAGTTTCGTCGTAATTTATACTTGTGTCTACTCACCCTGATTGACTGTAGATCAAAGTAATTTTGTACGTGTAGTCATGTTTCATATGCTAGCCGGGTAGCGGGCAAATACTGGCAACACTCGCCGTTCTTACATTGCGATTTTTAACTTTAATGTTATTGAAATAAAATTGATTTTGGCTTGTATTTACTCCCTACTTATTACCTTTTTGCGAACACCGGTATCCTTTTGATACGTAAGAGGATAACTTACTTATAGCCAGTATAATTTTGAATTCTAACGACTGTTGACTGTAGATCAAGATAATTTTGAACGTGATAAGTATACTCGACGGTCAAAAAATATTGTGCCTTACTCAACAGTCGTTAGAATTCAAATTTATGCTGGCTAGAATTAAGTTATACTACTATTCTAAACTTTAACGGTAGGCAGCAGCTTTACTGTGCTCTGGCATTGCAGAAGTCTATGGGCGACGGTGGCAACTTACCATCAGGTGGCCCGTCTGCTCGTCTGCCTATCGAAGCACTAAAAAAAACTTACTCACACACTCACGCCTGTAATCCCCGAAGGGGTAGGCAGAGGTGTAACCAGTACACCCACTTTTTGCCGAGTTTTGGTCCCATGATGTGATAAGGGGCGAGCCTATCGCCATACCGGGCACAGATTCCAGACTCCGGGCTAATACTGAGAATTTCTAGAGAGAAAAACCCATACCACTTTACCCAACCCGGGGATCGAACCCGAGACCTCAGCACAGCAGTCGTAACGCATGTGCAATTACAAATACGCCACCGAGGCAGTAAAAAAAACTTAAAATAAAATAGTGGTTTAAGCTATGCTACCTTAGTTTTGATTTTGGTTTCATACTTTTTCGTTTGTATTATTGAAAGATTCAGGAGGTCGATGCATCATACTGGTAAACAGTTGCTACTGGTATGGACTGAACCTACGAATACAAAAATATACAACACTACACTATCCTACGGGACCTTTGCATTTTTCCGGGATAAAAAGTAGCATATGTGCTATTCCATACTATAATCTATCTCTCTCTCTCTAAAAATTCGCATTTATAATATTAGTAAGATTATTTTATTATTTACCAGGCAGTAAAAAAATATTTTATATATTATAGCGCACTACTTTGTCTCAAAAATTTCTAGAATTTTAAGCTGTAAGTACCAATGTTAATACAGATGTAAGTTTGTTGGAATTAAAAATTTAGAGAAATAAAATATAATCACCAAGTCGCTTAAATAAAAGATATTCTACCATTACCGTTGTCTTATTTTTATTGTCACGAACATTTTTATGTAGACAAAAGACCAACTGCCAGACCTAAAGACACTGTTAGCTTTTGCGTAGATCGGACTACAACAAAAAATAAAAAAAACAATTAAGTTTTTTTTTATTCTGGGTCGGCAAAGTGACCACACTGCACCTGATGGTAAGCGCAGTGCCGTCCAGATAGAGTATCAAGTAGCGAGAGACAGTCTATCCCTCGCTACACAACACAATCATGCCGGTCTGTTGTTTAGCTTCTTCACACTACGCCTAAAGGACCCAGGATCATAGGAGGGAGGGAACACGGTAGCTGGCAAACTGCTCCACAGCTTGATGATGCGGCAAAAATACGAATATGCGAACCTCATGGTTCCAGCCGGGGTAGTGGACACCACGAAGCTGTGAAGATGAGTAAATAAAGGAATTTGCAGCACAAAAACGCAGAAAGGTTGCTTTATAATCTATGTATCATAACTGCTCATAACCTGTCAATTTATAATGCAATAATGTCGTACGTTTGCTGTTTGTATACCTACACAAAAACTAAGTCATATTATAGAAATTAAATATTTTATTGTCCTATTTATTTCGTATATTTACATCACTATAAAAAAGTTTTTTGCCAAAATGGTAGGTAATTAGTTGAATGATTAGGCAGGCCCCTAAGTAGCTCAGGGCCCCACAAATTCACGATCCGCCCCTGGTGAGAATAAATAAATAAATACACCCAACAGTCACACACATAGTTCTGACCCCACACTAGGTAAAACCTGTATCGTGGGTATCAAGAACTACGAGGGACTACGGTCCTACAACACCCACACCCGAAACAAATATCTGTCTGTCATACAAACATTTGTGCCGGTGTGGGAATTGAACCCTCGGCCTCTCGTTTCACAACCGGCTACTCGCCCGAATAATCGATAGAATGTAATAAATGTGTTGAGACTACATAATCAGTGTAGGCCATTGGCACAGATATTTTCTTATTAATGTGACGACCTCATGACTCATGTTTAAGATTTGCCGGCTGTTTGTGTGACCTTTAGCGATAGTCCATTAAACATAGAGTTGCCAACCGTCCTGTTTTCCCAGGACATGTCCTGGTTTTTAGAGTGTCCTGGGACGTCCTGAATAGTTTTTAAGCTGCGTCCTGGGTATTTAAACAGTGCCCTGGGTTTTAGGCAGCGTCTTGGCGCCCTGTCCTGTATATTAAAATTAGCACTTAGCACATCACTTTTGCAATCATCGGGCGGTGCGTCTCGGCTCGCAAAATGCGTCCTGTTTTTAAGGACAATGTTCAATATATGTTTAATTAGGGTTGCCAACCCAATGGTTAATTTGTAGTGACTACATACTACTACAAATTAACCATCGAGTACAATATAAATATTTATTCCTGGTTATATGAATATGTCCCCCTAAAATACGGAATTCAGGTTTCTTTAATTACTGAACGACCATTTTTTTTCTTATAAGCTTTTACAGTTTACATTATTGCTTGTAGAGAAATAAGGTAAATTGAAAATTTTTTTTTTATTTATATATCCACAAAGTTATCATTCATATATACAATAGATGTATCATAAACTAATCCTAGTTTTTCTGTATATCAACGCCAATCATCGTTATTACAATTCAAAGCTATTTTGATGAATAAAATCTCTCATGACACGTTGTTGGATCAACTACACTGTTTGGGTGTTATAAAAAAGTCTGTCGTAGTTCCCGATACCTACGAGAAAGACTCGTTTGATTGTATGGGACCAGTGCCTGCAGTTTCGATGTAAACGTAAAACGCTCGCTTATCAACCGATATCGGTCCGTCTGACATAATGAACTCATCATAACAATCTTTGGTTGTCTCGACATTTTAAAATATTATTAACGGTATCATAACGCATTTACAATCAGTTTATGAGGTGAAAACACCTACATCTCGCCAAGTTAATGATAGGTCATATAATGATAGGAGGAGAGGAGCCTATCGCTACACCGGACATCATTCCAGAATTCGGGCTAATACAAAGTAGTTTATGATAGAAAAATCCAATATCACATTTACCTGACCCGAGAATCAAACTCGAGACCTCAGCACAGCAGTTGTACCATCACGGAGGCAGGATGGAAAATCTGTTCTGAAAATTGTATTTACGGTAAAAACTTGAAACTTTGAAATACATGCTCTTGTACACATATTTTGCCATTAAAAAAATCCTAAGAGGATAAATAAAATGTAGTTTTCCATACGTATAATATTAATAAACTACACCCAATGATCTCAACAAGGAAAAGTGAAATATCAACAAGGTACCGTCCTATAGTCGTTGTCGTCTAACAAGACAACGATGGCGCAATGAGGATGATTGCCAATATGGTAGTTTCCTGTGTTTAATGTTGTACATTATTCAATATGCAACCGAATGTTATACGCAAAAGAAACCCTTTTGTGAATACAGAGGCAAAAATGCTTCAAAAATGAGCTCACAATATTTATTTTAAATATTGGTATGAGACTCTAAGGGTCAAAATGGGTGCGTAGTGAGGACATCTCACTATCTCCCACGCACAACAGCACAGGAATGGCCATTCTGAGAGGTGATTAGTAAGGGTCCAAACTTTTTGCTGGTGGCAGGATGGGATTGAATGTGCGGCCTCACGTTTTACAGCCGTCTACTAGTACACTATACAACGGAGGCTGTCAATTAATCTCTGTATTTATCTGACCGATTATTGTTTTAAAATAAGTTTTTTTTTATTGCGATAAGCTGTACTTTATATACAAGTTAAGAAGCAATGGATATGATGCGAACCACTGAATACATGCAACATACATTTTGCTGGTTGCAGAATATTCATATCCGCCCGGATAGTGACCACCGTACACAGGGTGTAAAACCCGCCATAGTGGCACAAGCTAGTGTCGCGTTCCGGGATCAGCCAGTGTACATCGGGTTATTATCGGGGTACGATGTTTGGCCTTTTTACGGCCTTCTGAGTACTCTGACACTAGACCCTCGACAGCTTCTTCACCTTCTTGCCCATGGCGTAAGGGAAGAAGCAGGCCGGCATGATTGTGTTAAGTAGTGATTGACGAGCACATATAAATTACTTTTGAAGTTAAAACAACATTAACCTCGAATCGGGGAATTTCCTCGCGACAGTCAGTATGATGACGTAATTTTATCATACTGACAAACATATTATAGGTAGTTTTTAGATTATACACACACACACACACACATACACTCACGCCTGTAATCCCCGAAGGGGTAGGCAGAGGTGTAACTAGTACACCCACTTTTCGCCGAATTTCGGTCCCATAATGTGATAGGGGGCGAGCCTATCGCCAAACCGGGCACATTTACCAGACTCCGGGCTAATACTGAGGAATTTCTAGATAGAAAAACCCAATATCACTTTACCCGACCCGGGGATCGAACCCGAGACCTCAGCACAGCAGTCGTAACGCATGCGCAATTACAACTGCGCCACCGAGGCAGTTTTTAGATTATCAGTTCCAACAATCCAATTATGCACGTTCCCAAATGCCTTATTTTGCCAGGAATCAATATGTGAAGAGAAAACATTCTGCCCCGTTTTAAGCATATTGCGGACACGGAAGAGTGTGAGATTGGCGTAGTTTAAGTTTATATGGAGGAGTGCAGAAAGCTAAAATTTATATAATATGTGTAACATATACATGTATAACCTTAAATCAAATGCAACATTAATTATATACCTTCATACTGTAAATATCAAACAACACACGCTAATGACATATATCAAGATTTCTACCTGCTCGCAGCTGACATAGAAAAAAGGGAAAAATGCAATGATTATAGTATACTCTATGCCAGAAGCTTATATCGTTCACAGATTTAATAATTTCAAAGTTCGACCACTGGACTACCACAAGTATAATTAAATATCTAAAACATACAATATTTTTAATATTGCATGTTAGATGATTAAAATAAAGATACAGATTAATCTAAATTATAATAAAACCGATATTCTACTCAAAGATTCAATTAATGCACAAATTATTTCCTTTCTCTGCATAACAACGGTTGAGCAAACGAGTAAATATCAAGTACAGATTAAGTTTCCGTGCGATATATGAAGACACAGGAGATGGTGGCCGAGGTCTTGACGAAGACTCTTCAAAGCATGCGACTTTCACAAGAGCAATGGGTTTGCGTCCAGAGGAGGGTGTTAAAAATGTATGAATACAAACCCCAGTTGTATCTTAAGAGCAAAAATACTTTGGTTACCAATTTTAGTCGCGACCTGTGGTTGTGGCGCTCTGTGTCATATTATAATCTTGCCACGTTGTAATGTACTCTGTAGTTTCTTTTGATTTAATTAATATAGTTTATTAATATTGATTTGTTTCTTTATTTATCTCATCAATAAGTAATCGTCACAAGTCGGAGGGAACATTAAAGGCCTCCAGCAATAGCATGTATTATTAAAAAGTAGCGATATTCAAGTTGAAAGAGGTACGGGCTGTCAATACGAAAGTTGTAGGGTGGAAACCAGCACAACTGAATTTTCTAAAGTTACATGTATTCATTGTTATCGCTTGCTTAAACGGTGAAGGAAAATATCGTGAGGAAACCTGCATACCTGAGAATTCCCATAAGAAATTCAAAGATGTGTGAAGTCCACGAAACCGCATTTGGCCAGCGTGGACTAAGGTATATCCTCTCTTATTAGTAGAAGACGCCCGTGCCCAGGAGTGGGACAGGTTTAATACAGGGCTCGCATTATTATGATTATATTAGTAACTAGCTGTTGCTCGCGGCTCCGCCCCCGTGGAGGTTATTTTCGGGAGCAGAAGTATCAATGCAAGGAGTTGTCTTCTGCACTGAGACACCTATAGCGATCGTCCTGAATCTCAGGTGTTGTGACTGTCTAGATGGCTAGACAGGCACAACTCCTAACTTAAACTTCTAGCACTCCTTATAATACCCCGGGATCACTCCGTAAGTGTCGAAGAAGGCCACCGCGGGGTTTTAGCTGGTAGTGTCCGGTTGGGTGTACATAAGTAGTAGGGACTCGGCCCAGCCATCATCCGGGCGAGGGGGTGCTGGGTCGTAAGACCGGCTAGTCCAGCATAACCGTTTTATTCTCATTCCGCTTCCCCCCGAAGCGGACGGCAGTAATAAAATGCTTTCCCCGAACAAAAAAAAAGTGTTGTGCCTGAAGCTTGAGATCACATTTAAAGAATACTTCATAATTTAACTCCTCACTTCGCCCTTTAAGGGATGATTTGGTAAAAACGTTGAAACACGTATTTCTTTATTTTTTACCAAAAGCCTATATATGAATTTTCAGATCCCTAAGTTGAAGTATTACGGATTGCCCATACAAACTTTTAACCTCTATTTCACCCCTTTAAAGATAATTTTTTGAGACAAAAGATACCCTATGTCCTTCCCTAGGATATAATCTATCCCTCTACTGAATTTCATTAGGATTCGTTCACCCGTTTAGTCATGATTTTGCTGCGGAGATATTTAAAACTGTTATATCTAATTATTTTTTTTAAGATATTCATTGAAATCAAATGACGTAAAGGGCAACTTTGTTCAAAATTAAATACTTGTGATGAATAAAGTATTTATTTGGATAAGGATTAATACCATGTTTATAAAAACCCCTTTCCAAATAATGCATTGTTTCAGAACAAATTCACTAACCATTAAAAAGGTTATAGTGAGCCAACCGAAATAGATAGACATATGCTATCGCGGACTTTTTTTAGAACTTTTTAAGAGGAACAATTTCGTTATACATGATTGTTATGTAACTTTAACCGTTAACGCAGCGCATGCAACGGAAGCTCTCAAAAGGAATCAATTTTCCCCGTTTTTGCAATATTTTTCATTGCTGCTCCGCTCCTATTGGTCATAGCGCGATGTTATATAGCCTATAGCGCTCCCCGATAAATGGTCTATCCAACACTAAAAGATTTTTTCAATTCGAACCAGTAGTTCCTGAGATTAGCCCGTTCAAATAAACAAACAAACAAATAAACTCTTCAGCTTTATATAATACTATAGATTCGATGCCTACTTAGCATTTTCACCACAACAATATTTGAAAAGATATATCAATAACAGCATCCGTAGCGCAGTTAGCGAGTAGGCGGCTGTGAAACGAGAGGCCGTGGGTTCGATTCCCACACCACAAATGTTTTTGTGACAGACAGATATTTGTGTCCGGGGTCTGGGTGTTGTGAGACCGTGCGTCTCTCGTAGTCCCTGATACCCACAACACAAGACTCGTATCTTAGTGTGGGGTCGGAGCTATGTGTGTGACTATTGGGTGTTATTTATTTATTATTATTTATTTAAGCTTGCTGAATACTCTCAAGCCACATTAATTCTGTCTGTCTATACAAAACCAAACATTTACCGAAATATTAATTACTAGTTCACGTTTTGGTGTGTGATATTGTAGCACCCATTAGTTTAATTAATTGGATGACGCATGCCATTAATAAGCGCCCTTATTCCAACGTGTTAGGTTTCAAATTCCCTGTGTTCTTGATAAATTGACAACCACAGATTGTATGTCCAATGGCCGGCCTTGTTGATACGTTCAACGCAACGAGCTAATGTGTATTAAAAACTTTTAAAGGCGGTTTATATGGGGCTATGAAAATAAGAATTGGGAGATGAATGTGTAATGGGTACCTACTTAGATACTGCGTTACACAACTTGATGTATTCACAATTTTTTTTTTGTTACTAGGTTTAATAATATTTAATACTGGCTAGTTTTTAAGAGTTTTTATTTTGTTGTTTTTTTGTATAACATGTGGACGTCACTGCTTGGGTTTCTATCGAAAACCAGCGCTGCAGTATGGGTTAGCCTGTACTGCAGCATGTAGCTGAATAGGGACTCCCATTGTCGGATCACTTATTATTGTTCTTTTTTCTATTTTTGTTATGTGTTTTTAACATCCGACAATAAAAAACCTTTTCTTTCTTTCTTTCTTTCTTTCTAATTGAACATTTGAACACTCCCATATTTATGATTTACACTAGGTAAACTGAGTACAGGTTCATACCCACATAAATCTTGATGGATCTACAAGATACTTTTATTCTGTTATAGTATATGTGTAGATATTAATATATTCTTTTAACGTAGAATTTTATTTTAGCACCTACCTTCTTGTATCTCTGCACCACCTCAGGTTGACTGGCAGAGAATGCCTTCGGCATTAAGTCCGCCTATACTTAAATGAATACAGTGTGTTAAATAAATGTAACGGGCCAACACCAAAATTCAGAACATAAAGTTTGTGGATCTGAAATATTTCTCTCTGTGTGGGTTTTTTTTATCCTAGCACGGCAAAATGACCACACTGCACCTGAGCGCTGAGGTAAGCGCAGTGCCGTCCAATTATAGCATCAAGTAGCGAGAGACAATCTATCCCCCGCTACTCAACATAATCATGCCGGACTGCTGTGTAGCTTATTCACATTACACCATGGGCAAGAAGGTGAAGAAGCCGTCGAGGATCTAGTGTCAGAGTACTCAGAAAGCCGCAAAATGGCAAAACATCGTACTCCAACTATAGAACCCCGACAAAATCCGGATTTACACGGGCTGACCCCGGGATGCGACACACTTGCGTCTGCCACTATGACGGGTTTTACACCCTGTGTACGGTGTGACGGTGGAATATCCTAAATGTGGGGTGTATTTAATTAAATCATTTTTTTCTTTTATACGAATACGAAATTCCATCAACAAACTAAGTTTGATTGAATACAATCACAAATTCCCAGTAAAATGAACCATATTGCTAGTTAGCTTAGAATTTATATTCACACAATTAGCGGTCACGCCGTTTTCAGATTACGAATAATATAAAAATACAAAGTTTTAAAACTATATTTCTTCACATTGTAACACCTTCAATAAGGAAAATAAATCTTAAACATGTATGCCTTTGATTATGTATTGCTCGCATTGAGTCATTTGACCTCTCTCTTAGATCGGTCTTTCTCGCACACTACACTGTCCTTTACCGACCACAACAGACGTGTACAATGTTTAAAGTTCTAATACTCTGGTGTGCTATAAGCACCGTGTACTCAAAAAGTGTAATAGTAGGCCAAGTTTACGACTACAATGGTATTGTAAGAAAAGTGTTTGAAAAACCGATCGACTACTCATCCATACCTCTGATTAAGAGAGAAAAGGAAATACATTTCAATTTGCCGACCCCGGATCAGAAGATAAAGGGAATAGCGATAAAAGACCTGGAGAATGGACTGGCTGAACCGGCTATAACTCGCGGTGGACTTGGGTTCGATTTTGTGGATTTGAAAATCAAAAGTGAACGGGGTTCCGGTTTCAAATTCCTTGTAGAGATCTACGCTTGATTGTGATATTATTAAGAGATTAAATGTGATTTTTATATCCAGTGTTCTATTTTGAAGTGATTAAAATGTATATTGGTGTTTTTTGTTTTATTTATCAACATAATGTGTATTATGTAGTCATCTTTTTATAACCGCCAATACTACATTTCATTGACATTCGTCATATAATTTAATCCGAACATTGGAGTGCTCATAAATTCCAGTTAGGTAAGATTGATACAACCGGTTATAACAATTTAAACATTATGGCTTACAGAATACAGACTAATAAATATGACGTTCGAAGTATATTTGATTCGAGTATATTATACTATAATTGTGAAACCCGAACAAACGCTAAATACTATTAATAAATGATTTAAAGCTATTAACATATAGAGAATATTATATAGATATGGCAACGTATATAATATAAAACAAATACTACGCGTGCGATGCCGCGAGCAAAAGCTAGTCATAACCATCGTTGGCTCTATTTAATCTATCAAACAAGGAAAGTTCATAGTCCTTGTGATTATGTATTCAAAGTCCGAAAAAATTGACTAATGTCAATGACATTGAATGGGTTAATTGTTTTACTTTGTATTTTAATTTTGTTTGTAAATAAACACACTTATCATATTCCCAGCTCAAGTCGGACTTTTCAATGTTACTTTGTATTCAATGTTGATTTTTTTCTCGCTTTGACGGTGAAGGAAAACACCGCATAGGTTTTTCTGCCAGCCCTGTAATCTGTATACTGAAGTCCCACTGTTGGGCACGGCCTTCTCTACTAATGAGAGTGGTTGGGCTAAGTTGACCACGCTTGCCTAAAGCGAGTTTGTACCACTTACCTATGAAGTTGTTATTTAATATGCAGTGCAGTCGTAAGAGAGAGATAGTAAGATGTTTCCACTTTTAACACATATCTATATCTATACTATTATATAAAGCTGAAGAGTTTGTTTGTTTGTTTATTTGAACGAGCTAATCTCAGGAACTACTGGTTCGAATTGAAAAAATCTTTTAGTTTTGGATAGCCCATTTATCCAGGAGCGCTATAGACTATATAACATCACGCTATGACCAATTGGAGCGGAGCAGCAACGAAAAATGTTGCAAAAACGGGGAAAATTGATTCCTTTTGAGAGCTTCCGTTGCGTACGCTGCGTTAACGATTAAAGTTACATAATAATCATGTTGGACGAAATTGTTCCTCTTAAAAAGTTCTAAAAAAAAGTCCGTGATAGCATATGTCTATCTATTTCGGTTGGCTCACTATAACCTTTTTAATGGTTATCGAATTTGTTCTGAAACAATGCATTATTTGGAAAGGGGTTTTTATAAACTTGGTATTAATCCTTATCCAAATAAATACTGTATTCATCGCAAGTATTTAATTTTGAACAAAGTTGCCCTTTACGTCATTTGATTTCAATGAATATCTTAGGAGATATAATAGTTTTAAAATATCTCCGCAGCAAAATTAATATTGTTGTTTGTATGTCTGTTTCTTACCTTTTCATGACTAAAAGGGTGAACGAATCCTAATGAAATTCAGTAGAGGGATAGATTATATCCTAGAGAAGGACATAGGGTATCTTTTGTCTCAAAAAATTATCTTGAAAGGGGTGAAATAGAGGTTAAAAGTTTGTATGGCCAATCCGTAATACTTCAACTTAGGAATCTGAAAATTCATATTTAGGCTTTAGGTAAAAAATAAAGAAATACGTGTTTCAACGTTTTTACCAAATCATCCCTTAAAGGGCGAAGTGAGGAGTTAACTTATGAGGTATTCTTTAAATGTAATCTCAAGCTTCAGGCACAACACTTCGTTTTGTCGCGGGGAAAGCATTTTATTACTGCCGTCCGTTTCGGGGGGAAGCGGAATGAGAATAAAACGGATATGCTGGACTAGCCGGTCTTACGACCCAGCACCCCCTCGCCCGGATGATGGCTATCCGGGCTGCGGCTGGGCCGAGTCCCTACTACTTATGTACACCCAACCGGACACTACCAGCTAAAACCCCGCGGTGGCCTACTTCGACACTTACGGAGTGATCCCGGGGTATTATAAGGAGTTCTAGAAGTTTAAGTTAGGAGTTGTGCCTGTCTAGCCATCTAGACAGTCACAACACCTGAGATTCAGTATGATCGCTATAAGTGTCTCAGTGCAGAAGACATCTCCTTGCATTGATACTTCTGCTCCCGAAAATAACCTCCACGGGGGCGGAGCCGCGAGCAACAGCTAGTTTAAAATAATTTGGGCGCCATTATTTTAAAAAAAGTTTGTTTTTGTGTTCTAAAAAACGTTTCGTGTTTGTTTTTTTTTCATTTTCTTTAATAAAATATATAAAAAAATATGTGGTACATCGGAAAATGCCCAAATCGGTACCGTCTTTTAAATAAATTGTATGCCTATGACACAATATTCGTAATTCATAAAATATTTTTGAAGTGCTTTTCATTTCTTTTAACAGAAATCCTTTTCGGGGTTCTTAATTTGAATAAAAATAAGATGTCGATTGATTTTGTTCTGGCCATTTTGTCTTTTATTGATAGGGTTGCAGTGTTTAGGTAATTGACAGATTTAATGGTAAATAAAAAGAAAGTTTTTAATTTTAATTTTTATTGAATCCAATTAACATTTATCACTACAATAAGTGCATTATTGTAAAACGTAAATGTTAATTGTATTTTGTGTCCATAAAATCTTATAAAGGGGTGTCGAAGTTAACAGATTGATTGATGACATTTGGAAACATTTATAAAAATGTATGTAATGTAATAATAATAAAAATAAGTAGGGATACATATAAAATACAAATATTGTATCAGTTTTAAATAGAAATAAAGAAAGTGTTTTATAAAAAAAACCTAAAAAAAAAGCGAGTAAAACTGAGACCAGTACCATTATTTTATTAAGATCGTTTTTTAAACGCGGTAAAATAAACAGATAGATTTATTGGATATTGATTTACTTTTGCCATGATTTATAATTATAATGATATGTTTGGGTAGTCTCGTGGCATTTTTGACTATCGGCCACTGGCAACACTGTTTGGAGATTCAATTCATATAAAATGTTTTAAATAATGACATACAAGGCTGTACGGTGGTGAATTCACTTTTATTGGCGCATTATAAAATGGCGGGAATGTGATATGACGTTTTATTTGTGAATATTACCTAAGTGAATTCATTATTTCAGACATGACTTTGACCGTTTAAATTGTGACTATATCAGACATGGCTTCGGTCTTTTGAATTGTGGCTATTTCAGACATGGCTTTGGCCTTTTGAATTGTGACTATTTCAGACATGGCTTCGGCCTTTAGAATGGGAAATATATCGGACATGGCTTCCCCCTTTTAAATGGATAACAACTATAGACATGGCTTTGGCCTTTTGTGTAAGTTAAAACCAAAGCAGAAGAAGACTTTCAATTTTAGCCCAAATTTGGAAAAAAATACGACAGACAAGGCTGCATGGTGGAGAACCTTTGCCATCTCTTTTATGTGAAAAAGAACACAAAAATATGCTTGATATGCTTTGAGAAACGTAAGACTAGGCAGTATGGTCGATTGAGCCTGTCCTTTGGACGAATAAAAAAAAGATGGACTTTGAGATTCTGAGAAGTGGTGAATTAATAACACCATATTTGCGTTGTAAGCTTGTATTCAGTTAAACTTCAGTTTACTGCGTAAAGTAGGTACTGCTTTTGTTTAGACATACCTAACCTCAAAAAGAACAAAACATCACTGTCACTATGTATAAAAACCCCACAGTTAAAATGAAATATTTTTGTTTTATTTGAAAGTACGTTATCAATAGTATTTTGTGTATAATTTTCACTAGATAACAAAATTATTTTTCTCCTTTAAACACTGGAAACTATTATTCTCAGGCATGTATGTAAGGAATACTACGTAAAATACGAAATCAACCTCCGTGCCGCATCGGCCGATTGTAAAACGATCTCCGCATAGCCGCGGGTTCGATCCACGGACTGAAATAATCAAAAAATAATAAAATAAATGTGTAATCCACAAATATTTGTTTCTGGTCTGGGTGTTGTGGGATCGTAGTCTCTCGTATTTTTTTTAGTGCCTCGATAGACAGACAAGCAGACGGGCCACCTGATGGTAAGTAGTCCCCGTCCATAGACTTCTGCAATGCCAGGGCACAACAAAGCCTCTACCTACCGTTAAAGTTAGTTCTTTATACAGGTACAGGTTACGATACAGGCGTCACCTAGTGTGGGGTCGAGAATATGTGTTTTTAGGTTTTAATCAATCTATAGACAAAGCTATATTTAATTCTATTTAATGGTTTGCGTGAAAACGTAAAAATGTTTAGATCTCTAACTTGATCATGACGCCAACACGCCAAAATATATGGAGACATATTTCTGTATTATGCTATCCCATAGGAACGATATATTTTCTGGGATAATAAATAGCCTATGTATGTATATCAGACCCTCAACTAACACTGCAAAAAATCATGTCGATAAGTTGCTCTTTCTAAAACAAAAACACAGAACTATCCCAAAGTAGCCTATGTGCTATTCAAGGCTTATCTATCTCTGTGCTAATTTTCAACAAGATTATATTACATTTAATAGTATTATTGATAAACCCCGACAAATGAGTTCACAACTTTTAACTGCTGATCTGATTTTTATGTAACTTACATTTTTGTAATGTACACGTCAGTCCTTTTAATTTGTTACCCCACTTGGGTATATTTGAAAATACTCGATTGTTGATCTCCACTTCCACCCCCCATAATTCCACTCTCACGACGTTCATGTGCGGCTCTAGGTCTTGTAGTGAAAAGGAGGTATGTTCCCCGATTACTCGAAGACGCCTGGACCGATTCGAGAAATTTAGTTTTTTGTTTAATAAAGGGATCACTATTGGCCCTAAGTCAGTATCTGATAATGAGATCCCAGAAAAATCGTGGCCGACTCTCAAATTTTATAGGGACGCATAATGTGTTTTATATATTTTCTAAAACTGTCCAAGTATTTGCGTCTAGTTCTCATAATCTCATGTTGCTTAGCTGATGATGGAAAATATAACTCCTTAACTATTAGGAGTTAGTGGATAATTCTTTAAATATTGTAGGCTCGTATAGACCGCTACTGATGTTCCTTTCAGTTATTCAGGTGAGCTGATGATAGAAAGTACCACTTGTTGTTAGTTAGGAGTTAGGGTATAATTCTTCGGCCTGCGTATTGGCCGGCACACTCCCTTGGGAGTTGGACGCAAAACTCCTTTCGTCAGCGTTCTTCTGGCGGGAGGAGGCGTCCAGCGGCCGTCAGGAGAGACTGGCCCCGAGGGAGATTGCGGCCCGGTTTCGCAGAACCGCCGTGGAGGAGTGGCATACCAGGCTGGAAAGCCCAAGTGCGGGCTTGAGGACCGTCGCGGCAGTGCGTCCTGTCCTAAAAAGATGGCTAGACAGGCGCCACGGTGCGCCTACGTTCCGGCTGACGCAGGTACTGACGGACCACGGGTGTTTCGGTTCGTTCCTGTGTCGGATCGGAAAGGAGGTGTCTGCCGTGTGCCACCATTGTGGCAACTGCCGTGAGGATACGGCCCAACACACGTTGGAGGAGTGCCCAGCCTGGGACGAAGAGCGCCGCGCTCTCAGAGCAGTCGACGGAGGAGACCTCTCGCTGCCGGCCGTGGTGTCGTCCATGGTCCATGACCCACTTCTGCGAGAGCGTCATCTCGCAGAAGGAGAGTGCCGAGAGGGATCGGGAACGATATGATCCCTCCCGCCGCCAGAGAAGACGTAGGAGGCGCCGGGTGGACGACTGACCGGCGTCTTCCGCCCTGTGGAATGGGGGCGTTTGAGAATTTCACGGTACCCCCTGCCTGTCGTACGAGGCGACTAATTGGGGCCATAGGGGGTCGCGGGCGCGCAGCGAGGGGCTGTTAGCCCATATCGATGCATTCCAATTTCGGTGCATCGTGCGACCCCGAGATGGACGGCAGCGCGGGTGGTGAGGCCTCGTTAGCTGTCGTTGTTCGGTGTGCAGGGGCTCCTAAGCCCCACATGGAGATGGGCCCATACAAGGCACCGCGCAGGGGCGGTTCCGGCAGCAATTCTAGCACTCCTTAGAATACCCCGGGATCGCTCCGTAAGCACCGAAGAAGGCCACCGCGGGGTTTTAGCTGGTAGTGTCGGGGGTGTATATAGGGGGTAGGGACTCGGCCCAGCGGCAGCACGGATAGCCATCATCCGTGCGAGGGGGATGCTGGGTCGTAAGACCGACTAGTCCAGCATAACCGTTTTATTCTTATTCCGCTTCCCCCCGGAGCGGACGGCAGTAATAAAACGCTTTCCCCGCGATAACAAAAAAAAAGGGTGTAATTCTTAAAGTATCGTATAGAACCCTAGTTTTTATTGTTTCAAATTATTTCGGTGATTGCGATGGGATCTTAATTTTGTGCTACTGAATACAAAAATTTTTAATTTTTAGACTCTTGTGCGCGACGCTTTCTCATACGAGATGCACGTATGGAAGGCCTCCCCATGTACCACCTACTCTATCCTACGTACCTATTTTATATTTGCATTTGACACCACAAACCAAATTTAAAAAAACATTTACATCAATTAATTACATACAATGTAAATGGTAGGCAGCGGCTTTGCTGTGCCCTGGTATTGCAGAAGTCTATGGGCGGCGGTGACTAATTACCATCAGGTGGCCCGTCTGCTCGTCTGCCTAACGAGGAACTAAAAAAAAAACAATTATTTGGAGTCGGTGCCAGCTAAAACATGAAAAAAAAAACAGAATAACCAGGAAAACAAAAAAATATATAAAATAGACCTACTTCGGTTTTATAAATATGAATCTAAAAGTAAAGAAAAAGAAAAAAACAGCGGCACTGAAAATAATAATAAACGAATAAAATAAGTAAAAGTTTTTTAATCAAAAAAAGTACACCGACTTAAATAAAAACAAATTATGCGTCACTATAACATTTAAGGGTTTCTCTTGATTTTTCTAAGATCCCATCATCAGATCCTGACTTGGTGCCAATGGGACCACCGGGGAATTATACCCTCTTAAACAAAAAAATAATTTCTCGAATCGGTCCAGGCGTCTTCGAGTAATCGGGTAATCATAAAAAAAGATTCCGACGAATTGTTAACCTCCTCCTTTTTTGAAGTCGGTTAATAAATAAATTAATAAACGAAATATAAAATCATCTGTTTACAATGTTAAACCGCTAATTAACAGCCGCGTAGATTTCCATTGTTTTGGTGGTTTTATCCTTAATTTGTTTTAATTGCTATAAATTCCTAGAAGTCAATACAGTTATCAGCTTTTAGCAAAACGAACATGAATACCTACGAATCCTTCTGGAATATTTGTTTTATATAACTTAATACATAAATGTTCTATAGTTTACAGTGCCTCTTTATATCGTAAGTATAAAACTTACACTATAAGATGTACATTAGTAAAAATACTACTTCCATTGGTAAGTTTTTTTATCCCTGCACGGCTAAGTGACAGCACCACGTGTGATGGCAAGTGAAATGCCGTCCAAGTAGAGTATGAAGTAGCGAGTAACAACCATCCCTTGCTACTGGCCAGAATTATGCTGGCCTGCTGACGAGATTCTTCAATACGCTGAAAAGACCTAGGAAGGAGGACGTGGGCCGGTAAACTTTTCCACAGCTTGATAGTGCGACATGGATGAAATCGGTTTGATGACATTGGGAAGAGTGACGTCCCGGATTGTGAATTGAGGGCTTGGAAATTCTACTACAGTATCACTTGATTGTCGTAAGAGGCGACTAACAAAGGATTAGCACCGACGGATCTACAGCCTTTATAATACATACATACATATACACTCACGCCTGTAATCCCCGATGGGGTAGTCAGAGGTGTAACCAGTACACCCTCTTTTCGTCGAATTTTGGTCCCATAATGTGATAGAGGGCGAGCCAATCGTCATACCGGGCACAGATTTCAGACTCCGAGCTGATACTGAGAATTTCTAGATAGAAAAGCCTTTATAATATTTTTTTAATACGACTCCGACATGAGAGGTAGTCTGAGGTCTCGTGCTAGGTAGACCCATGGGCGTCGTTGTTAAAAGCACTTGGTCCTTGAAAAAACCTCCCGTATAAATACCGCGAAGGGACGGTTTCGGTTATATTCGGTTGAATATCGAATTATGTACAAAATTAAACACAGAAAACTACCCTATTGTACGTATAAAGAGTGCAATACGATACAAATTTCGAGATGTAGGGAACACTCGTGATCTATCAAATAATTCACGTAAATATTTATTTCACAAAATCGCTGTATACGTAATGCTTTTACCATTTACAGAGAATCAAACTACTTATGTAAACAAGTGTTATATTTTACACAGAAACACGCGTAGAACATTATCACACCTAACCGTCAAAAACTCCAATACTAATTCGTTCCAAAATGGCCTAGATTTCTTGAAATGTATTGAATTTTTGATGATTGAAATTCATCTATTTAGGAATTGTGATGCCACAGACGGGGAAACTTAAACTAACGATATAATACACTTACTTCATAAACTACTTTACATCGGTGGTTAAATAATAGTTAAACTATTTGTAAAACTAACTAGCTCTAAAATGATTCTTGAAATTAAAAAATAAAACCATTTATATACTAGATGATTTTAATAACAGTAAATAATATTAAAATAAATAAACCGTTTGTGCTACAAAATGCTGTGGTACCTCACATAAAAACAAACCATAAAGAATATAATAAATCATCGTGGTTTCCATATCAGATACGCGTTCTCACTTCTTGCCATGGTTATATAGAAAGAACCCCGTTTGAATAGCATACACCTCCACCAAAAAGTTGTAGCCTCTGAAGATACTGGGGCTGTCCAGCTCAATGCTGACATAATTCTGCCCAATACCACCACCTTTGATGTACGCTTCACCCCACTTGTCTGGCCTAAGATCCAAGATTTTAATTGCACTTATGACCTGGTTTCTCGAACAGTTGACGTGGAAGGTCTCAGATCTAATCCAAATGGCGGGATTCTCTTGATGGACTTTGCTGTAAATGAGCTGCGCGGTCGCATCAGGGTATCCGAGATAAATGTCGCTGCAATTGACTATCGCTATCACTGCGACCAAAAACACTATTGACACAAACGACCTCATTTTCTACACGTCTGATGCAAAAGACTAGCAAGTAAGAAATGTCTCGAAGATCACGGCCAATGCCAAAGATGTAAATAAATAGTAAATAATCAACTGATTAGTATCTATACGTGAAAAGTCTTTTCTATGAATGGAACGATAGCACCACAGAATTTGTCAGTACAACTACTTTGCAAATGTTTTTAACATCAATCAAATATTGTTATGAGGCATGACGTAATTTCCTCGTAAGATTAGATTGTGTACTTAATATAGCATTTAGTATTAGCGACCCGGTGCCAAGTAGTGCATTACTCAGAAACGTATGCGTCGTATGATCTCACAACACTGCTAATTCGATGGCTATATAAGCGCCGACACTTTTGCTGTTTCCTCATTTGTGTTTCAAATATTGCGACATCAAAATGTTTGCCAAAGTTGGTGTAACTGTTATCGCTTTGCTTTATGTAGCATCGCTTGTCGAATCTAACGACATCAGGCTCGGAATCGCAACGCCCCAGTCGAGGAAGATTTTCAGTGAAATCAAAGAAGCCGACCCTGCTCTGTGGAAAAGAACTGACGATGTTGTAGTAAATGCGCCCAACAATGAAATAATTAACGCTGTATATGTAACAGATTTGAGAGACGACAAAGATGGTGAAGCATATATTGAGGCTGGAGGAATTGGCACCAAAAGCGTCACCGTTGCTTTGAAGAGCCCAACAATTCTGAGAGGATATAAGTTCTTGATCGAGGTGTATGGTAACAACCCCAGCGCTGGATACTTTAGCAAGGGGGGCTACTCACAGCCTTACCTCGACGACAGTCAATACGCGAGAAAGTACTAGAAATTGTGATTTTTAATTTTCTTAATTATAATCTTTTTGTAATCCACATTTATGTGTTTTATTTATTCCTTTACTAATGCCATGGCACTTCTAAAACTATTTCTATCAGAATACAAATTTTAACATTCAATATTCTGTCGCTAGGTGTTATAGATTATATCTAACGACATTTCGAAATATTCCTTTATTATTATTGAGCATATCGTTCCATTAAACTTAATATTATTTGTCTAAATTCCAAATTCAGCTTTTACTTTAATTTACAGATATGCTTAAACTTTTTAAAAAACAACTTGTAAAATTGTCCTACTTGGGTGAAATTATTATATATTTTCAAAATGATATAAATCAAATACCAAATTATACAAAACCATGTTAAATCCAATATTATATTTAATAAAACTCTCATTAATCTATAATTATTGTTGTTCGGAGTTTCAGTTATATATACTCGTACTCGTTTATTTATGTTTTAGTAAATATCAGTAATCTATTAAGCGGTCAAAGCTATGTGTTAGACTGTGGGAAAAATATTGTAGTTATTAATAGTTTAATTTGTTAAATTAATCACTTTCCACCTATGTCCCATGTGATTGTGGTTGTTTTTCCGTATACTGCAAGGGTTTGGGACGGTTTTAAAGGGGTTTTTTTTCCTATGATCCTGGGTTTTTTAGGCGTAGTGTAAAAAAGCTAAACAACAGGCCACATTATTGTGTCGAGTAGCGGGGGATAGATTGTCCCTCACCACTTGATACTTTAACTGGACGGCACTGTGCTTACCATCAGGTGCATTGTGGTCACTTTCAGAAAATAAAATTATACAACACTATTTCTTTCAAATTGTAACTTAATAAAAAAGGTAATCATGGTGACTAACGATAGAAGTAAAAACTTAAAACTTTTGAATTACTGTGTTCTTTTTTGAAACAGCGTCCATGAAGTAGAACATACATATTTGTTTTTGATTGCTTATCATTTTTTTTTTTCGTTTTATTCGTCCAAAGGACAGGCTATAGTCAATCGACCATACTGCCTAGTTGATTGCTTATCAATAATTATAGAACTTCATAGGTATGCTTATGTCAAAAGTAAAATATCTGAGCGTGCCATAGAGCTATCGATATTTGATATCGATATACTGGGTATAATATTTTTACATACAAAAAGTTTCTAGTTAATCGTAAACATAAAATCTATACAACATTTCAAGGCAATTTAAATGGGCTTGTACTATATGCGATCATAATTCTTACTAGCTAACAATAGCACTAGTGCATTCGTCATAGTTATTAAACTAGCTGTTGCCTGCGGCTCCACCCGCGTGGATGTTTTCTTATACTATTTATAAAATCATTTCATCTCTCTCAACTGCTCTGCATAATGCAGATATTCGTTCAAACAAGTATAACTTTTGATTGACTGCACCGATTTAAATAAAATAAAGACTAAATGTTACCTCGAGATATATTTAATATACAGACAAAGGGCCACTTCAGCTTTATTATAGTATAGATAAAATAATATGGGTCAGCTATGAGTCAAACAATATAAGATTATTATGCACTAAAGTCGTCATCTAAATTTCAAGCATTAAGGCTATACCCCACAGCAATGACCTTGACGATTTCATGCTGACAGCCCCATAAACTGGTTAAAACTGAGGTTTCGGGCGGCCGATGTAGCGTTGTATATGCCTCCGTGACGCTGAGGGCGATTAGCCGCTTGTGAACCGGGAGGTCGTTGGTTCGATTCCCACACCGATACAAATGTTTGTGTGACAGAAAGATGTTTGTTTCGGGTCTGGGTGTTATGGGACCGTAGTTGCTCGCAGTTCTTGACACCCACGATACAGGTTTGACCTTGTGTGGGGGTCAGAACTTCTCAGCAATTTCTTGGTACTCGACGTAATTTTCACGTCTTTGACTTTTAGGTTGTTTTGACCTATATAAATATTTATTTACTCTTTATTGCACAAAAGGTTTATGCATGTGAGATATCTTTCACCTATACTTAGCTATGTTAAAAGTGATTTTAGTAATAAAACAGAATATCTCTTAGTCGACCAAAGAATATCTGCAACTTGTCAGAGTTCACAGGTTGTGCCGGTTTTTTTAAATCCTAGCACGGCAAAGTGACCACCTGATGGTAAGCGCAGTGCCGTCCAATTAGCGTATCGCGTAGCGAGAGACAATATATCCCCCGCTAGTCAACACAATCATGCCGGCCTGCTTCTTATCACTACGCCATGGGCAAGAAGGTGAAGAAGCGGTAGAGGTTCTAGTGTCAGAGTACTCAGAAGGCCGCGAAACAGCCAAATATCGTACCCCAACTCTAGACCCCCGACAAAACCGCATGTGTACACTGGCTGATCGGAACGCGACACACTTGCGTGTGCCACTATGGCGGGTTTTACACCCTGTGTACGATGGTCGCTATCCGGGCGGCTATGAATATCCTACCACCAGTAAAAATAAATAAAAATGTTTTGTTATATATTGTATTACATAAAAAATCACGCAAGCGGGGAAGCGGTTACAATAGCTGGACTACCTACAATAAAATATAGATCACATTGGATTAGAGCAGATCAATATATCTTTACAGTTTAATATTTTCAAATTACCTATTGCCGTACATGATCCTTATTAGCACGAAGAAAACTTACTATAAATAATTATTATTAATAACTAGCTGTTGCTCGCGGCTCCGCCCGCGTGGAGGTCATGTTTGGGAGAAAAAGTATACAATACAAAATACTAATATTCATGTGTTTAACATAAAAATGACGGATTTTCATACAAACTTTCATTCCTTATTTTACCCCCTTAGGGGCGGAATTTCCAAAAATCCTGAAACACATATTTTTTATTTTTAACTAAAATGCCAAATACTAATTTTCATGAATTTAACTTCAAAAATGACGGATTTTCATACAAACTTTCATCCCCTATTTTACCCCCTTAGGGGTGGTATTTCCAAAAACCCTTCCTTAGTGGATGCCTACGTGATAAAAGGTACCTACTGTCAAAATTTCAAGTCTCTAATCCCAGCCGTTTAGGCTGTGCGTTGATCCATCAGTCAGTCAGTCAGTTTCTTCTTTTATATATACAGATAATAGTCAATGTCGTGCTCGGTTAAAAAAACAATTATTGCATCCCGTTATCTTATCGGAAATCATGTATAAAAGTTAGATAAGTAAAAAACCAACCAAAGACAAGAACGAAGAAACAAAGTCATCAATCACAGCATGTGAAAATTTTCGCTATAATCGTTCTATTACCTCATCCAAATATTTTGCAAACTTGACGTGTATCTGCTGAAAAACTTTATGAAAATGTTTGCTATCTATTAATATAAACAGTTATGTTAATGTATCCTTTTTTTATCCTGGCACGGAAAATTGACCACAATGCATCTGATGGTAAACGCAGTGCCCTTCCAGGTAGATAATCAAGTAGCGAGAGTAAACCAGTCCTCGCTACTCGATACTGAGTTGCTTCTTCACACTAGACCCCCCACAAGGTGAACTGATGACCTGGTAAAGGTCGCGGGAGTCCGCTGGATGCGGGTGGCGCAGGACTGGTCATTGTGGCACTCTTTGGGGAAGGCCTATGTCCAGCAGTGGACGTCCTTCGGCTGACATGATGATGATGACTACATATGATATGATGGCTTACAGGACCTATGATTATATGTTTTCGTATATTTGCCAAACCATCAAGCTATGGAACAGTAGCGAGGGATGGTTGTCTTTTGCTACTTAATTCTCTACCTAGGTTGGCACTACGGACACCATCAGGTGCAGTGTGGTCAATTAGTCGTGCCAAGATAAAGGCAAGGCAATGTCAGCCAGCTTACTAATAAAATAAATAAATGCTATATGTTGACAGCCTCCGTGGCGCAGTAGGTGAGTAGCCGGCTGTGAAACGAAAGGCCGTGGGTTCGATTCCCACACCGGGACAAGTGTTTGTCACAGACATATTTTTGTGTCCGGGGTCTGGGTGTTGTGAGACCGTGTGTCTCTCGTAGTCCCTGATACCCACAACACAAGACTCTTATCTTAGTGTGGGGTCGGGGCTATGTGTGTGACTGTTGGGTGTTATTATTTATTATTATTTGTAGTTGAAATAACGTATGTAGGAAAACTATACCGATTGGGTTCTTTACCGAGTGATTACGAAACGTAAATAATACAATGATAAGTATAATGAATCATACACATTATTTACTTCATGTTATTAATAATAACTACGATGACTTCATTACAATACACAATACATCATCACTACGTAAACTGTGATCAAAACTTTATAATCTTAAAAGGATTTGATATTCAGAAATATAAAAGATGAATAAATCCATACTAATACTATAAATGCGAAAGTAACTCTGTTTGTTTGTTTGTTTGTTTGTTACCTCTTCACGACTAAACGGCTGAACGGATTGTAATAAAATTTGGTAAGGGAATAGATTATATCCTGGAGAAGGACATAGGCTATCTTTTTTCTCAAAAAACAACCTTGAAAGGGGTCAAATAGGAGTTCAAAATTTATATGGGAAATCCATAATTCCTCGACTTAAGGATCTGTAAATTCCTATTTAGGCTTTGGTAGGAAATAAAGAAATATGTGTTTCAACGTTTTTGAAAAATCATCCCCAAAAGGGGCAAAGTGAGGTTAAGCTTATGGGGTATTCTTTAGATGCAATCTCAAGATTCAGGCACAACACCTGAGAGGCTGGACAATCACTACAGATGCCTCGGTGCAGAAGACAACTCCTTACATTGTATACTTCTGCTCCCGAATATAACCTCCACGCAGGCGGAGCCGCGAGCAACAGCTAGTAAGTAATAAATAACACCCAACAGTCACACACATAGCCCCGATCCCACACTAAGATACGAGTCTTGTGTTGTGGGTATCAGGGACTACGAGAAACTTTCGGTTTCTCAACTCAGACTTACTTATAGTTTATACTCTTTTATAAAATCACTTTTATGATGTTTGAAGTTTATTTTATGAATAATGACCGAATAATAATAATACTAGCCCTAATAAACATTGCCCCACTGCTGGGCACGTGCCTCCTCTACTTATGAGAGAGGTTAGGCTTAGGCCTTAGTCCACCACGCTGGCCTAATGCGGGTTGGTAGACTTCATACCTTCGGAATTCTTATGAGAATCCTCAGGTATGCAGGTTTCCACACGACGTTTTCCTTCACCGTTAAATCAAACTATAATATACAATTATTACACACGTAACTTTAGAAAAGTCAGAGGTGTATGCCATTTGGGTTTCGAACATACGACTTTTGTCTTGACAGTCCGTACCGCAACCAACTAGGATATCGCTGCTATTAATCAAAGAACGAAATATGAACTAATGAAATATCGAATTTCGACTACCGGATAACTACTAGTAATGATGAAGATACAACTACTAGAATCTTCCAGCTGGAAACTAACACACCAACATTTAAAAAAAATCCTTGAGCGTCCATGATGACATCTTGATAAAGTATATCAAACGTGTTCTCTAACTGAAAAACCGTGTTTTGTTACTCTAATTGTTTATCTGATACAGAGACTGAACAAACAATCGTTGCTACGAATGTTCAAATACATATATACGCACTCACTTGACCACTGTAAACCAGCGTTGTGTTGTGTGTACTATGTACGTGCCACAGCACAGCAGTACGCTGAGTGGTCACCTTTTTTTTTGTCGCGGGAAAGCGTTTTATTACTGCCGCCCGCTCCGGAGGGAAGCGGATTAAGAATAAAACGGGTATGCTGGACTAGCCGGTCTTACGACCCAGCATCCCCCTCGCACGGATGATGGCTATCCGTGCTGCCGCTGGGCCGAGTCCCTAACCCCTATGTACACCCCACACGACACTACCAGCTAAAACCCCACGGTGGCCTTCTTCGGCGCTTGCGGAGCGATCCCGGGGTATTCTAAGGAGTGCTAGAATTGCAGCCGGAATCGCCCCTGCGCGGTGCTGCGTAGCAGCCCATCTCCATGGAGGGCTAAGGAGCCCCCACGCACCGAACAACGACAGCGAACGAGGCCTTACCACCCGCGCTGCCGTCCATCTCGGAGTCGCACGATGCTCCGCATTTGGGAGTGCATCGATACGGGCTGACAGCCCTCCGCTGCGCGCCCGCGACCCCCGATGGCCCCTATTAGTCGCCTCGTACGACAGGCAGGGGTTACCGTGGTGGAATTCAAACGCCCCCATTCCACAGGGTGGGAGACGCCGGTCAGTCGTCCACCCGCTGCCTCCTACGTCTTCTCTGGCAGCGGGAAGGATCATATCGTTCCCGATCCCTCTTAGCACTCTCCTTCTGCGAGATGACGTTCTCGCAGAAGTGGGCCACCGCACGCCAGGACCTCCGGCTGGCGACCATGCACGACACCACGGCCGGCAGCGAGAGGTCTCCTCCAACGACTGCTCTGAGAGCGTTGCGCTCTTCGTCCCAGGCTGGGCATTCCTCCAACGTATGCTGAGCCGTGTCCTCGCGACAGTTGCCACAGTGGTGGCACACGGCGGACACCTCCTTTCCGATCCGACACAGGAACGAACCGAAACACCCATGGTCCGTTAATACCTGTGTCAGTTGGAAATATACGGACATAAATATCTGTCTGGCACACAAACATTTGTCCTGGTGTGGGAATCGAACGCACGGCCTCTCGTTTCACAGCCGGCTACTCGCCAACTGCGCCACGGAGGCTGTCATATGATGATGAATTATTAAAATAGAAGTGTTGGGAGGAGTTGGGAATACTGCTTGCCCACTTCGTTCCAGATCACGTATCAGGACGAAGCAAATATAAAACAATTCAATGTAATTTCCTCGGTCCTCGTACGACCCACTGTAATTTTTATTATTTTCACTTATTTTATTTTTGCAACAAAATGTCCACCGTGTGCCTCACATCCTGTTAACAACAACAAAAAGCACCACGTCTCGCGCGCCCGAAACAAGGTCAAGTTCAAGATCATTAGCGTGGGATAGGTCAAGGTCATAGTCTTAAGTAACTTCCCCAATCATACATAACATTTTTATTATAATAGTAACTAGTGCTGTTACAAAATTAAATCCTTTAGCCGTTAACCCTTGCACTAAGCATAGCTTATATCGTAAGGACCCGAGACCGATACCAAAATATCAGAAAGTGGAAAATATACGTATATAGTGTATACGTAAATAGACAATGTAATTTTCCAGAAAATTTATATATAAACATAAGTTACATTTTTTTATTTTTCAGAGCACATAAAAATTATATTGAGACAGAAAGTTTTTTAACTAAGCCATATTTAACATATTTTTTTTACGTTTTGATTAGTAACTGCATAGGAATTTCTTGGAACTCGAAGTAATATGGATGGCACGATGAACAGTCTCAAAAAAGGAAATCTAGGAGGCAAGATTTTTTGATCCGACATTCTCACCTCAGGTTATTCTTGACAAACAACTAAAGATGCAATGTATATGCATAAGATAAGGAATCACCGGAACGGAGGAAAGTGTAAGAGTAAACAGCGTTGTTTGTTTAAACTAACATTGAACGTAGCGTCATATGACACATACTTCGTGATTGATAAGTGCTACGTTTTTCCCACTTTGAACACTTCATACAGTAAGGAGCCAAGAAATAATATATAATAATAATACTAGCCCTGTAAACATCGTCCCACTGCTAGGCACGGGCCTCCTCTACTAATGAGAGGGGTTAGGCCTTAGTCCACCACGCTGGCGAGGTGATAGACTTCACATACCTTCGAAATTCTTATGAGAATTTAGGTATGCACGTTTCTCACGATATTTTCCTTCACCGTTAAAACAAGCAATAATTAACAATTAATACAAACGTAACTTTAGAAAAGTCAGAGATGTATGCCATTTGGGTTTAACCAACTAGGCTATCGCTGCTATTCATATATTAATAATTATTTATATTTTTGAAATAATGACCACATTAATATTTTACAAAACTTAATTGTAGTCAAACATTGTCTACATTCATAATTTGTGCTATTTAATTCAGGAGTACTAACTTCAAACCATTGCGTAGCGCTTTAATAGTTGTAAGACACCTCTTACACTTACTGAAGAATTTTTAATCTATCTAAATTTTAAAATGAAATCGAAATGTGACAAAAAATGACTTTCTATTTAACACAAAAATAAAAAAAATATATTAACTGTAATATTTTTTGTTAGTCAGTTTTGATACGTAAAATTTTTGTACAAATTGCTACTCCACCTGTATTTTATTCATATATTTTTGCTTATAATAATAAATAATAAAAATAATACTAGCCCTGTATTAAATATTGTCCCATTGCTGGGCACGGGCCTCCCCTACTAATGAGAGGGGTTAGGCCGTAGTCCACCACGCTGGCCTAATGCGGGTTGGCACACTTCACATACCGTCGAAAAATTCTCAGATATGCAGGTTTCCTCACGATCTTTTTCTTCGCCGTTAAAGCAAGCGATGATTATAAAATGTTAATTACACACATAACTTAAGAAAAGTCAGAGGTGTATGCCACGTTGGTTTCGAACCTACGACTTTGGTCTTGGCAGCCCGTACCGCAACCAACTAAGCTATCGCTGCTTTTTGCTTAATATTTCCAAATTATCCACAACCTTAAAAACAACAAACTACAAGATCCACCTCGTAGTACGAAATTCGCAAATTCATCTATACGCAAAACCATTCTTGGTTCTTTATTGCATACCACAACCATTTATATATAAGAAGAGCCGAGAGAAATTCTCTTCAGTAACGAACGAACGAAAATGCGCGCTTTAACCGTAGTTGCTTTACTGTGCTTGGTCGCTGCAGGCGCGGCCCAGAGTCACGACTTGTATCTCGGACTAAGAAACTACCACGATGTACCTCTATACACCATCAACGAATATAAATACGGGTTCCCTTTCATCGTCAGAACAAGCCTTATCGAGTACCCTGAAGCCGGAATCAAGAACTTCGCCTACATCACTGCAATTATGGTGAAAGATCATTATACAGACGGAAACGGTGGCTTCCCAATGGTGGTCGCGGGCGGCGTGGGTCACAGGTTCGCCAAAATCAAAATAAAGAGCCAAAGAGGACATGGCTTCAATTTCACCGTAACGATATTTGGAAGATACTGACTAGATGAAGTTAAAGCACCAATCTACACAAAGCAACGGAGTTTCTTACCCAACCATTGAACATTCCAGAAATTATATTTGAGTAATTTGTTACCACGATTATAATTAATGTATTTTTTCTGTTTTAATCAGTTTTACGTTTCATTTAGACGTTGTAATTACAAAATAAAGTATAGAAGACATTAATTGTCTCAATTTGTTAATTAAACACGTCTGCTAGTCTATATTTTAGTATTTTTAGCGTTGGATAAACTCGAAATGTAAGATATCATCGTAAATACTTGCCAAACATATTGTTAAGCATAATTTTTGTTACATAATAAATATTACTGACAAACTTTGTGTTATTATTGTAACGTCATACTGCGGGATAGTCGTCTCCATTAATGAGGAGATAGGGCTTTGGTCTGTCTAACAATACCAACCTTGTAAGGAATATTATCCCACCGCTGGGCACGGGCCTCGTCTACTAATGCTTTTGTTTACTACGATGACTTAATTTGGATTGGAACATATCCGAAATTCTTGTGAACTCTTAGATATTAGGGTTTACTTACGATGTCTTTATTTACCATAAAAATGAAAAAAACAGATATATGCTCTGGAGTAGCAGCGATAGCCTAGTTGGTTGCGGTACGGACTGCCATGACGAAAGTCGTAGGTTCGAAACCCAAGTGGCATACACCTCTGACTTTTCTAAAGTTATGTGTGTCTTAAAATGTTAATTATCGCTTGCTTTAACGGTGAAGGAAAACATCGTGAGGAAACCTGCATATCTGAGAATTTTTCGAAGGTATGAGAAATCTGCCAACCCGCATTAGGCCAGCATGGTGGACTAAGGACTAACCCCTCTCATTAGTAGAGGAGGCCCGTGCCTAGCAGTGGGACAATGTTTAATACAGGGCTAGTATTATTATTTAGTATTATTATGCTCTGGAGCCGAGAATCGAATCAGTAACGTTCCGCTCGGTAATCCTCGCTACACAATCTAAATCCATACTAATATTTAATAGTAATAGTAATTTACCCGATTTTACGACTAAACGATGCCGATTCTGCAATTTTAAAATTTTTGTCCAGCTGTCTGTATGTCCAGTTTTAACTCAAAAACGGCTTGATCAATCATCCTGAAATTTACAATACATTTAAATCATTCGATCGCACAATTGAAAAAGAAACCTGGAAAAATGTACCTACTGTTCCCGCGGGATATTAATTTTTGTTTTTCGCAGAACAAGGGATCGACATGAGTTTTCATACTGATAGTTTTGCGATTAGAGAATAACATAGACTACTTTTTATCCCGGAAAAATGCACGGTTCCTATGGCATAGCAAATAATAGAAAGATACAGTAACTTAAGATGACTTCTTGGATTTTATACCTTTTCTTTCAAAAATAACAGCCACGCAGGCGGAGCCGCGGGCAACAGCTAGTCTGTATATATAAAAGAAGAAACTGACTGACTGACTGACTGACTGACTGATCGATCAACGCACAGCCTAAACGGCTGGGGTTAGAGACTTGAAATTTTGACAGTAGGTACCTTTTATCACGTAGGCATCCACTAAGGAAGGGTTTTTGGAAATACCACCCCTAAGGGGGTAAAATAGGGGATGAAAGTTTGTATGGAAATCCGTAATTTTTGAAGTTAAATTCATGAAAATTAGTATTTGGCATTTTAGTTAAAAATAAAAAATATATGTTTCAGGATTTTTGGAAATTCCACCCCTAAGGGGGTAAAATAGGGAATGAAAGTTTGTATGAAAATCCGTCATTTTTAAGTTAAACGCATGAATATTGGTATTTTGTATTGTATACTTTTTCTCTCAAACATGACCACCACGCGGGCGGAGCCGCGAGCAACAGCTAGTCTATTATAAAGTATTGATAGATAATTCGCAAGTTGGTGCATAGATCTGTAACACACTGATGACGTTTGAAGGAAGTTCTTAGAAATAATTAGTGTAACAGTATATTCTCTTACAATAGCCGATTGCTATATAATAAGTATTTACTTAACCTATTGTCAGTAGTACCTATTATTTAATTAACAATACGAATAAAATTAAATATAGAACTGTTGGAACGTACTCAATAAATTAAATGGGAGTACCTTTGATTAGTGAGTAATGTGTACAAACAAGAATAAAATGAACAAAACATTTTCTGACAGCCTCGGTGGCGAAGTTGTAATTGCGCACGCTACTACTGTGCTGAGGTCTGAGGTTCGATCCTGGGTCGGGTTATGATCATTTTTGGGTTTTTTTACAAACTACTCAGTATCAGCCCGGATCTGGAATTGTATCCGGTACGGCGATAGGATCGACCCCATCACATCATGGGACGTTAATGAGCTTGGTGAAAAGTGCACTGGTTAGATCTCTGTCTACCCCTTCGAGGATTGCGTAAAACATTTTCTCATGGTCCAATTATAATTTTTATCACATGGACATTTCTATTTATACTTATAAGTTTTCAGATATCAGATAGATCAGATGACTTGCTTGTTAGCGCCATATACAAACACGCTAATGGGAAAAAGAATATTCTAGAAATTAAGTATAACAGTTGTACATTTGGACATAACACCACAATCCCACGTGAATTTTACACAATTAAAAATAACTACCTACGTAATATTAATGTGCAGACACGAAAAATTTCCATTATGTTAGTATTGATATATTTCGTTGGTGACCATGAAATGCATCTGTTCCAATAATACACAGTGAATTTTGCAAAAAAATACAGATAATAAGTATTTTTAGGAAATATATTATTTTATTTGGTAAATACCAATTAGTTTCTGTAGATTTTTTTTATGTTCCCATCGCCCTTACCTGATATAGCAACTTATTTGAGTAAAATCTACTCTAAGGGTTATGTGCCTATGAAAAGTTAATAAAAATATCTAGTTTGATGGCTTCCTCGCGATGACGATGACGAAAAAAATAAGCCCGGAGATTCTTTCTGCCTTTCTTCTTCGGGTCGTCATCGCTCAGATAGTTAGTGAAAGGCTGGTAGGTTAGCTAGACTAGGGATTACTTTCCTTCCAAATCCGTCCAGTCTCCTTTCAACTTCTCCTCTCCCGTTCCTGTCCCTTCTCCTGATCATCATCTCCCGTCACTTCCATTACCGAAGATTAGAATTCCTTTAATTATCCGATCATCCTCTTTTCTCCTTTTCCAGTCCTATCCTCGTCGTTTTATCCCTGTTTTGTTGTCGCGGGGAAAGCGTGTTATTACTGCCGCCCGCTCCGGGGGGAAGCGGAATAAGAATAAAACGGTTATGCTGGACTAGCCGGTCTTACAACCCAACATCCCCCTCGCCCGGATGATGGCTATCCGGGCTGCCGCTGGGCCGAGTCCCTACCCCCTATGTACACTCCACCCGACACTACCAGCTAAAACCCCGCGGTGGCCTTCTTCGGCGCTTACGGAGCGATCCCGGGGTATTCTAAGGAGTGCTAGAATTGCTGCCGGAACCGCCCATGCGCACCGAACAACGACAGCAAACTTACTTACCACCCGAGCTGCCGTCCATCTCGGGGTCGCACGATGCACTGAAATTGGAGTGCACTGATATGGGCTGACAGCCCCCCGCTTTGCACCCGCGACCCCCGATGGCCCCAATTAGTCGCCTCCTACGACAGGCAGGGGTTACCGTGGTAGAATTCTCCAAACGCCTCCATTCCACAGGGCGGGAGACGCCAGTCAGTCGTCCACCCGGCGTCTCCTACGTCTCCTCTGGCGGCGGGAGGGATCAAATCGTTCCCGATCCCTCTCGGAACTCTCCTTCTGCGAGATGTCGCTCTCGACGCGAGATGGACGACACCACGGCCGGCAGCGAGAGGTCTCCTCCGACGACTGTTCTGAGAGCGCTGCGCTCTTCGTCCCAGGCTGGGCACTCCTCCAACGTGTGTTGGGCCGTGTCCTCAAGGCAGTTGCCACAATGGTGGCACACGGCAGTCACCTCCTTTCCGATCCGACACAGGAACGAACCGAAACACCCATGGTCCTTCAGTACCTGCGTCAGCCGGAACGTTGGCGTACCGTGGCGCCTGTCTAACCATCTCTTTAGGACAGGACGCACTGCCGCAACGGTCCTCAAGCCCGCACTTGGGCTTTCCAGCCTGGTATGCCACTCCTCCACAGCGGTTCTGCGAAACCGGGCCGCAATCTCCCTCGGGGCTAGTCTCTCTTGACGGTGGCTGGACGCCTCCTCCCGCCAGAAGAACGCTGACGAGAGGAGTTTGGCGTCCAACTCCCAAGGGAGTGTCGTTGTATCCCTGCCTATCAGCCCTTGACGGTGGATTCCAAGGTCCTACGCCATTAACGCTGATTACTCATTCCGTATGGAGAATTCCCATTTGTATTTTGTCCCGTCATAAGTGCTTTTTATATGCCTACATGATGAATAAAGATTTTTATTTTTTATTTTATGTTTCCTTTTAGTAGAAAACCGAGTATTATTAAAAATGAACACCAAGTATTTTTTATTCTGGCAAAGTGAACACACTACACCTGATGAAAAGCGCAGTGCCGTACAGTTAGAGTATCAAGTAGCGAGTGACAATCTATCCCTCGCTACTCAACACAATCATGCCGGCCTGCTGTTTAGCTTCTTTACAACGCCTTAAGGACCCAGGAGGGAGGGAACACAGTAGCTGGCAAACTGTTCCACAGTTTGATGGTCCGGCAAAAATACTAAGCATGTAAGCTGGAGGTTATAAATGTTTGCTTTGGAAACTAGGATCAAACCCATGACTGCTAACTCGGTTCTTCGTCAACCTTCCTACTATGCCTTCACTGCTCAGCACCTAATAAATAAATAAATAACACCCAACATTCACACACATAGTCCCGATCCCACACTAAGAGTACTACGAGTCTTGTGTTGTGGGTATCAGGGACTAGAAGAGACGCACGCTCTCACAACACATATACCCCGGACACAAAAATCTGTCTGTCACACAAACATTTGTCCCGGTGTGGGAATCGAACCCACGGCCTCTCGTTTCGCAGCCGGTTACTCGCCAACTGCGCCATGGAGGCTGTCAATTACCTTAACTACTTCTTTGTTTCAGTAACATGGGTCTCCTAGAATTCGAGAAGTGGACGAACCAGCCCGACCTTTTCTCCGAGAAGTCAAGGTTATGCGCGCGCATCCGAGGCTTGACGCCGGGACAGCGACGCATATGTCGAAGGCATAAGGATCATATGCCAGTGGTCAGCGCTGGTGTGAAGAAGGGCATCACCGAGTGCCAGTATCAGTTTAAAGAGAGACGGTGGAACTGCACAGTCACTGAGGATGAGACTGTGTTTGGGCCCTTGACTTTAATTGGTAAGATTATAATGGTTTCTTATGTTTACGCAAATATCATTGAAATGGAACAAATTTTACGAATTCTCACACACACACATACATACACTCACGCCAGTAATCCCCGAAGGTGTAGGCAGAGGTGTAACCAGTACACCCATTTTTCGCCGAATTTCGGTCCCATAAAGTGATAGGGGGAGAGCCTATCGCCATACCGGGCACAGATTCCAGACTCCGGGCTAATACTGAGAATTTCTAGATAGAAAAAACCCAATATCGCACTTTACCCGACCCGGGGATCGAATCCGAGACCTCAGCACAGCAGCAGTCGTAACGCATGCGCAATTATAACTGCGCCACCGAGGTAGTTAAATTAATCTAAGATTGAATATAATCAGTCTCTGATCTAATCCAATTTAAATATGTTATTTGATGTAGTCCAAATATTGTAAACCAGTTTTTTGTAAGAGCAAGGCTAGTGTCATACCTGTTCTTCTCTATTGTAACTGCATTCTGGCGGTAGAGTAAAAAATTAAGAGAATCTAATTAATGTATTACAATTGTGGGGGAAATATAAATAACAAATTATTTGTAAGACACATTTAATTCCCCCGTATGTTTCTACATTTCTACAGTGCAAAAGCAGAATGTAAAAACATAATAAAAACAGAAAAAAATAATAAAGTATTTTACAATACGTCAACTGACTAAATAGAAAAATATAATAAATTAGCTGTTGCTCGCGGCTCCGCCTGCGTGGAGGTTATATTCGGGAATAGAAGTATACAATCCAAGGAGTTGTCTTCTGCACTGAGGCACCTGTAGCGATTGTCCAGCCTCTCAGGTGTTGTACCTGAATCTTGAGATTGCATCCAAAGAATACCTCATAAGTTTAACCTCACTTTGCCGCTTTTAAGGATGATTTTTCAAAAACCTTAAAACATGTAATTCTTTATTTCCTACCAAAAGCCTAAATATGAATTTACAGATCTCTTAGTCGAAGAATTATGGATTTCCCATACAAATTTTGAACTTCTATTTGACCCCTTTCAGGGTTGTTTTTTGAGAAAAAAGATAGCCTATGTCCTTCTCCAGGATATAATCTATTCCCTTACCAAATTTCATTACAATCCGTTCAGCCGTTTAGTCGTGAAGAGGTAACAAACAAACAAACAGAGTTACTTTCGCATTTATAGTATTAGTATGGATATACTACACCAGTTATCAAAAAGTATTTACGCGATTGTCCCCATACATTTAATGGATTTATTAAATATTTTGATTTGATATGAAACATCAGTATCCAACGGCCAATTTGGACAATTGAGAACAGGATTTATTATAAAACTACTATCATCTTTTTGCAAGAACATGACGCAATTTTTTTTATCCTAGCACTGCAAAGTGACCACACTGCACCTGATAGTAAGCGCAGTGCCGTCCAAATAGAGTATAGAGTAGCGAGAGACAATCTATACCCCGCTACTCCACACAATCATGCCGGCCTGCTTCTTCACACTACGCCATGGACAAGAAGGTGAAGAAGCAGTCGAGGGTTTAGTGTCAGAGTACTCAGAAAGCAAAAGGGCAAAACATCATACCCTAACTCAAGACCCCCTACTAAAAACTACTATGTAAATGTTGATAATATTTTTTGTATAGTAGGTACGATAGTCGTACTAAGGCAAATAGGTACTTTATTAGAGGAAATGTTTGACATATGTATTTGTTGTATGAAGCAGTTTGTTTGGGTTTTTCTATAACGAAATACTCAATATCACACCAGAGTCTGTATTTGTGCCCGGTATGGCGATAGGCTCGCCCCTATCACATTATCGGGCGGTAATAAACTCAGCGAGTTGTGGATGTAGTAGTTACACTTCTGCCTATCCCTTATCTACAGGCACTCAGCGTATGTATGTAATTACACAAACGAAGCTGCCGAGAAACTGGCTTCCAAGACTGAGGTTCGTTTCTACAGAGATGAGCTCTTTTTTTAATCACCCAACTGTCACACACATCCTTCTGACCCCACACTAGGTAAAACCTGTATCATGGGTATCAAGAACTACGAGGGACTACGGTCTCACAACATCCAGACCCGAAACAAATATCTATCTGTCACACAAATATTGTGCCGGTGCGGGAATCCAACCCACAGCCTCTCGTTTTACAACGGGCTACTCGCTGCGCCACGGAGGCTGTCCGATCGTGTATTCAACTACATCCATCTTATTTCAATCTATCTAGACTGTCATAACAATAAATTTTCTTGCAATACTACAGCGGGCACTTGTTTTGACTACGTGATTTAAAATCAGGTCGAAACAGCATCGTTCGAAGCTACATTTAAGTGCCTCTTCAATAAAAATAATGATTGTCTTGAATATCTTGCTCCGTATCTCTTGTTTCAATAGAACTCGTTGGATACAATCTTACAATAAACCTAGTTGTAGATCACTATCAATAATGAATTGATTGTTGGTAACAATATAAACAGGCAATTTACAAACGTTATTACCTATATCAAGAATTGCAAATGGAGATAATTTACTTTTAGTAACTTTTTTTTTATAGCATAGTCCGACAAACGAGCCAGTGGGTCACCTGATGTTAAGTGATCTCCACCGCCCATGAACATCCGCAATACCGAAAGTGTCATGTATGCGCTGTCGGCTTTAAAGGACGGGAATAGGGATTAGGGAAGGGAAGGGGGAATCTGGGCCTCCGGATATCTCACTTACCATACAAAACGCGACAGTAAACTGACACTTTACGTTGGTTTAAACTTTAAAAAAGAAAGTATAACAAACTTATATTAAATGAAATAACACCTAACAAAAGCATACACCTATGAGCCCAGAGTAAGATACTGAGTCTGGACTTTCGGTCTCACAAACCTAATTTTGAGACATAGATATAGAAAGAAAGAAAGAAAAAGTAAAAAAGTAAAAAAAATAAAAATAATAAAAAAAAAAAAAACTATAAAACAAAAGTAACTTCTAAAATAACAAAAATATAAAAAAAGAATATAATACAGAATTACCAATCTATCTATGACACTCTATTACTAAAAACTTACTTATATGTGGCTCACACAAACGGCGCGAGGTCGAACGGCCTCTCATTTCACACCTGACTCTTCACCTGAAGCGCCACGGGGGTTGTTAATAACTCCTCTCCACTCTATGAAAATCCAAAACTAATATATATTTACTATTAAAGCGGAATTATTTAACATTATGTACTCCCACATCAACCGCCTTCGTGTAAAGTTATTTGGTTTTGTTTTTGTTAATATTAAGTTCACGCAGATCATTTGTTTATTACTTATTCATAAATGTCATTCAATCACAAAACTTTTCTACCGAACACTGCTGTATTTTCCATAGAACCCTTTAGTTTCGTGGAACCAACGTAAGTCATTGCTGCTATAGATTTATAAATAAGAAACAAGGGCAACAAACAAAGTCTGACAATAACTTTTCACCAATAAATGTCAAATAAAACATGGAGAGGAATTCTCGTAACATTTTCTTAGCCATGAGAATGAATCAAGATAAATACAGAATAAACTCTATTAAAGGCAACGAAAGACGTCGTTGACTTAATGAAATACAGTAGAAACAATATTCAGAGAAGTTGTACTCGACGAGGACAAATATTGCTTTCGTGATACGTTTTGGCTCGTAAAAAAACTATAACTATTGTTATCACAGATTTAAGTATTGTCTGTTGCTACCAGATTTACTCGCGGCACCGCTCACCTTTTAAGAAAGTATTATTGCAGTCAATTCTCTCCCCTTTCTTCAAGCCGAATTTAAAAAAGACAAAACAAAGGTGATATAAAAAGTATTCAGTTTACTGTGAGACAGTTGTACTCGATGGATAAACGCACAAAAATTGCCTCAACTCGGCTTCAAACCAAGGAATTATCATCGCCTAGATAATCGGTGAAAGGTTGATAGGTTAGCTAGACTAGGTATTCTCACTCTTCTCTTCCAAATCCGTTCAGTTTCCCTACGGTTTCTCCCCTCCCATTCCTGCCCCTTCTGATCATCCTCTCCCGTCGCTTCCTTTACCGAAGATCACGTTTCATTTTCTGGTCTTGTACTTTTTTCCATTTCCCAGTCCTCATCGTTGTAGCCTTGCTTACCAACTTGACGGTGGTTTCTAAGTTCCCACGCCGTTAGCTATAATTATTCATTGAGTATGATGAATTTCCATATGTTTTGACCTGTCATCAGTGTCTATTTATATCCTTACATGATCAATAAAGATATTTATTTTATTTTTAGACCTTATCTTAACTATGACATGGTAACAAACAAAATTCACGCAATACAATATTGATATGCACTCACTTACCAAGACGACTGGTGTTAGGAACATCAACAAAACTATGCAAGATGTATATTTAAAAGGCACAAATACAATGTTTATAATTTATTGATTGATTTACACGGCACTGTTACACATCTCAGTGCTTAATTTTAACACACACGCATGTCAGGATTCACTTAAGGCTTCTCTTTATAATTAATCTACCAGCATTACCCCTCTTAGCTGAACAATGCCATTGAACCGTTTACAATTACTTACTGCCCCGCGAACGAACCACGAATATACTGGCTATTGTCTCGTCTTCCACTCAACTGAACTGAACTACGCGACCATTGAACCAATTATACTTAGTTACCGTACCGCGAACGAACCACGAATGTTCTCACTACCAACTCACTGCTGCACCACTAGTCTTCTGAACTGAACACCGGAGCGCGGAAGGCACTCTGTTTTATATTAAACATTTACTACTCCCACTTAGGTTGTCATTATTAATCTATCCCCATCTAGTCTCATAAATACCTCCGTTATACCTTCGGTATTTCTTATAATAGGAAATATCCTAATACTGGTAAGCCAAAATACTATAAAAAAGTTCCTAAAACATTTTAAAACGTGTTTTAAATCCTGTAAAATGTTGACAAATGTGTAAAGTTGGTACGTGTTGAAACCCGTGCAGCAGTAAATCACGCACGACTGAGCGGGACGTGTACTGATTTATGTTGACGCTGCCGCTAGTTCCAACTGGTCTTGCCAGCGGTTGTATTCGTTCAGTAGATTTGTTGGTGTGATTTTGTAATTTGGATAATATAGAAATCAAAAAGCAGGAAGATTAAGCTTTTAATTCCATCTGGCAAGTCAAATGAGTTGTCGATAACCCAATAGTCACACGTATATTCTTGATCCCAAACTAAGTGAAACATGTATTGTCGGCAGCGATCTATATGTACTACGTACTAGATGCGGCGACCAGAACAAACATTATGTTCCACCGAGTTGAGGTGTATACTCCGCACCGACGTTAGTTTGCTTCATGCCACCTAAGCAAGCGCACCACATTGCATCTTTCAGTGTCGAGTTAATTTTGGTTATTTGTAGCGACATTCCCGAACAAATCTGCCTTAAATTGATTTACAGTGAAACTGTTAATAGTATATAAGGTAAATAACATAATTTCATAACGTTTAGAACGTAATATCAATAAATATTAATTAATTTCAATTTTGAATACGGGAAGTCTATATTTCAAAACAAAATTCATTATATAGTTTGTCCAGTTTTAGCGCGCGGAAAGTCCCGTTCGAGAAAAAGCGACAGAGTTATCAAATAGTTCTTAGTAAAATGAATACATGGCATTTTCACAACAAATTAATTATATAGTTTGCCCCGTTTTGGCGCGCGGAAAGTCCCGTTCGAGAGACAATGACGGGACTTATAACTTCCAAATAATTCTTAGTAAAATGATAGATGGCATTAGTGGGCGGACAAGGTTTTCGGAACATCTTTTTTCTTCGACAGTTCGTGTCTATAGAATATATGTCAATGATTGTCGGTATGTATACACTGCCGTCTGGTTATTAAAAGGCCGTTAAGTGACATTTTCGAAAATTTGAATTATATACACAAAGTAATAAAGAAACCTTTTTTATCGATCGGTTTGAGTCATATTTATCTATCTATATTAAGATAGAAGATCCAAAGACTACTCTCACTTACTACATAATTTCTAGGGATATCACTTCCACATTTTTAACAATATCTCAAAATTAAGTTTAAAAGCAAAGCAAATGGCACGGTTAGCTGTCCTGAACTCTTGAGTAGCATAGGGCTCATTACACGCACGGTAATGTTGCGTTGGCTTTTGTTTTGTCGCGGGGAGAGCATTTTATTACTGCCGCCCACTCCGAGGGGAAGAGGAATGAGAATAAAACGGTTATGCTGGACTAGCCCGTCAGCCACTGGGTTGAGTACCTACCCCCTATGTACACCCCACCAGACACTACCAGCTAAAACCCCGCGGTGGCCTTCTTGGACGCTTACGGAGCCATCCCGGGGTATTCCCCGGGATGGCTCGTAATTCCGGCAGTAATTCTAGCACTCCTTAGAATACTAAGGAGTGCTAGAATTACTGCCGGAATCGCCCCTGGGCGGTGCCGCCTAGCAGGCCATATCCATGGGGAGCTTAGCATATCAAACAACGACAGCGAACCAAGCCCTATCACTCGTGCTGCCGTCCATCCATACTCCGTCCATGCTATACTTGTTTTTTATTTGTGAAAACTTAAATGGCCTTCTTGGATTTATATGTTTCTTTAATGTTTTTTCTATGCTGTAAATAAATAATACACGGCCTTTTGTAAACGAACGCAGTATGCAATTGCATAGAAAGCGGAATTGTCCTTGTAGTTGTGTGTCGTGTCTCATCTCATTCATAGTAACAACGTTTCTTCATATTTTGACAGACTCCGTGGCGCAGTTGCGAGTAGCTCGCTGTGAAACGAGAGGCCGTGGGTTCGATTCCCACTCCGGGATAAATGTTTGTGTGACAGACAGATATTTGTGTCCGGGGTCTAGGTGTTGTGAGACCGTTCGTCTCTCGTAGTCCCTGATACCCACAACACAAGACTCTTATCTTAGTGTAGGGTCGGGGCTATGTGTGTGACTGTTGGGTGTTATTATTTATTATGTTATTATTATTTCTTTCATAGTAGTCAATTTCCAGCGTCACGAGAGTCAGCGTTTACCCACGCGATCACCGCGGCGGGGGTGTCTCTGTCGGTGTCGCGAGCGTGTCGCGACGGCCGGCTGGCTAGCTGTGGCTGCGGGAGATCTCCTCGACCTCGACACTTACACACAGATTGGGTGTGGGGCGGCTGTGGGGACGATCTCGAGTATGGGTACAAGTAAGTATGATAAATTATTTTCAGATTTTTTAAGTTATACTTCTTTAGGCGCGTTATGAAAAAATGATAAGAGTGAAATTTTAAGATGCGCGCGCATACCGTCACACAAATTTAACACCGCTATGAAAAAAATATGAAAGTGAAATTAAACTATCCATATGTATTATTTATTGATATAAATTAAAATGTTATTAATATTAATTATTGAAATTATCACTATTTGCATGCAATTAATTAAACTATTTTTAATTATGCCAAAGAAGTATAACTTCTCACGCGCGTACATAAGTATACGCACCCATTTTTTTTTAAGTGAAATCTTCTTTAGGCACGTTGGGCACTTTTGGGATGGGGAAAAAGAACTGAACTCGCATGACCATCACGCTCAGATTGTTTTACTTTTGACATAAGCACTATCTAGTTCTATAATTGTTGACTAGCGATCATAAACAATAAAGTTAATACTTCATGGACGCTGTTTCAAAAAAGAACACAGTAATTCCAAAGTTTTCACTTATTTCGGTAGTCCCATGACTGCCTATGTTTTTTATCCTCGCACGGCAAAGTGACGACACTGCACCTGACAGCGAGAGACAATCAACCGCCACTTAACACAAAAACTTAACAGTAGCGGTCGAAGGTCTTTTTTGTAGTGCCTCGATAGGCAGACGGAGCAGACGGGCCAACTGATGGTAAGTAGTCACCGCAGCCCATAGACTTCTGCAATACCAGGGCACAACAAAGCCGCTGCCTACCGTTTATCCACCTTTCTAGTGTCAGAGTACTCAGAAGGCCGCAAAACGGCCAAACATCGTACCTCAACTCTAGACAACACACACACAGCTAAACTTCTGTGGGCACAAGGAAGAAAAATTTCAAACTCTAATTTGAATGCAACGGCCTTTTTTAACGTCTAAAACATCTGATGATAAAATTTAAAGCAGCCGGAAGATTTCATTTCTTCGTTTTAATATTAATTTCAACCTTAGCGAAAGAAATTTAACTTCTCTAAAACGAAATTCTCACATAAAATAATACACACATACACTCACGCCTGTAATCCCCGAAGGGGTAGGCAGAGGTGTAACTAGTACACCCAATTTTCGCCGAATTTCGGTCCCATAATGTGATAGGGGGCGAGCCTATCGCCATACCGGGCACATTTACCAGACTCCGGGCTAATACTGAGGAATTTCTAGATAGAAAAACCCAATATCACTTTACCCGACCCGGGGATCGAACCCGAGACCTCAGCACAGCAGTCGTAACGCATGCGCAATTACAACTGCGCCACCGAGGCAGTCACATAAAATAATGCGAAAACATAATACAAAAAACTAATTTATTTGGTTGTTTTCTATGACTTTCATTTACAAAAAACATTGGTGAGTCGTGGTAAGCGCGATAGTAGAGGATTTACTAGAAAATTAGGTGTACTTATGTCTTGTGAGGTCAGTCCCTAAAGATACCGATAAATCTATCACGCAAGCTAAATCAGGGACAAAATCGATCTCCTGACTCTGTCTTAAGTAACATTTTCTCTCTTCCATGATCATATTGTTATGAAAACTATTTAAACAACCTAGATTCTATGCTATCCCGTTACCTCTAACTATTGCGCACTACAACAAACCAGAGAATAATGTACTGAAACTCACACTTCTGCTGTCTTAGTATTGGAATACGATTTAGCGCGGTACCGTGCGGCGCATCTACGCGGCTCGGAACATCAAATCTCCGTAAACTTATGTGTTCCTAGTACATTTCCCCCACTTTAATGAAAATTTTCCCCGCTGAAAATGCTCTAAAAGGTTTTCTTTTAAATATTTCTCCAATCAATTCTAATTTTCATCATTCAAATTGCAATGAGAAAAATCTGCAGTGATTTTAATTAAATTTTCTTTAAAATTCATCTTTGATTCGTGGTATCAATTACTTTCATCACAAAGTATTTTGATATTTATTTTCTTTTTTACACAAAAGAGCCTATCTATCTATTTTTAATTATTTTAATTACTGACTTGACTGCCTCGACTCCATTATTTTTCCTGAAACCGGTTTTTCAGGTGTAATTCACGTGCCGTGTACCGTACCTGTGTACTAGGAGAACAGAGGTCAAATGAAGGTGGTTTACCTGTGGCACACACACTAGTATTATACACAGTGTCATTCAGGTAGAATGTGTATGTGTGCGTACCATTTTCCAAAACACTTTCCATCTCCCCGTTATATTTAAACTAGCTGTTGCTCGCGGCTCCGCCTGCGTAGAGGTTATATTCGGGAGCAGAAGTATACAATCCAAGGAGTTGTCTTCTGCACTGAGGCACCTGTAGCGATTGTCCAGCCTCTCAGGTGTTGTACCTGACTTTGCCCCTTTTAGGGATGATTTTTCAAAAACGTTGAAACACGTAATTCTTTATTTCCTACCAAAAGCCTAAATATGAATTTACAGATCCCTTAGTCGAGGAGTTATGGATTGCCCATACAAACTTTGAACTCCTATTTGACCCCTTTCAAGGTTGTTTTTTGAGAAAAAAGATAGCCTATGTCCTTCTCCAGGATATAATCTACTAGCTGTTGCTCGCGGCTCCGCCCGCGTGGAGGTCATGTTTGGGAGAAAAAGTATACAATACAAAATACCAATATTCATGCGTTTAACTTAAAAATGACGGATTTTCATACAAACTTTCATTCCCTATTTTACCCCCTTAGGGGCGGAATTTCCAAAAATCCTGAAACATATATTTTTTATTTTTAACTAAAATGCCAAATACTAATTTTCATGAATTTAACTTCAAAAATGACGGATTTTCATACAAACTTTCATCCCCTATTTTACCCCCTTAGGGGTTGTATTTCCAAAAACCCTTCCTTAGTGGATGCCTACGTGATAAAAGGTACCTACTGTCAAAATTTCAAGTCTCTAACCAGCCGTTTAGGCTGTGCGTTGATCGATCAGTCAGTCAGTCAGTCAGTCAGTTTCTTCTTTTATATATACAGATTCCCTTACCAAATTTCATTACAATCCGTTGAGCCGTTTAGTCGTGAAGAGGTAACAAACAAACAAACAGAGTTACTTTCGCATTTATAGTATTAGTATGGATTTTAAACTATCGTTTTATCTATACTATAATAAAGCTGATGAGGCACGTTGTACATTAAATATTTTTGATTGTAACGTATTATATTATTCGATACAATAATAATTATAATTATTGTCTGTCTGTCTGTCTGTCAAGGCATCATGTCCAAAGTACTGTATGACGACAAAAGAATCAACAATAAAATCATAGAGTATATCTCGAGGTAACATTTAGTCTTTATTTTATTTAAATTGCTGCATTCAATCAAAAGTTATACCTAATAAAATGATTTTATAAATATTATAAGATAACTTCCACGCGAGCGGAGACGCATCAAGAGCGTACAAATATTTTGTATGAAATATAATTTAATAAATAAATCTGATTTATTTATTGAAGTTACATTCTATTTGAAACCAATAATTTTTGTAAAACGCATGAATAGGCCAAGTTGACCAAGGTCGGACGACTGTCTTACAAAAACTGATATGAAATATGTGCTTACGGTGAATTCCGGAAATCCCGTCTCCTTTCCTAAATCCCCAATTTCCATTTCTTTCTTTTAAGGCTGACAACGCACCTCTAAAATTATTCACGTATTTATAAGTTTATAGGTATAGGACATCAGTTATTATCAGTTGAACCTCTTGTGCGTTTGCCGACCTCTACTATAAAAAACTATATTAAGACAAGAGTTTTCAAAACATGGCACTCCTATTCATGAGAAAGAAAACAAAGTGCCATCACACGTTTTGCAATATATGCGATGTGTGTGTGAATTTCCTTCCTAGTTTCATCACCGAGCGCGAGGGGCCTTTTGCCTTCGTCTATGTGTACCTGTGAAACGGTAAACCATACAGGGAAATCACGGCTTGCGCAACAATACCTCCTACAATGTTATTTTATCCTAGTACTCAGGTGAGAGGTAAGACCGGTAGAAAAATCACTTACCAATCATTAAACACAGCTTCCTTTTCCCGAAACCGGTTTTACTTCTTATACCTCATTATAATAAGATTAGGATACCATTATTGAAATTAAATATTTTTATAATAATATTCATTTTCAGTTAGATAGAAATAATTACGTTCTGAATTTAAAGAATATTTAATAATATATCTTCCAATAAAGCTTTAATAATTATTAATTGTAACTAAAACTAATTAATTATAAGCAAAATAATGTAATTATTTATCGGTATAAAATTCATTTATAATAAAAAATCTACTGGTTTTTTTAGACCTTATTTACTTCTTGCTTAGATGTGTCAAAATATAAACAAACATAATAATATAATTAAAATTAGAACAAAGCATGAGCTGAATTAGAATTAAATTGAATGTTATTAATATGGAGGGAGAGAGAGCTAGCTGACCAGCTGTCAGTTGCGCTTCACCGGTGTCAAAGGTTGGCAGAAGACAGGTTCGCTACTAGGATAACATAAATGGCCAGAATTCATGGAATTCACGTAGCCGCGTAGCGCCGCCCACGGCTACGAACTTGACTCGGTTCATGAAAAAGGGATGTAATAGTTACTGAACTGACTCTGTCCTTACAGTAGAACGAAACGAGCGAAAGTGGTATTTTTAAGACAATCAATTCTATGTTGTTTTTATACAAAATCATCAAAAAATGAATTTTTCGAATTGGTTGCCCGTGGCTACGCCCATGTGGTGGCTATTTTTGGAAGAAAGGGTATTAAATTCACGGAGACCTCTTAAGCTATTACATCTTCCTGTATTATGCTATCCCGTAGGATTCGTGAATTTTCTGATATAAGAAGTAGCCCCGCAAATAACACTATGCAAAAAATCATGTGGATCCCTTGCTCTGTCTAAAACAAAAACAAAACTATCCCACGGGAATCATACATTTTTCCGGGATTAACGTAGCTTATGTGCTATTCCAGACTATAATCTATCTCTGTGCCAAATTACAACCAGATCCGTCGAGCCGTTGTAGCCTGATTGAGTAACAAACATCCATCCATCCAAATTTTATAATATTACATTCGCATTTATAATATTAGTAGGATTATTGATAAATCCCCGATAAAAGAGTTTATATAAACTTTCATCCCGTATTTTACCCCCTTAGGGGTGGTATTTCCAAAAACCCTTCCTTAGTGGATGCCTACGGCATAAAAGGTACCTAAGTCAGTCAGTCAGTCAGTCAGTCAGTGAGTCAGTCAGTGAGTCAGTCAGTCAGTGAGTCAGTCAGTGAGTCAGTCAGTCAGTCAGTCAGTCAGTCAGTCAGTCAGTCAGTCAGTTAGTCAGTCAGTCAGTCAGTCAGTCAGTCAGTCAGTCAGTCAGTCAGTCAGTCAGTCAGTCAGTCAGTCAGTCAGTCAGCTTCTTCTTTTATATATACAAATGTTATAACGCTTAAATTTTGTAATCGAATTACTACTCTACTAAGAACAATTTATTTCCTCTGCTTTCGTCATAATAACCTAAATTTCATAACAATTATTGACATATTCATTCCAACGAACTTCTTTATAACCGACTTCAAAAAAGGAGGAGGTTAACAATTCGTCGGAATAATTTTTATGTATGGTACCCGATTACTCGAAGACGCCTGGACCGATTCGAAAAATTCATTTTTTGATGATTTTCAGAAAAATCAAGGGCATCCCTGAAATTTTATAGTGACGCATAATTTGTTTTTTATTGAAGTCGGTGTCCTTTTTATGAATTAAATAACCTTTACTTATAGTTATTCATATCGCTATCTCAACTCTGCCCTATGGGAATGATTGAATTCCAAATTTAAAATATTTATTGTGTATACAAATGTTGGGGCATATATGTAGATCAAATTACATGTGCATTACACTGTAGTTAGCTGTAGTACCTACAATGTGAAACACAGTACAATAACAGCTGTGATTCATTTTAGACGCAATTATACTGTTTAAATATTTTTTTTTTAGTGCCTTGATAGGCAGACGAGCAGACGGGCCACCTGATGGTAAGTAGTCACCGCCGCCCATAGACTTCTGCAATACCAGGGCACAGCAAAGCCGCTGCCTACCGTTGGCAGATTATTGCATTTAAAGACCAGCTATGCAGCTATAATAAATAGTTTTGATGGTACTTATAGTAATTAGGAATTTAATGTTAACATCAATTTAGAATAACTATAAAGACCCATTGTTTGAAGTAATAACTGTATTGTTTTGAATGTATATGTAATATGATATTTTATAAATAAACAGCGGAATGTCGATGGCGATGGACGTGTAAATGGCACCTTGTGGTGTGTGGGCAAGTGCGGGCACAGTGACTAGTAGAACCATGGTAAAACGTTTGTATAAAACTTTCTACCACTGTATTTTATTTGTGCAGAAGGCAATGGGAAACCACTGCACTAATTTCCCAAGAAAACTATATTCATATATGGTCACGATCCTCATTAGTGAAGGAGCGACGAAGAAGAACCACTCTATGCAAACTAGAGTATAGTAAACACTGCGCCACAGTACACATCTGTAACTGTCGTCGTCTCCAAGTTGGTTAAAAACGTTTTATTTTTTTGTACATACGTACCAACAGAATTGATTATACATTATACAGATTTCTTCTATATTTAATGTTCACGCTTGGGAGGTATTTTCACTAGAGAAAAACGAAATAGGAACTATCGTTGCTTTTTGATGTGTAATATCTTTACTATCGATTTCTAGAAGTCATTTCGTGAAAAGGGACGGAAATGTGTAACAGGAAGTCGGGGAAGCGAGGGCTATTTGATTTTACCAATGAGCGGGGAGCTAGAGTTGACCGTCAGATGCTACAAACACATTTTCCGAGAGGTTTTATTATGGTTTTCGAATGGAATCGGACATAATCGGACGGAATCGAACGGAACTGGGTAGAATCTGACGGAATCGCACAGAATCAGATGGAATCTGGCGGAATCGGAAGGAATCAGACAGAATCGTACGAAATCGAATGGAATCGATTACTGTTATTGATTTAATGGTTTTTAAATACTTTGAAATGATTGTATAATATAGATATTCGTATATAGGTAATTCCTTGCCCTGAATCACTGACTGACTGACGGTAATGTTGCTTATTACCAAGGTGAGATGTCAGATGTTACACATCATATGCGACTACTGTAGACTCGTTCGTTTGTTTTTAATATACTGGGCTACAATAAGAATCCTGTAAGAATATAACCACAGTTTATTTATTTAAAACTTTATATAGCGAAGGTTTCTATCGTGATTAGATCCTAAATACTGAAAGTTAGAGGTTAAGTAAGAGGGAGAATTAGGAGAAGTAAGAACAGTTATGTATTTTAAATTAGGTAAATCATTTCAATTAATTTGATTATTTACATTGGCGTAACTTAAGATGTTCTAACCCTATTTTTCTAGTGCGAAGTTAACTAAAGTGTCCTTATAAATATGTATTTGTGTACCACGTAATAACTACGCTTTTCACGTAGTACACCTCCTTGGTACGTTTGCTCTCCTAGGCATGTTTCACGCACTGAAAGGGTTAGAGTGACGTTGAAAACTTGTAAAGAAATAATGAACTTTGTTGGCTACATGTAAAAGAAGTGCGGAGCCATAAAAGAAGAAAAAAAAACAAACAATGAAGTCGTGTCAATAACTTAATTCTGTAAAAAACAACTTAATTGTGTAAAAAGCCAAATCGACGGTGTTCCGTGATATAAATATAATTTAAAAACAGTTGTAAGTTTATACAAATAAAATTATAATTTATTTTTATTACTACCGACATAAGTTTCTAAAAACTACAATTATCAACACAAAAATAGATATTACAGAGTATTAAAATTAAAATGATAGTAGAATTAATTCCATCAAACTCTACAACAGCCCTTGCTTAAGTTTTAAGTCCAGCTGAAAAAACAGAAAATGAAAAAAGGATTTTATTATATTTATTGCTTTTTAAATATGGACTTTTCTGCATATTTTCAGTACGTGATACTAGGAGTACAACACCCTAAAGCGTTAGAAGGGAGGGTAATATTCGCACGCTCACTTAGTTTAAGTCGCATTGCTACGTCATTGTTTTGAGGCTGTAGCACCAGGATATAATAACGTAGAAGAGGTAAATAGTGCATGGGAACATCGCGTCGTCGTGAGTCGTCACATATAATTTCTGTTAATGGGTGAGCGACCGCCAAAATATATTATTGTTAAAAAATTAAATATTTATTAAAAACGTTTTTCAAACATCTGTAAATAAAACACGGTTTATAAAATATATAGAGCTTTATTAAAAATAATAGTCTTAACATTGTTTATTTTTTGGAATTTTAAAGAGAAAATATATACCTAAATAATGGGATAATGGAAAAAGTCTCAAAACAAAATATGATCTAGAAACGTCTTATATTTAAGACGTAGCTTTATAAAAATACAACCCTTAGATACTGGGAATCCATAAACTAAAACAGGTCATTCGTGTCCGGCAAATGAAATAAAAACCCAAATTCAGGACATTTTACGTGTGTGCTTGGAGGGCGGAGCTTCCACACAAAAAGCACAGGGGACGCTTTTTAAGTTTTTTATAGGGGAACATTTTAAAAAAGCTTTTCCGATTTGTCTATTTGAATTTTCTGTACCAAGGAAACAAGGGTGGCAGGAGGTGTACTACGTTTGGAATGCGAATAAAATGCGGAGGAGCAGCCATTCTGCCGAAGAATGCGCCCCCATTCAGTACGTAGAGGCGCTTTTCCCGCATTGGGTATTTTTGCCACCAGGCAATCATGAGGAATGAGAAGATTCCAAGCATTCAAGGAATGCCACAGATTCGGAGGGTAACCGCGTTGATTTATTTCTGGGTTTCTTTCATTGTTTCACAGGTTCCAATGCTGCGGCATTAGTGATCTTTTATATAAAACCATTTTAAATAACAATTGTTTCGTCATAAGTATGAAATGAATATTAAAAGTGGATAACGCCGTACAGGAAAAATAATGATAACAAAATAATTTAATTTATTTATGCTAATTTTATTATATTTATTACAATATTTACTATAAATTAAAGCATACAATGTGTGTACAGTCTGTATTTATAATTAAAACGGCAGTAAACTTCTTCATTTAGTAAAATTAAAAGAATTTAATTAAATGCCTAACTTTTAAAAATCATTGGCATCTAATGTGTAACTTAAAATATTACCTTATACACCAAGATGTAATTAACCAAATCCAATAAAAAATATAACAATTTAAACTTGAATACACCGCGGTTACGAAGTATCCCTTTCAATAAATGAGTGACGAAGGATCGTCGCCGCCCGGATAAGCCGGATAAACCGGGTTAAGAAGGTTTTAATTCGACATCGGACACCAGGAGAATATAACAAAAAAGAGGTAGTTAATCCGTTTTACCCGGTTTTTGGTCTCACGCACACACACGGATGTACTAGGGTACTGATAGAGCGTATTATATTGGGGCCACGAAATATATGGGATTAATGTTTTGTAAAGTAGGCCATGCCTAGTTAGTAATAGCAAACAATTTAAATGCAAAATAACACGAAATCTAAAAGTAAATATGTTCTTATGTGTGTATGATCTTTTTTTTCACAATAAAACATGGCTGACAGAATTTTTTTTTTTATGTTTTTTCCGTATTGGGTCTGCCTTCACCTTTGCCCTTCTTTTATTTCAGTACAAGACCAATAGGGTACTTGACAATTTTTGAAAATTGATGGAAATCGATAGAGGACTCATCACTTATAGCCCCCGTAATATTTTTATTATTGAAATATACTCAATTTATATAAAATCCGTGATTTAATTTTTTCATATACAATTTCGCGCTAAAACGCGTTGTCACGTGACATTATCTCTATGTGTCGTCATCGCACATATACAAACATTCGTGACCGATGTGACACCTAACAACATAACAAATTATTTGCATTTATCTGTTAGTTTTTCCGCAAAAATGAATGAGCCAGCATATAAATATTGTTCAATGCCTTTGTTTGAAAACTCGACACTAAATCCCGATAAATTGTTCATCCATGTGCCAAAATCAAAAGTTTTAAGAAAGAAGTGGCAGATTTCGACTATCAGCCTTTGTAATGCCTTCTTCCATTCTTATAGAAGACTTGAAGACGAAATTAACACGTTTCCACACATCGAAAAATATGTTCTCCTTACAATTTTATTTGTCGTAGGATGCAATGTTTATGTGCGATGTCGTCACGAGCAATGGCGGCCGGTATTGCTACGTTTTTGGCACTGATAGATACAGATTAAAAATTTTAAATTTTAATGACGAAAATAAAATGTTTATAAAAAATTTAAAATAAAAAAATGTATTTAATAAATATGTTTGCCCACTATCCTTTCTCTTAGTGCAGTTTTATATTTTTTGGTTACACCAGTCAAACACCCTATTACCATTTGATGCATTATACATGGTATATGATACCTATCAGTCATCTCAAATGAATCCTTGTCTACCTTCTCTGTAGAGACCACTGTAGTGGTCATTCAATTTCATCCACTGGCTAAGACTGGCCGTAGTAATTTGACATTGACGAACAATGTTTTTTCAAAAATGGAATTCGACTCCAGCCAGTATATATATAAAAAAATATTTTTTCAATTATTGCAGATTGGTGTAATTCAATTGGTAAAATATATTTTATTCGCTAAATACGCCCATAATATGTGTGATTTTGTTTTATACCGAAATTTCTGTGTGAAGTGTTCAAATTGGGCTACTCAATAAAGGGAAGCCGGATGGAATTGTCAAATTGAATACATACCATTACCACATATACATACCACTGTCCCACAAAAAACCATGAAGTGGAAAATTCTTTGTGCGTTTAGTAAGGTGATTGCTATTTCCAGAAACGTATATAAAAAAAAATATCTCGCTCTCTTACGAATCCTATGCTATCGCTGCCTCCTAAGTTATTTTAATTAACGATCATGTGACCCACTCAATCGTTAGCCACTTCTGTTGTAAAAAAAATTAAATTGTACATACAATCTCAAAAAACATAACCTGTCCTTCCTGCAGTCGGGTAAAACCGGAAGCTGTTTAATCTTTATCCAAGTCCATGAAAACTTTGCTACCAGGAAACAAGCGAAATCTGCTACAATAGGAGTTAGATTTCCCGACCCCTCACAAATTGATGGCGATGTATATAATACCTTATGTCGTACTATAATGGTTTAAAATAGAGTAACACGTAAAAGTGGCCACAGATCAATAAATTCGTAGCGCCCTAGCTCAGGGGCGTAGCAATTTGTAGATGTAGTGATTTTGTAGAGCTGTCTTTTTCTATCAGATATCTCTTTCTGTTAGGGTAGTTTCAGCTATTCAAAACAAATGAAAACATATTTTTTATACTGGCGCGGCAAAGTGACGACACTGCACCTGATGATGGTAAGCGCAGTGCGGTCCAATTAGAGTATCGAGTAGCGAGAGACGATCTCTTACCCGCTACTCAACGTAATCATGCCGGCCTGCTTCTTCACACTACGCCATGGGAAAGAAGGTGCAGAAGCGATCGAAGGTCTATTGTCAGAGTACTCAGAAGGCAGACACGGCCAAATATCGTACCTCAACTCTATACCTCCGACAAAAATCGGATGTACACTGGCTGATCCCGGAATGCGACACACTTGAGTGTGCCACTATGGAGGGTTTTACACCCTGTGTATGGCGGTCGCTATCCGGGCGGATATGAATACCCTACCACCAGGAAATATTTATAAACATAGATACAGTGGTCTTTTAAAATATTGCATATGTGCGCCAAGCTTTGCCGTTAATTAGGCAAACAAATGTTTGCATGATGACTTATGTTACAGTCATGCATGCTATAGTCGCACTTATAGTAGATAGTAATATAAGAATTAGAAGTAAATACACTATAAGAACACTACGTACACTATAAGAAAACAACTAAAAACAAATAAAATCTATACTAATATTGATTAGAATTGGCCCAAAAAGTACTGGACCGATTTTAAAAATTCTTTCACCATTTCAATGCAAAAAAAATAAGGATCCCTACTAAAACTACGGTAATGTTACCCAAGGTGTAAAAAAACTGTGTGAAAATAACCATCACGCGAGCAACAGCTAGTATTTTATAAATTTAATTAATAACTTCGAATTCAGATGTTGGGTTTATGGATTTCTTTAATCATTTTTAATCAATAAAAGTTACGTCCTAATTGAAATATCATAAGTGTTTGTGTTAAAAATATATGAGACTTAAAATATGTATAACATTGAGATTACAAAAAAAATATATTGATTAAATATTTTGTTGTTATTTTTTTAATTCTGGCACAGCAAAGTGACGACACTGCATCTGATCATAAGCGCAGTGCCGTCCAGATAGAGAATCAAGTAGCGAGACACAACTATATCTCGCTACTTGACAATCATGCCGGCCTGCTGAGTAGCTTGAGATTAAGAGATCATAAATATCCTTTGGACGAATAAATAAAATAAAAAAATGAATAGCGAAAACAAAAATAACAATTTATAGATTCGCGAATAGAGTCCAAAAATAAAAATGGAAAGATCAAAATACTTTAAAAGAGTTCGATTTTCAAATAGCTCAATTGTCCGAGAAGCAGCAATAGCCTAGTTGGTTGCGGTACGGACTGCCAAGACGAAAGTCGTATCTTCGAAACCCAAGTGGCATATACCTCTGACTTTTCTAAAGTTATGTGTGTATTAAATATTAATTATCGCTAAATGCTTAACGGTGAAGGAAAACATCGTGAGGAAACCTGCATTTCTGAGAATTCTTATACGTATTTCGAGGGTATGTGAAGTCTATCAACCCTCATTAGGTCAGCGTGGTGGACTAAGGCCTAACCCCTCTCATTAGTAGAGGAGGCCCGTGCCCAGCAGTGGGACAATGTTTAATACAGGGCTAGTAATATTATTATTTATTAAATTGTCCGAAGTAAATAAAAAAATATTATTAAAGGAGAGTTTTTGTATGGAGCCCAGTTGCGTTTCAAATAATTTGTATAATAGTGAAAATTAAACACAAAATACTAGTTTAACATACTATCGAATAAAACAAAAATTTTATTTATATTTATTGTGAGTTTTTATACAAACTAATGTTTTGTTGTTCTTTGTGAGGTTAGTTTTGAAACAAAAATCGGTACTTTTCGCGGTTAATCTGAAATGAATTGCGCGCATTATAATGTAATTCGGATCCCGTTACTGTTTTCTTATTATCAGTTTTAGTTACAGAATCTCAAATACCATCAAGGTTTTAATTGTGTTCAATTATCTCTTTTTTATAAAAAAAAAAGAAAACGCAAAGTTTTTTCACCATGCAGGCTTGTCTGTCATTATTTATAAGTTTTTGAATGAATTGAAAATCTATGAACAGTGTTGCCAGTGGCCGATAATAAAATATTCCACGAGACTACTCAGAAATACCATTTTAATCGCAAAGGTAAATCAATATCCGCTAAATAATATAATGAACTAGTAAATAAGAATCCCTCTATAGATTTATTTACTAACAATAATATCACTACATATAAGAATCTGATCCGTAATGTCCTTAACGATTTATTTTAAGCTAAGTTTAATGTCAATTTAACTATGTATGTCATACACTAATTGAATTTTTGCTCATTCGTATTCCACTCCACTAACTTATTTAAAAATTAACTAGTTGAAATTAGCATTGTATTAGATGTTTTTCACTTTGTTATCTCGTTAACACTTAATAATATTAATTCCGGAACACATAGGACAATGAGCGAAGTGTCCCTACCCCTCAACAGGTGTGAAATGGGTCTCAATCGATTCATCTAAGCAAGGTGATCATTTTTTGGTTTGGGGTCAACCACGAAATGTATAGAGTTTTTTTTGATATTCACATTTTAGTGTTATATAAAAAATAGTATACATATTACTATTTATTGACTTCCTCGGTGAAGTAGTTGTTGCCTACGCGCTATGACTGCTCTGCCGAAGTCTTGGCTTTGATCCCCAGGTCGGGTGAAGTGGTATTAGGTTTTTTTGTCATGAAATGGTCAGTACCAGCCCAGAGTCTGGAATTGCGTCCGGTATGGCGATAGGCTCGCCCCCTATCACATCATGGGACGGTAATAAACTCAGCGAAATATGGGTGTACTAGTTTCATCTCTGCCTACCCCTGCGGATATTACAGGCGTAAGTGTATATGTATGTATAAAATACATTAATTTTGGTGTTTTGGCTATACTTTACTATGCGATAACATATTTTATAGCTGGTAGAGCTACATTGCACCTATTTTTGTGTTAAGTTTGAATGGACCAGCTTGACTGGAATGGTATAATTGTCTTACAGAAAACAAACAACGTTGTAATTTTACTGTTGCGTCTTGCACGCTTGATGATACTGTCGGAGACCCAACGAATGCCCTTTCAACTTCTCCCCATAACCGATTTCTATTTCTTAAACGTCGGCAACGAAGCCAATTAGAAAATTGCATATGTTCATTGGCGATGTTTATTACTTACGATCAGGTTAAATGTTCATTCTCTCAGATGCATAAAAAATTTCATGCTTTTCTTTCAAAAGCCTTCGTTTTCCTTTAAGAGAGAAGTTTCGAAGTTCGAACCAATGATCCATTACGCTTGTCAGTGTGGGGAGAGATTATCATTGTGTCATCAGCACATTCTCGTATAAGATTCAAAGCTTGAAGAAATTCATCTACGAAACTCTGGCAACTCGTTTTGGTGTGCTCTCTGCTAATCAAATAGTTACCAGCTTTGCGAACATCGGAAGACTGCTCTAATGTCAAACATTATTCACCCTTAAACGGACATTCAGCATGGTATACCCAGAATCAGGCAGTGTGAGTGTACTACATTACAGTCTTCAAACTGTAGCTGGCTGCATTGAGAGTAGCTATCTCCTGAAGTCTAGACCTCAGTTATTAATATCGATGTCTCGATGAGGATAACGGCGGTCGGTAGATTTCATATAAAGGTTTTAGCTAGACTCTAATAAGTACCTAGTCAGGTCATAAATTCAGTCACATGTTTAATATAAAATAATTGAAACAAGTTTATTCATAATGTAACCATTTATATACCAAATGAACTTAACAAAACATAGATTCTTATGACACTAAAGTTTATTCAAAATGACCTCCGTGATTTTGAATACAGGCCTTCAATCTGCGCGGCCAGTTGTCTATCGCAGCACGAACGAGGTCCATGTCAATATCGGCGGCTGCCTTAATCAAGGATGTCTTGAGTGACTCCAAATTGGGATGAGGCTTTGAGCACGCCTTTTCCTCCAAGTGATGCCATATCTTGTAATCTAACGGATTCAAATCTGGACTGGAGGAGGGCCAGTCTTCGTGCCGGATGAAGTCGATTTCACGCGCCGCCAGCCAGTCTTGTGTGCTCTTCGCTCTATGAGCTGGCGCCGAATCTTGTTGGAATACCCAGTGCCTGTTATTGAACATGGTATGAGAAACAGGTTCCACAAGGTTCGTCAGGACTGTATTTTGATACACAACTGCATTCGTTTTTACACCTTTCTCACAAAAATTTACCTCTGTTAAGCCCCAATAAGAAACTCCCAACCATACCATGAGCGAGGATGGAAAATGACCTCGTTGGACACGCGGAATACGGTTGCTCGCTTCTTCACTACTGTGTGCGTACACCTTATCATTTTGTTTGTTGTAGCTCTCTTCTACGGTAAAAATTTTTTCATCTGAAAAAAGAATTTCCCGGTATTTTTTTCCCGCGTACCGCTTCAACAAAGCGCGGCATCTCTTCAGTCTCAGGTCCATTAGATGAGCATTCAAACGATGTCCTGTTTTTCTTCGATATGCCCGAAGCCCTAAGTCTTCATTTAACACCCTTTTCACCGTGGTTCTGCTTAACCCCATCTGAAGGGCCAACAGTTTCTACTTACGTTTGGGATTTCTTTGAATTCGCGCCTTCACAGCTTTTATCACTTCTTGACCTGTCATCTACACTAGAGTCTTCATTGTATCGTTTGATGGTACGATAAACGAATCTTTTGGTTATATTCAAATTTTTCAGTATGTCAAAAATTTGAATTGGCGCGTAACCGCAACGATGCAACGCAATTACTGCAACACGGTCTTCTTTAAGCGTCCACTCCATATTTAAAAATGAGTAAAACTCTAAAAAGTATACATTTTTATTTTCATGAACAATTTGAAATTCGAATTCAATAAACTTTTTTGTGGCCAGCATTCTAAAATAAAAGTTTTTACTGTGTGACAATACTTATGACCTGACTGTGTATAATGGATGGTCCTTTAAAACACGACCAATGCTGATGACATGCAGAACATTTATTTTACAATAAGCCTTCTTGCAGGTCTTAGGGGTATGCTTGTAAGTCTACAGCAGTCGCTTTGAGTAAACTTATCTAAATAATAAATTAATTTCACGTGGTACCATTGATTAATCAATTTGCAGTAAGTCTGTTTCATAAATAGATTAACGTGATAAATACCCTGTCACTGATCAGTCCAGGCGAAGCAAACTGATGCATGGAGCGGAATATGCGCTATAGCCGTCCGAACTGACGCTTAGACCCAACATATGGCCTACAACCAGTATGCATAGAAATGATTTTCAAATTCAAGGAAGACTTTAATAATGTTACAGCTGCTTGCCATAAATGATGACAGCGGGCTGATGCTTTTCTTCAAAGGCAAGGATATGCCAAAACAATACATTTTACACTTAAATAATGGATACACATAATAAACTATGCAATTTCAAATAATATATTAAAGATAAATCGATAAAAATCATGGTCCTCTATCGCAATGTTGACTTTAGTCTGAGGGCCATGTTGCTCTATGTATGTAGATTTCTTTTATGGTAATTGCCTAGGTTTCTAATACTATATGTTCAAGCAATGTTTCTAACTAATATAATTCACGAGGTCCGTTTATTCTTTCCTAATGCTATCATTGCGACAGTGACAACTGACAGATTTTAACTTTTGCTATTGTACAAAGTATCCAGTATATACAAGCAAACAAGACGTCTCCAGCTATTATATTCCGAGATCCAGCTAATTTCCTGACACCCTCATCAGGTCAGCATCATTATTTTTATATTTTTATTTTATTTCATGTTCATTCATACGATCAAAATGCCCAAGGTTCTATGCTCAAATATCTAAACAGGACGTTCTTAATCACTCGTGTCTAGTAAGGATATTAAAAAAAAGTAGGGAGTAAAATACAAGCCAAAATTATTTTTATTTCCATAACATTGAAGTTAAAAATATCATGTAAGAACGGCGAAACTGGTCAGTATTTGAACGCACCTCCGCACCACCGGCAAGCGTATGTTTCATGACTGGTTAACTGTTGTAGTTTCCAAGATCTAGTTACTTAGTAATCAGATCCTGAAAGAATTTCGTATTAAAAGTAACTAAAACGGTTATAAGTAACTCGGTTATATTGTGTAATAGCGCGCGAAAAGCTAATAAAAGAAAGTGAAAATTACAAAATATATAAGTAACAGTATTTAGTAGGAATATTTTTAATGGATTTTTTTTATTTCTATGGTTTTCCCATAGATATATATAATTTTAACGATGTAGTAAGGGTTTCTATATGCCACTTAACAATTATGTATATGTATGGAGTCTGTTGGTGGGCGGGGACGGAGCTCATACAAATTCGCCCATTGTCCTTTGTGGGTTATAATTATGTTGAAAAACTTTAAACAATTTGTACCCGACTATAACCTGTTTTGTGTGTAATAGATAAAAAAAAATCTATCATGTACTGCTTTATTTTAACGTGTTATAAAATAATGGTACTAAATGGTAAATAATGGTTACAGTTTCACTCGGTCTTTTTTTTAGTATCTTTATAAAACATCTCATCTCTTTATTTCTATTTTAAACTGATACAACAAACTTGTTTTTTATCTGGTAGGTACCAACTTAATATTACATTTTATAAATGTTTCCAAATAACACGGACTTTTGTGTATGATCAAACATCAATGCAATCAATGTATCGATATTTTGCAACTTCGACATCCCTTTATTAGATTTTATAGGCACAATATACATTTACACTTTACAATAATACACTTATTGTTACGGGATAATTATTAATTGGATTCAATAAAATTAAATTCTTAATGTATTAGTTTACCCTAAAACGCTGGTAATTTCGTTAACTCTGCAACCCTATCAAGAAAAGACAAATGGCAACCACAAAATCAATCGACCGCTTATTTTTATTAAAATTAAAAACTCCAAAAAGGATTTCTGTTAAAAGAAATGAAAAAAAACTTCCAAAACATTTTATTATTTACGAATATAGTATCAAGGCCATACATTTTATTTAAAAGGGCTTTGCTTTGGGCATTCTCCTTTATTTTTAAATGTATTCTATTTACTAGATTTACAGAGGGCTTTGTGGACGTGAGAGAGCGAGAGAGGAAGGTAAAGCGCGGCAGCCGAGAACAGGGTCGACAGCTGATGAACCGACATAATAATGAAGCTGGCAGAAGGGTAAGCATTTAATAGCTATTGAAACTTAATAATATTAACACCAAACAATCATACACATAGTCCTGATCCCACACTAAGATACGAGTCTTGTGTATCACGAACTACCAGAGACTTTTTTTTTTATTTCATTCTCTCTATAAAAGAGAAGGCATAGGTTCTCCACCGTGCAGCCTTGTCTGTAGTTATTTCTCCAAATCTGGATTAAAATTGAAAGTCTTCTTCTTCTCTGGTTTATATAAGTCAAAAGGCCAAAGGTGTGTCTGTTGTTGTTATCCATTTAAAAGGGGAAAGCCATGTCCGATATTTTTCCATTCTAAAGGCCGAAGCCATGTCTGAAATAGTCACAATTTTAAAGGCCAAGGCCGTGTCTGAAATAATTAATCAATTTACTAATCACAAATAAAACGTCACATCAAATTCCCGCAATTTTCAGAAGTCCTACCAAAGATTTTCGGTCTCCATTTTTTTTTTATGTTTTATTTTATTATATTTTATGTATTTGTTACCCATATTATATGTACATACAATTTAGCTTTCTACACTCCTCCATGTAAGCTTTAACTACGACAAATCTCACACTCCTTGGTCACACTCATGTTTTTTTTTTATTGCATAGTCCGACAAACGAGCTTGTGGGTCACCTGATGTTAAGTGATCTTCACCGCCCATGAACATCCACAATACCGAAAATATCATGTATGCGCTGTCGGCCTTAAAGGACAGGAATAGGGATTAGGGAAGGGAAGGGGGAATCTGGGCCTCCGGATATATCACTTACCATACGAAACGCGACAGTAAACTGTCACTTTACGTTGGTTTTCTGTGAGACAGTGGTACTACCCCGGTCGAGCCGGCCCATTTACGTAGACATATTTGTCTACAGCGTGGCTCTACCACTATAGAGTGGTCACATTGCCGTGCCAGTATAAAAAAAATTACATACCTATTTGATCATTTAAACGAAGTATAACACACTCTTTCGCTTTTACGTCCGAATTGAATCACCTACAAAATAGCCTCCGTTACTGCCTTAGATAATAATTGATCAATTATTGCAGGCGGTGATAGCGAAGTCCCGGGTGACGTGTAAATGCCATGGAGTTTCTGGGTCCTGCAGCCTAATCACATGCTGGCAGCAACTGGCTTCCTTCAGAGAAATCGGTGAGTCCATTTAGACTCTAATTAATATGGTAGTTGACAATAAGCGAAAACTTGATAGAATTTTGTTTTTAATAATAGATTTTAGTCTAAAAATATCGAAAATGAAACCAATTTGTTAATTTATATGTGATTATTTAATATTTTACAGAAACAAATATGCATAAATAAATAAAGCATTTTGTCACGTGACATGAAACACCCATCCGTCATTTATGATGTCACCGTCACCGAAACATCTAAAACACGGAGCCAAATGTCTATTAGTTTTGCGGATGTTCACGTCACACGAGAGGCCGTGGCATTTGGTAGCGTTTTGGTGGGAAAAATAAAGTTAGTTTATAAAAATGCAAATTAAATCTTGAAAACTTATGTTTTACGTTTATTAATGATAATATTTTAATAACATAGACCATGAAGAATAAAATAAAACGGTTTCCCAAAAACAGTCAACTAGCCTATTGTTAGCAAATGGAGGTATATAAATAAAGTGTTAAAACGCAGATGAGCTAAACCAGATAAAAGCCATATTAACTTTTTGCATTTAAAAACTAAGGGGCCAAACATTTTAATTTAATTTTATACAATTCTTTGCTTTGATTGAATAGGCAATCGTTATAGGCAAGACATAAAATAAAACTGTAATGGTTTGTAAAATATCGGTACTTCAATTCAAATTCTAGGTATGCAACGATGGACTACATCCGTTTAATAGCACAGTGGAATATGGAATAAACGATATTTTTCCCGCAGCAAGCTGATGAAGTTTATCCTATATATGATCTCACTGCTATAAATAAATTTTTAAGGCGTGCGTTAAAACATAAACATCCGCAATAGCCGGCTCACGCGTTTTGTGTCCGCGCGACAAGCAGCCTCTGAAGAATCAAATATACCTAGTCAGGTCATAAATTCTGTCACATGTTTAATATAAAATAATTGAAACAAGTTTATTCATTATGTAACCATTTATATACCAAATGAACTTAACAAAACATAGATTCTTATGACACTAAAGTTTATTCAAAATGACCTCCGTGATTTTGAATACAGGCCTTCAATCTGCGCGGCCAGTTGTCTATCGCAGCACGAACGAGGTCCATGTCAATATCGGCGGCTGCCTTAATCAAGGATGTCTTGAGTGACTCCAAATTGGGATGAGGCTTTGAGCACGCCTTTTCCTCCAAGTGATGCCATATCTTGTAATCTAACGGATTCAAATCTGGACTGGAGGAGGGCCAGTCTTGGTGCCGGATGAAGTCGATTTCACGCGCCGCCAGCCAGTCTTGTGTGCTCTTCGCTCTATGAGCTGGCGCCGAATCTTGTTGGAATACCCAGTGCCTGTTATTGAACATGGTATGAGAAACAGGTTCCACAAGGTTCGTCAGGACTGTATTTTGATACACAACTGCATTCGTTTTTACACCTTTCTCACAAAAATGTACCTCTGTTTAGCCCCAATAAGAAACTCCCAACCATACCATGAGCGAGGATGGAAAATGACCTCGTTGGACACGCGGAATACGGTTGCTCGCTTCTTCACTACTGTGTGCGTACACCTTATCATTTTGTTTGTTGTAGCTCTCTTCTACGGTAAAATTTTTTTCATCTGAAAAAAGAAATTCCCTATATTTTTTCCCGCGTACCGCTTCAACAAAGCGCGGCATCTCTTCAGTCTCAGGTCCATTAGACGAGCATTCAAACGATGTTCTGTTTTTCTTCGATATGCTCGAAGCCCTAAGTCTTCATTTAACACCCTTTTCACCGTGGTTCTGCTTAACCCCATCTGAAGGGCCAACAGTTTCTGCTTACGTTTGATATTTCTTTGAATTCGCGCCTTCACAGCTTTTATCACTGCTGGAGTCCTAACAGACCGAGGGCGACCACTTCTTGACCTGTCATCTACACTAGAGTCTTCATTGTATCGTTTGATGGTACGATAAACGAATCTTTTGGTTATATTAAAATTTTTCAGTATGTCAAAAATTTTAATTGGCGCGTAACCGCAACGATGCAACGCAATTACTGCAACACGGTCTTCTTTAAGCGTCCACTCCATATTTAAAAATGAGTAAAATTCTAAAAAGTATACATTTTTATTTTCATGAACAATTTGAAATTCGAATTCAATAAACTTTTTTGTGGCCAGCATTCTAAAATAAAAGTTTTTACTGTGTGAAAATACTTATGACCTGACTGTGTATATCTGAGATAAAACACATCCTATGTATTGAAATCAGTTCAGCTGTTATTGCTAGATAGAGTAATAAACATACAAACGTTCACATTTCTAATATTTGTAGGATTTTCAAAACTGCGTTGCCAGTATAATGAACCCAAAATTCAGCGAATCATTATTGTGTCTAAAATATTTCCAATGATTTTATAATACCTTGCCTATTTTACGGGATACGCCTCTTTAATGGTGTCTGAAACGACCCGTAATCGTTCTGCCCTCATAAACTAAACGTACAAAATCGTGCAAACAAATCGCCATGTCTGTTACTAATGGGTTGTTTTTGTCGCTTTACCATTGTAGCCAAATAGGGTACCACTAGAGCGGATACTGCAGTCAAGAGTCCGTAATCTATGCACGAGAACAATGGAAAATTAATGTTATTCAATTAGCAGTCATTCTATGCGAAACGTCCGCCATAAAACGTTATGATTTAACAAAGGTCCTCATACATCTTTAATTTACACATATATAAATTATAAATATTGTTGAGGAAGTAGACATGAATTACTAAAATACTGCCTCGGTGGCGCAGTTGTAGTTGCGTACGCGGTACGAATATGGTAAGGTCTCGGGTTCGATCCCAGGTCAGGTGAAAGTAATGGGTTTTTCTTTCACGAAATTAGTATCAACGCGGAGTCTGGAATAGGCATAGGCTACTTGACTGTTTTTGGGAAACCGTTTTATTTTATTCTTTATGGTCTATATTATAAAAATATTATTAAACAGTAAAACATAAGTTTACAAGATTTAATTAGCATTTTTATAAACCAACTTTATTTTTTCCACCAAAACGCTACCAACTGTCATGGCCTCTCGTGTGACGTGACCATCCACAATACTAATAGACGTTTGGCTCAGCGTTTAATAGATGTCTGGAACGGTGACGTCATGCATGACTGATTTGTGTTTATTTTTTAAAATATTAAATAATCATATATAAATTAACAAATTGGTTTAATTTTCGATATTTTTAGACTAAAATCTATTATAAAAAACAAAATTCTATCAGGTTTTCACCTACTGTCAACAACCCTATTGTGTCCGGTGTGATGATGGGCTCGCCCCTGTCACATCATGGGGCGGTAATAAACACGGCGAAACTTACGTATACTGTTTACACCTCTGCCTACCCCTCTGGAGATTAAAAGTGTGAGTGGGTCTTTAATTCATTTAAACAAATTGTCTTGATTAAATATTTTCATTATATGAAAATTCAGTCGTTGAGCTTAAGTTACAAATGATATAGTTATATTTAACTAAATTTATGTTTTTAAAATGTCATAACTTGTAAAAAGGTCAATAGGATTATTAACAGACACTTACCTCTCTAAAATCTCCAGTTAAGTAATTAAGTCGCCATTCATGGTATTATTATTTACGAGCACTTAAAACTGTTTATTGCAACTAAAACAGGTCGACATTTTCATTTTACGACCTCAACGTCCCGCATTTAATACAGGAAAGTTGTAAAATTAAATTCATATATTTTTATTATGATTTTCATGTTCTTTTTGTTATTTATGATGTGAGAAATAGCTTTTTAATTTAGTTTGGGTGGTCTTTGTTATCTGTTAATATGGAACGTTAATCGAATGGAAAGTGTTACTAGATTGCATAATAAAGTGTCGTTTATATTTTAATCCAAGCCGCTTACGCTATACAGCTATTTAAGAATTAATATACATTCGAAAAACATTGCTCTCTTCTGGTAAAGCGCTTAAACCCGAATAGGGTAGTTGACTCGATTTTTTTTATTCATTTAATCAACAAGTTACTTTAGCTAAAACCCATTATATATAATATATAATACAAGCCCTGTATTAAACATTGTCCCACTGCTGGGCACGGGCCTCCTCTCCTAATGAGAGGGGTTAGGCCGTAGTCCACCACGCTGGCCTAATGCGGGTTGGCAGACTTCTCATACCTTCTAAAAATTCTCAGATATGCAGGTTTCCTCACGATGTTTTCCTTCGCCGTTAAAGCAAGCGATAATTAACATTTTAATACACACATAACTTTAGAAAAGTTAGAGGTGTATGCCACTTGGGTTTCGAACCTACGACTTTCGTCTTGACAGTCCGTACCGCAACCAACTAGGCTATCGCTGCTATCAACAAGTTACTTTAGCTAAAACCCATTATAGAAAGAGTTTTATGAATCCGAACAAAAATAAGTAAATTAGACGCCATTCAAATCTGCCGGAAGGGGTAATTGTCAAATGACAGTAAAACGATGCATGATATATCCCGTGACGTCACGGTTCTTAGAATCGCCATTACTGTGCCGTTGTGCGAGGGAGACAGTGATATGTTCCCACTACGCGACCATTTTTGCTCATACCAATATTTCAAATAAATATTGTGACTTCATTTTTCATGAAATTTTAATTCTGTTTTCGCAAAAGATTTTCTTTTGCGTATTATATTCGGTTACATATCGAATAATGTACAAAATTAAACACAGGAAACTACCCTAATATGTTCCCAGGCGATTACCTCAGAGACAAGTACGAAGGCGCTACCGAGGTGAAAGTTTCGCGTCGAGGCAAGTTGAGGCTCAGCAATCCGCACTACAGCCTGCCCACAGCACAGGACTTAGTGTATTTAGAAGAATCACCTAACTACTGCGTCAGGAACGAAACCTTGGTATGTTATGCCGAATTTATGGGTCCTTTTAAAACCTTTTGACCCCAATCATTATTACTATAGGTAAATACACCCATACTAGATAAAACCACGTGGGTATCAAGAACTACGGCCCACAACACCCAGACCCGTAACAAATATCTGTCTCTTACACAAACATTTATTCCGGCGCGGGAATCGAACCTTCGGCTTGCCATTTCACAACCGGCTTCCCGCCTGCTGCGGCCATGATGGGTTGTCACAGTTGGTGAACGTGGTCACAAGTCACATTGACGCGTCACGGATCTCCTAGGCCCGTCATAGTTGATTGGAAGCAGTGGTGGCCCCACTGCCTCGGTAGCGCAGTTGTGATTGCGCATGCGTCACGACTGCTGCTCTGAGGTCTCGGGTTCGATCCCCGGGTCGGGTAAAGTGATATTGGTTTTTTTTATCTGTACATTCTCAGTATCAGCCCGGAGTCTGGAATTTGTGCCCGGTATGGCGATAGACTCATCCAATGTCCATCCAATTATGGAACTGAAATTTGGCGAAAAGTGGGTGTACTACATACACCTCTGCCTACCCCTTCGGGGATTATAGGCGTGAGTGTATATGTATGGTGGCCCCAGTGATATTAAAGGTGTTGCGAGATATCAAAGTAGCGCTTCTTTAATTAAAAACTTCAAAACCTTAGTGTCCCTGTACTTTGGTCCCATTGCCTATTTAAGATTTCTTGTTTGTAAGTTCTTATGTTGGTGTACAATAAAGTGCTATCTATCTTTGTAGTTGCTTTCCGTGTTTATAAATAGTACTAGTGGTCTCTATCTATCGGATCTAAAACTATCCTATCACACTATGGCGGGTTTTACACCCTGTGTACGGTGGTCGCTATCCGAGCGAATACGATTATCCTACCACCAGGCAAGATGCCGCGCCTCATGGTAAGTGATGGTTTCTTTCTTTATTTTTAACCGACTTCAAAAAAGTAGTAGGTTAATAATTCGCTGGAATCTATTTTTTGTTTAAAAGGGTATCTGATGATGGGATCTCAGAAAGATCAAGGGAAACCCTAAAATTTTATAGTGACGCATAATTTGTTTTTTATTGAAGTCTGTTTACTTTTTATGAATTAAAATATTTTTCTTATTATTGTTATTATTCCAGGGTGCTCTCGGTACGTCAGGCCGCGAGTGTAACCGCACGTCCTCCGGCATGGACGGGTGTTCGCTGATGTGTTGCGGCCGGGGGTACAACACCAAGCGCGTGGTCGTCAAGGAGCGGTGCCACTGCAAGTTCCACTGGTGCTGTCGCGTCGACTGCAACACGTGCGTGCGCTCCACAGACCTATATACATGCAAATAGTGTATACATCTAATGTCTCGGTGTCTCATGTGTCGCATATCTGACATCAGTAGTTCATGAGTTTATGTCAAAAAGTTACGATAGATAAACGAAGTCGCTAGCGTTGTAGCTTTGTTATTATGTATTTTTTATCCTGGCACGACAAAGTGACCGCATTGCTCGATGGTTGGCCGTATTGCGGCCTTCTGAATACTCTGACACTAGACCCTCGACCGCTTCTTTACCTTCTTGCCCAGGGCGTAGTGTGAAGGAGCAGGCCGGCATGATTGTGTTGAGTAGCGGGGGATAGATTGTCTCTTGCTACTCGATACTCTAATTGGACGGCACTGCGCTTACCATCAGGTGCAGTGTACTCACTTTGCCGTGTCAGGTTAAAATAAGTATGAATGGGTATTCGACCGGGTAACACCACTGTCTTTATGTGGCAGCTTTACTGTTCCGTGCGTTCAGTGGGAGCACTCTCTCACACGCACTAAACTAACAAATCAGTGTTTAATATAATTTACAATTGGACCCAGAAAAGATCCAACTGACGTTTTCATACTTTTGAGTAAATGCAGTTTAAAGTTGGACAGCGAATTTAAAAATAGTACTATGCAGTAACTAATTGAAAATTAGTTGGGTAACATGACAAGAGTTTTAGTTAAATGTCATCAAACGGCCTGGATCTGTTGTGAACATATGAAACTTGATTGAGATGATGGCTACGTATTTTACTCAATTTCATAAAAAGGTTGGTTGGATCTATTCTGCATAAGGAACAATGGAAGTTTTTCTTACAAGTTATCAACGTCAATCTAACCATTTCAGTGCGTCTTCGGAAGTGGTAGAGCCACGCTGTACATATATTTGTCTATAGCATGAATGGGCCGGCTCGACCGGGGTAGTACCACTGTCTCACAGAAAACCAACGTAAAGTGACAGTTTACTGTCGCGTTTCGTATGGTAAGTGAGATATCCGGAGACCCAGATTCCCCCTTCCCTTCCCTAATCCCTATTCCTAACCTTTAAGGCCGACAGCGCATACATGATACTTTCGGTATTGTGGATGTTCATGGGCGGTGGAGATCACTTAACATCAGGTGACCCACTGGCTCGTTTGTCGGACTATGATATAAAACAAATGTTAGTTGGATCTTTCCTCCTTAACAGGGTCTAATTAAGAGTGGCCAAATTGTAAGCAATATTTTAAATTGAACTAAATCGTAGTATTACTATACATGATTTGATCTCAACTTAGATTTAATTATTGTGTAATATTCGTGTTAGAATGTAATTTAGTTAGGACAATAAGTATTCAATTCTGAAACATTCCTTCGATGTAATGATGTTAGCAAACTGATAATTGAAGCTAATTTAGATTATCTTGTATTATATTTATCATAATGAGGCTAAGTTTTAGAAATAAATTATTTATTTCAATTTAGTTTTATTTTTCTTTTTTAATGTATGTTCCCCGTTTATTCGAAGACGCCTGGACCGATTCGGGAAATTCTTTTTTTGTTTAAAAGGGTATACTTCTCCGGTGGTCCCATTGGCATCGAGTCAGGATCTGATGATGGGATCTCAGAAAAATCAAGGGCAACCAATTTTAGTAAATACTATACACAATGACTACTAAATCATACAAAAAATTCATAAATGTACGTCTACTACTTTTCGAGTTATACGGTGGCTCCTCAGTCTAAACATTTAGTTTGAGGAGCCACTTTTACATTGCTATAACTTTTGATATATTTTACTACAAATTCCAGAATTTCGCCTACAAAATCACCTGATTCGCTACTAAATAATGGTATGAGACTCCTTTAAAAATCAGGAGTGGCTCCTCAGTTCATACGGACACATATATTCGCCATATACTTATGTAGCTCAGGGTAATTGGCGACACTCCGTGCTTTTCGCGGTATCTTTGAAATTACACAACTTGCTACAGTGGTAACGGTGGCGCCACCCTAATTGTTCGCTTTGTTAGCGACTGACACCCGGCGCTAGTGATGATGGAATACATAACACGTCACATCCTCTTGTCTCCTTCTGATTGATTTTCTTGATTGATTCATTTATTAATTACTTAATTATTAATAGCAAGTATCTTAATAAAATAATCCAAGTAAATAACAATAAAATATTTAGTATTACTTAACAGTGGTGTGCTTTTTTGCATGAATGAATTCAAATTACAAAGGGCCCTGCTGGGCAGACAATTTTTTCTTGCTGAATTTCTTCTGTTCTGGTAAAGATACCTTGGAGTTTATACATGAATTGAAAGGTACATTGGCTCGAGATACGATCAGTATGTATGTATGTATTCCGAGCGTAATACAACCGAGGGCCTCGCTGGATGGATGAGGCGATTTATTGTAATTTTTATCAAAACAGTTGAGGTACATTGGATCTTGTTAATAAATTCGTGAGGTACATTGAACAAGCATAGCATTGCCACTTGTTTTGTGGGACTAGCTGGAAGGGCCCCGCTAGATCGATACACACTATCATTCGACACAAACCCCACGGTCTGTTACATTATACTCTAATTTCATAACCTAGTACTATTTACCGATATAATATTTTTATTTTGAGGGTAACGAATTGAGAAATGTTAGACTTGATTTTGATCCTTTAAATGGAGAAAAGTACAGACATCACTTTGGCCTATTAAAACATGGGTTTGTCTTTCTAGTTTATCAATAAATTTGAGTCTGGATTTGAACAAACTAAACGAGAGACAAGACTGCATGTTGGTGAACTTTAGCCTTTTGTTTATAAAAAAAAGATAATATTAAAAAATGGTATTTATAGTTCCTTGGTTTCTTAGTCTCCATAGTACAGAGATAAGCGATGTCATCTGCTAAAATATACATTTAATTTCATCGGTACATATACTCATATCATTTGTAACGCGCAATATTTGGGACAAGCAATTGGAAAGAGGAACATAGAAAAGTAGAGATGGAGAGAAGCAAGAGGAGAGCTGAGGCGGAAACAGTGCAGAGGAGAGGGAGTTGAGAGGGAGTTGAGAGAGGGGCGGAGAGGAGAGAAGAGGAGGGGAGGAGAGGAGAGGAGAGATGTGGGCTGAGGTTGCATAAATCCTTAGAGTATTTAACACTGGAGACGCCATTGAGCGCTTACCCCGTTTGACAAATGTAAGAGCACGGTGCTCATACACGTTCTATAAAACTAGTTGCGCTTCGTGATCCGCCACTAAAAAAGTGACATCACGAGCGAATTGAGCTCCCTCAAAATGTCTGCCTGTAGCGGTATTAACATGTAAAAATAGATCTGACACATCAAACTTACAAAAATACAACATTATTTTTCACCTGGACGTATTTTTTTAAAGTAATATTATCCTTAAAAGCAACAAAACATATAATGTCTAAAAATTATCATCGGGTAATAAATGTTGCCAGGTTAAACTTTTAGCCACAGTAGTGCAAAATTTATTTGCATTTAATATCTTAAAAGCAAGTTGTTTTTTTAATATTCTATTTTAACTAGAAGTTGCCCGCGGCTCCGCCCGCGCATTTTAACATTTTAACCTTTTATATTTTGCTATCCCACTTTTGCTATTTTTTCGAGATAAAAGTGGTCTTTGTCATTTTCTGATCCCTAAACTGCCACTATGCAAAAAATCATGTCGATCCCTTGCTCTGTGAAAAACTAAACTATCCAATGGGAACTGTACATTTTTCCGGGATAAAAAGTAGCCTATGTGCTTTTCCAGACTATAATCTATCTCTGTGCCAAATTTTAAGTAGATCCGTCCAGCCGTTGTAGCGTGATTGGATATCAAACAACCATGCATCCATCCAAACATACGCAATTATAATATTAGTGGGATTTCTTTATTTATGCTTCCTTAACTTAATTTTTAATTTAAAAATATTAGGAGAGTTGACATATTGACTAAGTTTACAATTTCATAAACTTTATTACACTTGCATTTTGGGTGGTTTATGTGGTAACACTGTCGTTTATGCAAGACTCAAATAGTGTTGAAGATAAACTTATAAAGGTTATCGATAAAATTACTAATCCATCTGGACTGTCTTCTAAACACATACTTTTAACGTAAATAGTTCTAACACACTAGGAATGTCACAAAATCTTAGAGTAGGCAACCAAAAGGAGACGGCATTACGCTCGAATCTTGAACAAAAAATTCAGCAATGTCGGTGGGGGGCTTCGTACAACTACAAATAAACATGTGCACACAAATGCAAAATGTAATCACGTCGCTACGCACGCACACTACACCATTTCATACAACACTGGCAAATTTACGCACACAGTTACAAATTTATCTTGTTGTGAAATATATTTACAGTGTCATATACTGACAACTGTGTAAAAACAGTAGAGCGTAGCAATGTCGACACGAGGTATAGATAGCGTTGTCCTTATCTATCGATAGATAAAATAAAACAATTATAATTTATTAAATGTTTTAAGATATTTTTTTAAGTGTATCATCTTTTCTATCGTTTTCTTGCAATCTCTGGGTGTGATTTCGTGAAAAGGGACGGAAGTAGAGAGGTATAGTTAAAAATAGTGTAAATTAATATTTCTAATTTAATCGAAATACTGTAAAGATAATAAAGGTAATGAGTACTGAGAAAAATAAAAGCCAAATAAGCAAAAATAAAAACTTTATTTTTTAGATTTTTTTTTAAATAATACGCCTTTAATTTATTTAATCTATTCTATTATATAAAGCTGAAGAGTTTGTTTGTTTATTTGAACGAGCTTATCTCAGGAACTACTGGTTCGAATTGAAAAAATCTTTTAGTTTTGGATAGCCCATTTATCGAGGAGCGCTATAGGGTATATAACATCACGCTATCACCAAATAGGAGCGGAGCAGCAATGAAAAATGTTGCAAAAACGGGGAAAATTGATTCCTTTTGAGAGCTTCCGTTGCGTACGCTGCGTTAACGGTTAATGTTACATAACAATCATGTACGACGAAATTGTTCCTCTTAAAAAGTTCTAAAAAAAGTCCGCGATAGCATATGTCTATCTATTTCGGTTGGCTCACTATAACCTTTTTAATGGTTATCGAATTTGTTCTGAAACAATGTATTATTTGGAAAGGGGTTTTTATAAACATGGTATTAATCCTTATCCAAATAAATACTTTATTCATCACAAGTATTTAATTTTGAACAAAGTTGCCCTTTACGTCATTTGATTTCAATAACTGCCTCGGTGGCGCAGTTGTAATTGCGCATACGTTACGACTGCTGTGCTGAGGTCTCGGGTTCGATCCCCGGGTCGGGTAAAGTGATATTGGGTTTTTCTATCTAGAAATTCTCAGTATTAGCCCGGAGTCTGGAACGGTGCCCGGTATGGCGATAGGCTCGCCCCCTATCACATTAAGGGACCCAAATTCGGCGAAAAGTGGGTGTACTGGTTACACCTCTGCCTACCCCTTCGGGGATTACAGGCGTGAGCGTATATGTATGTATGATTTCAATAAATATCTTAGGAGATATTACAGTTTTAAAATATCTCCGCAACAAAATTAATATTGTTGTTTGTATGTCTGTTTCTTACCTTTTCATGACTAAACGGGTGAACAAATCCTAATGAAATTCAGTAGAGGGATAGATTATATCCTAGAAAAGGACATAGGGTATCTTTTGTCTCAAAAAATATCTTGAAAGGGGTGAAATAGAGGTTAAAAGTTTGTATGGGCAATCCGTAATACTTCAACTTAGGGATCTGAAAATTCCTAAATATGAATTATGCTTTAGGTAAAAAATAAACAAAATACGTGTTTCAACGTTTTTACCAAATCATCCCTTAAAGGGCGAAGTGAGGAGTTAACTTATGAGGTATTCTTTAAATGTAATCTCAAGCTTCAGGCACAACACTTTTTTTTTGTCGCGGGGAAAGCATTTTATTACTGCCGTCCGCTTCGGGGGGAAGCGGAATGAGAATAAAACGGTTATGCTGGACTAGCCGGTCTTACGACCCAGCACCCCCTCGCCCGGATGATGGCTATCCGGGCTGCGGCTGGGCCGAGTCCCTACTACTTATGTACACCCAACCGGACACTACCAGCTAAAACCCCGCGGTGGCCTTCTTCGACACTTACGGAGTGATCCCGGGGTATTATAAGGAGTGCTAGAAGTTTAAGTTAGGAGTTGTGCCTGTCTAGCCATCTAGACAGTCACAACACCTGAGATTCAGGACGATCGCTATAGGTGTCTCAGTGCAGAAGACAACTCCTTGCATTGATACTTCTGCTCCCGAAAATAAACTCCACTCCAACTCCATGGATATGGCAGAGAATTGTTTTAGGTCGGTTCTGGTCTCTTGGTTTCTTATATAAGTAAACTCGTCTTCTTCTGTTTTCCTAATGAAAACACGACCTTGCTTAATCTACACGAATTTGTACTCTTTTTCTTTGACGATCTGGCGAGCCGCTGCGTGTAATTTGTTTTTAGGTGAAAGGTGCTCAATAATGTAAAGCGGCGATTTATTACCTCCAATGCCTATGTGAGCAATACTGAGCTTGTCGTTTGGATTTGCCTTATTAAAATTTATTGTTTTCGCTAAAATGTATCCCGAAGCCTAGAGGTAGCCAATTTAACAATGATTGAGCGAGGTCTCTTGTCGTCTCTGTTACTTTTTACCACACGAGTGCAATGATGAATGTCGGATTCTTTCAAGTTGCAGGATACCTTAGACAGCTGAGTAATTATAGATAGCAAGTTTTACTGTTTGCGCTCGGGGACACACTCTATCTCAAGATTGTTAGAACGGTTATGCTGCTCAGCAACCTGAAGCCTGATTTGCAGATCTTGTAACGTATATGTTAACTGAACGTTCTATTTCTTTAGCTCTCCCAGTGTGTCTTGGTATTTGGCGATGGCGGATTTGGTGGTTTCATAATTTTCATTCAGAAACAAACATTATTAACCAAAGCAGTTATTTCCTGTTTTATGAATTGATTTTCGAGATTGAAATTCGGTTCTCACCATCTGCTTAAGTGTTTGGTTAAGCTCCTGTGCTAAAGCCAATTTCATGACATTGAATTCTTCTCTTATTATTTCCCTAGCGTCTATCTTTGTAATAACTGACGCGGAAGAGTTTAAGCCGGAACTTCCACTAATTGCGCTAGTATCAACAGTGGCTTTTTTCGATGCGTAATATTGTCATTAAAAGGTAGCGAGTCATTATTGTTCCTCGACTTCCCGGGTGAGTCAATGGGACTGGGAATGGTATTACTGTTATCAGTTTTTGGTTGCTTTGCACATCATCCGTGACACTTCCATTTTTTTTTGGTCAACACTAATTGTAGAGTAGCGTTTTTCAGGTATGTCAGCACATGCAACACAACAATGACGGCCGTTGCAAATTATTTTAAAATGTTGATTACTCACTCGTTTTGAGGTATTCCGATTATACCTCAGCAAATATACCACCGGAAAGTACACAACACGACTTTTCCAATGGTATATAGTTTGTAAGAAAATGGAGTGTTCTGTTATTCCATAAAATTTCAAATTAAATAAGCGGAGCCAAGAAATACAGTGTTACTGGTAACGAAAGCGATTAGCAAATGCTGTGAATGAAATTATTGTATGTCATTGAGAGCGATTATCGCCTGTTTTGGTGTGGTAGCCGGCTAACGGCTATCTATTATGAAGAGCATTTAAAAAGGGCTTGAGATCTCGACATGAATACGGGGTGTCCCAAAAGTCGACGTCAAGCCGGAACCGGGTGAAAAGGCAAGTCATACAGGTTAACAAAAAAAAATAAAAAAATCTAAGTTGCTTGTTTTTAAAATTATAGGCATGGCCCGCGTTTTTTCAAAGTATAATCCTAACTTTGCGCATTTGTGTGATCTTACGTAAGAACTATTAAGACTCCCTCCCACCCCTTGTAAGAAAAAATAAGACATGATCGACTCCCCCCCTACATCATCTTACGTAATAAATGAATGGCGCCAAAATTCATACCTAAATATTTTTTAAATATACCGGATACAATTTTAGGATCGCTTTTTTTGACAAAAACTTTATTCTGGTTTTGTCATATTTTGTGACATTCCTAGTGTGTTAGAACTATTTACATTAAAAGTATGTGTTTAGAAGACAGTCCAGATGGATTAGTAATTTTATCGATAGCCTTTATAAGTTTATCTACAACACTATTTGAGTCTTGCATAAACGACAGTGTTACCACATAAACCACCAAAAATGCTACACTGGCATAAAGTTTATGAAATTGTAAACTTAGTCGATATGTCAACTCTCCTAATATTTTTAAATCATAAATTAAGAAGCATAAATAAAGTAATCCTACTAATATTATAAATGCGTATGTTTGGATGGATGCATGGTTGTTTGATATCCAATCACGCTACAACGGCTGGAGGGATCTACTGAAAATTTGGCACAGAGATAGATTATAGTCTGGAAAAGCACATAGGCTACTTTTTATCCCGGAGAAATGTACAGTTCCCATGGGATAGTTTAGTTTTTCACAGAGCAAAGGATCGACATGATTTTTTGCATAGTGGCAGTTTAGGGATCAGAAAATGACAAAGACCACTTTTAACTCGAAAAAATGCACGCTTCTTATGGGATAGCAAAATATAGAAGGTTAAAATGCTCCAAGACCTACACGCGGGCGGAGCCGCGGGCAACATTAGTTAAAAATGAATATTAAAAAAACAACTTGCGTTTAAGATATTGAATGCAAATAAATTTTACACTACTGTGGCTAAAAGATTAACCTGGCAACATTTATTACCCGATGATAATTTTTAGAAATTATATGTTTTGTTGCTTTTAAGGATAATATTACTTTAAAAAAATATGTCCAGGTGAAAAATAATTTTGTATTTTTGTAAGTTTGATGTGTCAGATTTATTTTTACATGTTAATACCGCTACAGGCTCGCGTTTTCAGGGAGCTCTATTCGCACGTCATGTCACTTTTTTAGTGGCGGATCACGAAGCGCAACTCGTTTTATAGAACGTGTATGAGCACCGTGCTCTTACATTTGTCATACGGGGTAAGCGCTCAATGGCGTCTCCAGTGTTAAATACTCTAAGCACAAAATATACCAAAACCAGAATAAAGTATTTGTCAAAAAAATTTGATCCTAAAAATGTATTCGGTATATTTAAAAAATATTTAGGTATGAATTTTGGCGCCATTCATTTATTACGTAAGATGATGTAGGGGGGAGTCGATCATGTCTAACTTTTTCTTACAAGGGGTGGGAGGGAGTCTCAATAGTTCTTACGTAAGATCACACAAATGCGCAAAGTTAGGATTATACTTTGAAAAATCGCGGGCCATGCCTATAATTTTAAAAACATGCAACTTAGATTTTTTATATTTTTTTGATAACCGGTATGACTTGCCTTTTCACCCGGTTCCGGCTTGACGTCGACTTTTGGGACATTCAAGATCTATAATTAGTGTAAGATAAGATTGTCTCGGTAGCTCAGTTGTATCTGCATACGCGGTATGACCTCTGTGCGTGAGGTCGCGGGTTCGATACCACGGTCGGGTAAAATGATAATAGATTTTTCATCTTTATACTCAGTATCAGCCCGGCGCGGTCTGGAATAGTATCCGGTGTGGCGATAGATTCACCCCCATCACTTTATGGGACGGTAATAAACTCTCCGAAATGTACACACCTCTTACACCTCTACCCGCCGATTCGGAGGTTACAGGTGTGAGTGCTTACTTATGTATGCATACTATCTTAATAAAATCTTAATATTATAATACCATCGGGTGCAGTGTGGTCACTTAAAGGTGCCAGGATAACAAAAAATCTAAATCGACATGTCATGATTCTTCACGAGTTAATAAAATCATCTAATACATTTAGATCTGCCTGACTAATATTAGACTGCCTCGGTGGGGCAGTTGTAATTGGGCATGCGTTACGACTGCTGTGCTGAGGTCTCGGGTCAGAACCCCGGGTCGGGTAAAGTGATATTGGGTTTTTCTATTTAGAAATTCTCAGTATCAGACCGGAGTCTGGAATTGTGCTCGGCATGGCGATAGGCTCGCCCACTATCATGGGACCGTATATGGGACCGTAATAACTTCGGCGAAAAGTGAGTGTAATGGATACACCTTTGCTTACCCCTTCGCGGATTACAGGCGTGAGTGTATATGTATGTACATTTAGATCTCAGTTGCAGGCCAAAATTAGATTTTAGGATTTAGCTGTAAAATTAGCACTCGCTTGATGTGAATTGTTGTTTTCAATAGAGGACGCCACGCGTGCCCAGCAGTGGGTCGATGAATATGTGCATAGTGTACGTATACATGACAACATTATTTTTATTATCATTAAGGTGCTTGCGTAATATTCGATGTTTTTAATACAATTTCGCTGTATACGAGTACAACTAAGACGATTTTTTTTATCCTGGCACGTTAAAGTGACCACATTGCATCCGATAGTAAGCGCAGTACTGTCCAAGTAGACTATCAAGTAGTGAGGACAAACATCCCTCGCAAAGTGACACAATCATTTCAGTCAGTCAGAAGCTTCTTCCCAGTACGCTTAATAAACCCGGGAATACAGGAAGTAGGGAACACGTGCGCTGGCAAACTTTTCCACGACTTGATGGTGCGGCTAAGATACAAATTCGCGAACCTCTTGGTTCAGGCCAGGGTAATAGACACCACGGTGTTGTAGCTCCGCAAGCCGGTACGCGTTACAGACGGTAGAACATGCTAAGCGAAGAAATGTCCCAGGGCAGCTGTAGCAGCTCTAAGCTGTTGGTCACGTCTGCATCATTCATAATGCGGATGGCCCGTCGCTGCAATCCAGATCAACCATCGAGCAAGCAATTATCGGAAACATAACAGAGGTGGAAGCAGTATTCCATTCCCGGCTGTACCTGCGCTTTATATTAGCATCACGCTAATATACGCTAACCGGGCGTTAGAAATCGCCGCCGCAAAATGAAATCCGATATCTATACCTTAAGATCCTAACATCCTTCTGCAGTGTTATTGGAACACCCTGAAAGTGGAGACTGGAGAAAAGGGGGATTTGTGGCATGAAAACGCGCACACCTATGTTTGCCTGGCATTGAATTCAATCCTATTCCTGATATCCTGCGAAAATATGAGATCTAGGGTCTGGTTGAGCTCAAATACAAGATCCTCGCGTCTCCGCATAGTGACCGCCCGGCATCCGGCTACTAGGCAGATGCTAGAGGGATGTAATAGCGTAATATGCCTCCATGGATTGTATGCCTTTTCTCTCAAAAACAACTTCCACGCGGGCGGAGGCGGAGTCGGATTCTTAAAATGTTGTTCATTAATAGTAAGATTATTGTTACCTCATTATAACTTAGTCCTAAGTAATGTAACAACAGCTGGATATCCATTTTAAATAAATTAAAGGCGTATTATTTAAAATTCATTTTCAATTATTTTTTTTGCTTATTTGGCTTGTATTTTTCTCACTATTATTACCTTTATTATCTTTACAGCATTTCGATTAAATTAGAAATATTAATTTACACTTTTTTAACTATACCTCCCTACTTCCCTTTCACGAAATCACACCCAGAGATTGCAAGAAAGCGATAGAAAAGATGATACACATAAAAAATAATCTTAAAACATTTCATAAATTATAATTGTTTTATTTTATCTATCGATAGATAAGGACAACGCTATCTATACATCGTATCGACATTGCTACGCTCTACTGTTTTTACACAGTTGTCAATATATGACACTGTAAATATATTACACACCAAGATAAATTTGTAACTGTGTGCATAAATTTGCCAGTGTTGTATGAAATGGTGTAGTGTGCGTGCGTAGCGACGTGATTACATTTTGCATTTGTGTGCACATGTTTATTTGTAGGTGTACGAAGCCCCCCACCGACATTGCTGAATTTTTTGTTCAAGATTCGAGCGTAATGGCGTCTCCTTTTGGTTGCCTACTCTAAGCATAAATCTAGTTGTCGCCCGACTTGAATTTATCCAAACAGTATTTATACTTAAACGGTACTGGCAATTATTTGTTTATGGAGCCTCGGTGGATAGATATTTGAATTTAGAAATGTCAATGTTATTTTATGTGAAAATATTTGCAATAAATGTATTCCGTTTTATGAGCTCTTTATACATTGGTAAGCGACAATCCAGCGATAAGCCTGCTACCCTAATACTGTTCGATTTGGACTTAGAGTATTTAACACTGGAGACGCCATTGAGCGCTTACCCCGTATGACAAATGTAAGAGCACGGTGCTCATACACGTTCTATAAAACGAGTTGCGCTTCGTGATCCGCCACTAAAAAAGTGACATCACGTGCGAATTGAGCTCCCTGAAAATGCGAGCCTGTAGCGGTATTAACATGTAAAAATAGATGTGACACATGAAACTTACAAAAATACAACATTATTTTTCACCTGGACGTATTTTTTTAAAGTAATATTATCCTTAAAAGCAACAAAACATATAATTTCTAAAAATTATCATCGGGTAATAAATGTTGCCAGGTTAATCTTTTAGCCACAGTAGTGTAAAATTTATTTGCATTCAATATCTTAAACGCAAGTTGTTTTTTTAATATTAATTTTTAACTAATGTTGCCCGCGACTCCGCCCGCGTGTAGGTCTTGGAGCATTTTAACCTTCTATATTTTGCTATCCCATAAGAAGCGTGCATTTTTTCGAGTTAAAAGTGGTCTTTGTCATTTTCTGATCCCTAAACTGCCACTATGCAAAAAATCATGTCGATCCTTTGCTCTGTGAAAAACTAAACTATCCCATGGGAACTGTACATTTCTCCGGGATAAAAAGTAGCCTATGTGCTTTTCCAGACTATAATCTATCTCTGTGCCAAATTTTAAGTAGATCCGTCCAGCCGTTATAGCGTGATTGGATATCAAACAACCATGCATCCATCCAAACATACGCATTTATAATATTAGTAGGATTACTTTATTTATGCTTCTTAATTTATAATTTAAAAATATTAGGAGAGTTGACATATCGACTAAGTTTACAATTTCATAAACTTTATGCCAGTGAAGCATTTTGGATGGTTTATGTGGTAACACTGTCGTTTATGCAAGACTCAAATAGTGTTGTAGATAAACTTATAAAGGTTATCGATAAAATTACTAATCTATCTGGACTGTCTTCTAAACACATACTTTGAATGTAAATAGTTCTAACACACTAGGAATGTCACAAAATATGACAAAACCAGAATAATAAAGTATTTGTCAAAAATATGTGATCCTAAAAATGTATCCGGTATATTTAAAAAATATTTAGGTATGAATTTTGGCGCCATTCATTTATTACGTAAGATGATGTAGGGGGGGAGTCGATCATGTCTTATTTTTTCTTACAAGGGGTGGGAGGGAGTCTTAATAGTTCTTACGTAAGATCACACAAATGCGCAAAGTTAGGATTATACTTTGAAAAAACGCGGGCCATGCTTATAATTTTAAAAACAAGCAATTTAGATTTTTTTTAATTTTTTTTGTTAACCGGTATGACTTGCCTTTTCACCCGGTTCCGGCTTGACGTCGACTTTTGGGACACCCTGTATTCATGTCGAGATCTCAAGCCCTTTTTATATGCTCTTCATAATAGATAGCCGTTAGCCGGCTACCACAACAAAACAGGCGATAATCGCTCTCAATGACATACAATAATTTCATTCACAGCATTTGCTAATCGCATTCGTTACCAGTAACACTGTATTTCTTGGCTCCGCTTATTTCATTTGAAATTTTATGGAATAACAGAACACTCCATTTTCTTACAAACTATATACCATTGGAAAGGTCGTGTTGTGTACTTTCCGGTGGTATATTTGCTGAGGTATAATCGGAATACCTCAAAACGAGTGAGTAATCAACATTTTAAAATAATTTGCAACTCCTAAGATATTCATTCAAATCAAATGAAAATTAAATACTTGTGATGAATAAAGTATTTATTTTGATAAGGATTAATACCATGTTTATAAAAACCCCTTTCCAAATAATACATTGTTTCAGAACAAATTCGATAACCATTAAAAAGGTTATAGTGAGCCAACCGAAATAGATAGACATATGCTATCGCGGATTTTTTCTAGAACTTTTTAAGAGGAACAATTTCGTCGTACATGATTGTTATGTAACTTTAACCGTTAACGCAGCGTACGCAACGGAAGCTCTCAAAAGGAATCAATTTTCCCCGTTTTTGCAACATTTTTCATTGCTGCTCCGCTCCTATTGGTGATAGCGTGATGTTATATAGCCTATAGCGCTCCTCGATAAATGGGCTATCCAACACTAAAAGATTTTTTCAATTCGAACCAGTAGTTCCTGAGATTAGCCCGTTCAAATAAACAAACAAACAAACTCTTCAGCTTTATATAATAGTATAGATTAAATAAATTAAAGGCGTATTATTTAAAAAAAATCTAAAAAATAAAGTTTTTATTTTTGCTTATTTGGCTTGTATTTTTCTCAGTACTCATTACCTTTATTATCTTTACAGTATTTCGATTAAATTAGAAATATTAATTTACACTATTTTTAAATATACCTCTCTACTTCCGTCCCTTTTCACGAAATCACACCCAGAGATTGCAAGAAAGCGATAGAAAAGATGATACACATAAAGAATTATCTTAAAACATTTAATAAATTATAATTGTTTTATTTTATCTATCGATAGATAAGGACAACGCTATCTATACCTCGTGTCGACATTGCTACGCTCTACTGTTTTTACACAGTTGTCAATATATGACACTGTAAATATATTTCACAACATGATAAATTTGTAACTGTGTGCATAAATTTGCCAGGGTTGTATGAAATGGTGTAGTGTGCGTGCGTAGCGACGTGATTACATTTTGCATTTGTGTGCACATGTTTATTTGTAGTTGTACGAAGCCCCCCACCGACATTGCAGAATTTTTTGTTCAAGATTCGAGCGTAATGCCGTCTCCTTTTGGTTGCCTACTCTAAGGATTTGGACCATAATTAGCCCGTAACTTCGCATAGTACCAATACATATATTTCCCGCGAGAACCCAGCGCAAAGTCAAAAGACAATTGAAAAACCATATAAAAATAAACTCGTATATTTATCTAAAAATACAAGATATTCCTAAAGTAAAATATAAACTTTACAACACCATTTTATCACTAATGGCGCATTGTGCTAAACCGTCTTGATGTGAATGACGAATAAGAAAACAGTAAACGTAACACATAATATTATTTTTGTAAATTCAATATAACAGTTGGTGACAATGTGACCCTCTCTAGAGGTATGATTAGAGGTCAGAAAAAAATTAAGCTGAACTTTCAAAATTCCAAGTCATCACACACCAAAGAAATACATTGTAGGAATTATATTTCACTAATGTTAGTCCATACAACTTGGAAACAATTATAATAGTTTTTAGTTAATAAATCAATACAATTTTGAGACTCACAAAATAGAGATCAGTGGAAGGAAATGGGGGAGTCCTTTGCCCAGCAGTGGGACACAATAGGTAGTTAAAAATCAATACAAGAGATTTTCTGCTTTAAAAATGCGGTGATTGCTAAAAAGAGCACATCTATCCGTATTGAGGTCCGTATTAGCCCGAGATATACAAAATAGCACAATATTAAGACAACCTGGGGCATTATTCTATGTCCTTACACACACGCAACGAGGCGCGTTACGTTAACTGCATGTTATTCAAATGTTTTAGTATTCTGTAATGCCATTACATGCGAGTTACATATGAATAACATGCAGTTAACGCATTTGAGGGACATAATAATGCCCCAGATCATTACCACACATTATATTTGACTTGGAAGGTTCCCATGTAACTTGCGGACGGCAGTGCTAGCTTCAATAGTTTCACTTATTTCAAGATCACATTAATTTCACAAGCGTTTTGTTTCCAAGACTCGATCGTGATTACACTTGAATTTGGCGCGGGAATGACAATGACGCGTCATTACGTGCAACACTCTGCTCTCGGGAAGGCAGGGGTGCAGACACAAGGGTCCGTCGCTATACACTCTGCGGGGCAGATGCAATCGCACGCTAAAACAAAATATAATTCTCATCACAGCTGGTGGTGGGATATTCATATCCGCCCGAATAGCGATCATCGTACACAGGGTGTAAACCCCGCTATAGTGGCACACGCAAGTGTGTCGCGTTCCGGGATAAGGCAGTGTACATCCGGTTTTGTCGGGGGTCTAGAGTTGGAGTACGATATTTGGCCGGTTCACGGCCTTATGTGTACTCTGACACTAGACCCTCGACCGCTTCTTCACCTTGCCCATGCCGTAGTGTGAAGAAGCTACATAGCAGGCCGGCATGATTGTGTTAAGTAGCAGGGGATAGATTGTGTCTCGCTACTCGATACTCTAATTGGACGGCACTGCGCTTACCATCAGGTGCAGTGTGGTCAATTTGCCGTGCCAGAATAAAAAAAAAGGGTAGATAGTAACGTTAAATAGGGATTACATTAGTTGCTATGAAATATTGGTGGTTGCCGATATATCGAGAGGAAATATCGATGTATCGAAATAGTTATTGATATTATTTAAAACAATATATGTTATAGCAATATTTTGCATTTCCAATACACTACACGCAGTCACTAGACAAGTGCTGTACAGCGGTCCAAGGGTGGGTGAGGGCACACCTTCAAATTAAAACGTGCTTATTGATCCAAAATAAGGAACTATCACTACCTTCATAAATAATTATGATCATCATCATCTACCTGCCCTTATCCCACACTAAGTGGGGTCGGCGCAATTGGTATTAACTCTCCACGCAGCCCTATCATGCGTCAAATCTGCATTCACTCCTTTCACGCGCATGTCCTCATTCACGCAATCCATCCACCTCTTTTTGAGTCTCCCACGACTCTTTCGTCCATCCACATTCATATTGACAACTAGTCTTGTTACATGCCTTTCATCCCTCCTCATCACGTGCCCATACCAAGCTAACCTAGCACTCTTCATCTTTTCTACAATGGGTGCTACTTTCAGACTTCCCCTTACATACTCATAAATAATTATGATAATGCAATACATACGTTTACAGTCTCCGTACGCACAAGGGTCCATGTACTGAGAACAATCCTCGCCCGGGGGCATGAATGAAGAATTGTACACGGTGGTACCTTCCAACTATAAAGATAATAATAAATTATGTTATGGATTGTCGTGATAATATTAACTTTATACACTACATATATAATATAGCTCTTTTGTATATAGCAGACTTGAAATGTGGGTGTACTGGTTACACCTCCTGCGTACCCCTTCGGGGATTACAGGCGTGAGTGTATATGTGTGTATATAGCTCTCTTACGTATATACACAGTCAGGTCATAAATTCTGTCACATGTTTAATATAAAATAATTGAAACAAGTTTATTCATTATGTAACCATTTATATACCAAAATCAACTTAACAAAACATAGATTCTTATGACAATAAAGTTTATTCAAAATGACCTCCGTGATTTTGAATACAGGCCGTCAATCTGCGCGGCCAGTTGTCTATCGCAGCACGAACGAGGTCCATGTCAATATCGGCGGCTGCCTTAATCAAGGATGTCTTGAGTGACTCCAAATTGGGATGAGGCTTTGAGCACGCCTTTTCCTCCAAGTGTTGCCATATCTTGTAATCTAACGGATTCAAATCTGGACTGGAGGAGGGCCAGTCTTCGTGCCGGATGAAGTCGATTTCACGCGCCGCCAGCCAGTCTTGTGTGCTCTTCGCTCTATGAGCTGGCGCCGAATCTTGTTGGAATACCCAGTGCCTGTTATTGAACATGGTATGAGAAACAGGTTCCACAAGGTTCGTCAGGACTGTATTTTGATACACAACTGCATTCGTTTTTACACCTTTCTCACAAAAATGTACCTCTGTTAAGCCTCAATAAGAAACTCCCAACCATACCATGAGCGAGGATGGAAAATGACCTCGTTGGACACGCGGAATACGGTTGCTCGCTTCTTCACTACTGTGTGCGTACACCTTATCATTTTGTTTGTTGTAGCTCTCTTCTACGGTAAAAATTTTTTCATCTGAAAAAAGAATTTCCCGATATTTTTTTCCCGCGTACCGCTTCAACAAAGCGCGGCATCTCTTCAGTCTCAGGTCCATTAGACGAGCATTCAAACGATGTCCTGTTTTTCTTCGATATGCCCGAAGCCCTAAGTCTTCATTTAACACCCTTTTCACCGTGGTTCTGCTTAACCCCATCTGAAGGACCAACAGTTTCTGCTTACGTTTGGGATTTCTTTGAATTTGCGCCTTCACAGCTTTTATCACTGCTGGAGTCCTAACAGACCGAGGGCGACCACTTCTTGACCTGTCATCTACACTAGAGTCTTCATTGTATCGTTTGATGGTACGATAAACGAATCTTTTGGTTATATTCAAATTTTTCAGTATGTCAAAAATTTGAATTGGCGCGTAACCGCAACGATGCAACGCAATTACTGCAACACGGTCTTCTTTAAGCGTCCACTCCATATTTAAAAATGAGTAAAATTCTAAAAAGTATACATTTTTTTTTTCATGAACAATTTGAAATTCGAATTCAATAAACTTTTTTGTGGCCAGCATTCTAAAATAAAAGTTTTTACTGTGTGACAATACTTATGACCTGACTAGGTATATACACACGCACATATGTATACCGATTAGTGTCAAGTTTAACAAAATACATTCTCAAAGACATAATAATTCATGGAGTAACGTATCATATACAAAAATCAAAATAATACGCGTGCATGTGGATTGAGTGAGCACTTTCCAAAAATCGTTTTTTATATATTAGGTATTTAGTAAAAGTTCTAAAACAATTGTAAAACCAATCCTGGAATTTGTAAACAGATAAAACCGAAGATAAATCAGTTAATGTCTGATCACTCAGTCCTGATAAGGGGCAACCCAGATCTACAATTTATCAAGTTTACATATAATATTTGGGTTCTAGTATTTAGTAAAACCTTAGTAAATTCACGGTATTTAATTTCAGATCACCTAGTGCCCTATCTAAAAAGTTACAAATTGTTATTGGTGCTCACTCAATCCACATGCTTTGAAAAGTGAAGATTTCTTACGAATTATCTATAAAGTCAAGTTTAATTATATTTCTAGATTTAGTAAAAGTGGAATAGAAATTTGTAAAACACAAAACGAATCACCATCATGCTTCGTTTTTGAAAATTTAATTTTTATATGTGCTCACTCAATCCACACGTTTTTGAACAGTTAAATTGTTTCATATCTTTAAATCTTTAAATATATATAAGGTTCCTAATAATAATTTAATGGCTACACTTCTAATAGCATAATATTCCGAAGCCTTTCATATAAATACTCAGAAATTTTATAATTGGCTTAATAGTAGCTTAGCTAAAATAACTTCCATTTAGTTCTTTTATATGATTGGGAACCTTGTTGTAAAATCGTATACATAGCCCCTTGAAAGAAGACTTTTCCTCTCAAAAAAAATCTAGAACTTAGCAATAGATCTTATAGCTCGCTTTTGGAGAGTAAAATTATATTCATGAATACCTTTTCCTTTTCCAAAAATTACCTACACGCGGGCGGAGCCTCTATCACATCTAGTGTGTGTATATATGAGCTTACCCGTTGGCAGGGCTTCTGGTACTGTCCCTTGCAGGCCCAGGGCGGGCGCTGCGGTGCGGCCACGCACACCGGCTGGAACGATAGCTTCTGCGTAGTGCTGCTCTCCATCTTGGCTGCATTACATATTCAAACAGATTGTTGAAGTTATACTTCTTTAGGCGCGTTATGAAAAAATGATGAGTGAAATTTTAAGATGCGCGCGTACTATGAAATATCCGTATGTATTATTTATTCATATAAATTAAAATATTATGAATATTAATTATTAAAATTATTAATATTTGCATGCAATTGAAAACTATTTTTTAATTATGCCAAAGAAGTAAAACTTCTCACGCGCGTACATAAGTACACGCGCCCATTTTTTTTGTATATTTTAATCTATTTTGTGTTCTTCTTTTTTTATACTGACACGGCAAAGTGACCACACTGCACCTGATGGTAAGCTCAGTGCCATCCAATTAGAGTATCGAGTAGCGAGACACAATCTATCCCCCGCTACTCAACACAATCATGCCGCCTGTTTCTTCACACTACGCCATGGACAAGAAGGTGAAGAAGCGGTCGAGGGTCTAGTGTTAGAGTACTCAGAAGGCAGAAGAAGAGGTAGATTAGAGTCTGGAATAGCACATTCCCTGTGTACATGATACATTATACGGATACATGATACACGATATGAAACAGGTTACATATGACACATACATGATACCACAATCGAAAATGTTAAAGCTTTAAGACTAAGGAATAAATAATATTTAAAATGCGCTTTGCCGAATAAATTGCTCGATACGTGAAGTAATAGGACATGGGGCGTCTTTTCAATCGTTCATTCATGGGAGGTTCTTCTGTTTTTTTCATGTTTATTTCATGGCTATCATTTAATGAGTCAATGTCAAGGTAAAACTGTGTCCTGGCTTAACGTGTTCTACCGTCTGTATCATGGCGAATGCTCTGAAGAATTGTTTGATCTTATCCCATCCTCTCCCTTCCATACCAGAACCACGCGTACTGGCTTGCGGAGCCACAGCTTCGTGGTGTCTACTACCCCGGCCTGAACCAAGAGCAGAGCAAATTCGTATTTTTGCCGCACCATCAAGCTGTGGAACAGTTTGCCAGCTACCGTGTTCCCTCCCTCCTATGATCCTGGCTCCTTTAGGTGTAATGTGAAGAAGCTAAACAGCAGGCCGGCATGATTGTGTTGAGTAGCGGGGGATAGACTATCTCTCGCTACTTGATACTCTATCTGGACGGCACTGCGGTTACCATCAGGTGCAGTGTGGTCACTTTGCCGTGCGAGAATAAAATAAAAATAATAATGATCGTATAAATAATTATGATGATAAATTGAGACCAACCTGCGGGCTTCTCATAGCACTTGACCGGCGCATATGATTCAGGCACGGGTAACCTCCCCGGGTCGACGAACGACATGCGGTTTATGGTGCGATCTGAAAATAAAAACTTAATTTAACACTCTGCAAACGGAAGTTTTAATAAGTAAGCTTTTGCTTTCTTTAAACTCAGCCAGAAGTCTTGTCAGTTAATAAAATAAGCATATTCAAAAAGCACGGTTAAATGCATTTAACCCATGCTTAGCAAAAAAAAGAAGTTACTTTTCCCAATCTTTCTTGTTTTTTTATCAATAAAATAGGATTTTTACAAATTACCTGGAAAATAAATTGAAGCATTTCAGATCTTGTGGAAGAGACCAAATGACCAAAAAGGATGCACTTAACTGTAGTGTATATTTATTATTTCGTATAAAATCTAATGCATTAGAAGAAAAAGGAGACAATTACCATACACTAAGAGACAGAAACAAATACCATTAGAAAATTATACACAAAAGAAAATTGATTAATTTTACCTTCCATATTTTACAATAAAATATTACACACCAAATAAAAAAGAAACAATAAAAAGCCATGAACCTCTATTACCCCTTCCACTTTAGTCTATGGCTCAAGGCACCTTTTTTTATCCTGGCACGGCAAAGTGACCACACTGCACATGATTGTAAGCGCAGTGCCGTCCAGTTAGAGTATCAAGTAGCGAGAGATGATCTATCCCCTGCTTCTTCACACTACGCCATGGGCAAGAAGGTGAAGACGCGATCGAGGATCTAGTGTCAGAGTACTCAGAACATCGTACCCCAACTCTAGACCCCGACAAAATCCAGATGTACACTGGTAGACCCCGGAACGCGACACACTTGCGTGTGCCACTATGGCGGGTTTTACACCCCGTGTATGGTGGTCGCTATCCGGGCGGATATGAATATCCTACCACCAGCAAAATCTATAAGAATAGTTCCCCGACTTACTCTCAAACGGCTGTTCCACACAGTGATATTTGTTATCCGGTTTGTACGACTCTCGTATGGCGCACGGCTTGGCGACGTAGTCGTGCCGCTGCGTGGTGACCCCCTGCATGGGGCCCTGACCCCACATGTCGTGGTGACAGGGCCGGATCGACTGCGTCATGCACACCGGGTTTGGTAGGTACGACAGCTAGAAAAGACACACACAAATTCACGTCTGTAATCCGCGGAGGTGTAGACAGAGGTGTAGCCAGTACACCCACTTTTCGCCGAATTTCGGACCCATAATGTGATAGTGGGCGAGCCTATCGCCATACTGGGCACAGTTTCCAGACTCCGGGCTAATACTGAGAATTTCAAGATAAAAAAAACCTAATATCACTTTACCCGATCCGGGGATCGAACCCGAGACCTCACAGCACAGCAGCAGTCGTAACGCAATGACAACTGCACCACCGAGGTATTCAGCTAGAAAATATTAATAAAATAATTTAACTCAAACCATCATAGTTTTCCGAAAGATATTTACTATAGTATTTTGCATTTATGAAAAATTTATTTTTTATTTTATATTAATGACAGTTTCAATACATAATCTTAATCTTGGTGTACAGATTGTTTTCAGAAATGAGCAAAAAAGAAAGTTTCATTGCATTGCATTTACATGCACGACATTATTTGTTTTTTTTTTGGGATGGATCTGTACATGTGGTTTGAGATTGTTTATTGCAATTGGCTGTTAGTTAACTTGCTTATTTCTAAATTAGAGAGCTATTATATAATATGTATATCGGCGCAAATCTGCGTCGAGAACTCGCGTGTATAACCGAAACCCACTTCAAAAAAAGGAGGAGGTTAACAATTCGTCGAAATCTTTTTTTTTATGTATGTTACCCGATTACTCGAAGACGCCTGGACCGATCCGAGAAATTCTTTTTTTGTTTAAAAGAGTATACCTCCCAGGTGGTCCCATTGGCACCAAGTCAGGATCTGATGATTGAATCTCAGAAAAATCGAGGGAACCCTTAAAATTTTATAGAGACGCATAATTTGTTTTTCATTGAAGTCGGTGTACTTTTTATGAATTAAAAAAACTTTTACTTATTTGTGTCCAAAATTAGCACCGAGGCGATGAGGTTGATATTTTTCTTGTAAACGTGGAATGTGATTTGTTTTTTTTAGGCGGCATAATAATCTAGACATAAACATATTACGACATTATTTACTCATTATTTTTTATTTGAATATGTTAATAAAATACCTTCTGAACTGTGTCTCCCTCCATCTGAGCCGTAGAAGGGACTAAATTAGGGCAGGGCTTCACCGGCAGTGGTATCGGCGCTGTAGCTGCCATGTAACTAGAGCAAACAACAAACAAACGTACTTGTGGATATTTTACTGCTCTTATATGTATTAGTTTTACTAACACTTTTGCGAAAGCAGAATCAAAATTGCTTGAAAATTAGGTCACAATATTTATTTTAAATATTGGTATGAGCAAAAATGGGTGCGAAGTTGGAACATGTCACTATCTCCCTCGCACAACGGCACAGTAATAGACATTCTCAGAGGTGACGTCACGGGACATATCATGCATCCATTTACTGTCATTTGATAATTACCTACTCGTTCCAGCAGATTGAATGGCCTGTAATGTTACATATTTTTGTTCGGATAATCGGATATCTTTGGATAATAGATTTTAAGTAATGTAACTTGTTGCTTAGAATAATAAATTAAACTTGTCAACCATCCTACTCTAAATAAGAATTTCGACGATGAATGTGTTCTACCGTCTGTATCATGAGGAATGCTACGAAGATTTTTTTTATCCTGGCACGGCAAAGAGACCACCTTGTGGCCGGCAAGATTGTGTTGAGAAGCGAGGTATAGATTGTCTCTCGCTATTCGATACTCTAATTGGACGGCACTGCGCTTAACATCAGGTGCTGTGTGGTGCAAGAAGTTATACATAACTTCTTCACACTACGCCATGGGCAAAAAGGTGACGAAGCGGTCGAGGTTCTTTGTATTATAAATACATACATTTAAATACATACATACATATTATTTCCATACCTATTTTTGTAAACGGTCTGAGTTTCGAATCGTTTCGACGGAGTGACAGGATTGGTGCAGCTGTTTGGAATTATGGCGCGGCGACGGCAGTCACTCCCGGCGTTCAGGAAACTGAAACATTACAATACTGTAGCAACAAATATTACAAACTAGATGTTGCCCGCTGCACCACCCGCGTGGAGGTTATTTTTGGAAGAAAAGTTATACAATCCATGGAGGCATCTTAAGCTATTACGTCTTTCTATATTTTGCTATTCTGTAGGAAGCGTGCATTTTCCGGGAAAAAAGCATATGTGCTATTCCAAACTATAATCTATCTCTGTGCCAAATTTCAACCAGATGTAACATCATCGAGTAACAAACATCCAAACATTCGCATTTATAATATAAGTAGGATAGTAGGTAACAGGCAACCGATGCGTTCGTAACCTTTCATCATCATCTATTACGTAATTTACACAATTTCCCTTGACAGTACGTAATTATATATTATTATCAGACTTATTCCCGGTGAAAACGATATCTATATCTATATTTATCCATACTAATACTTATAAATAAGGAATTAACTTGTCGGAACAACATGAAAACGGATACTCAATTGAACTTTTAAATAACTCGTTTTATTGTGGAATGTCGGTACCGTCACTTTGTTTGTTTTAGTATTTTGATGGTGGGTGAGTATTTATCGGTTAATCTCGCGCACAGTGTGGGGCACAATAGAAAATATCACAATGAGAAGGGTGCGCCTTGTCATTAGGAAGAATTCCATATTCAATCTTGAATAGCTAGTAACTTAGAGGTTTTAATGCCGAAATACTGTTTAAAGTAATAACGTTATGTGAAACTGTAATTAGTATCAGTTATAGTAATTTAGATTGTGCTGTGTTTAAAATAGCAACTATCGGGTGTCTTGCCAGATTCGCCCCCATGGATAACTGCATTTCGAACTGGCAGTAATTTATTAAACTCTGAAGTGTTAATCTCGTGTTTTTCTACCGAACTATCATACGATGTGCATCCTGACTGTATCTGAAGATCGGAGAGGGATGTATAAGCCCCCTCACAACCTTGGCATGTGGACTTGCCTGCGACAAACTGTCCGTAGGATGTATTTTGTTTATTTGTTTATTTGTTACCTTTTCACGACTAAACGGCTGACCGGATTGTGATGAAATTTGGCAAGGAGATAGATTATATCCTGTAGATGGACATAGGCTATTCTTTTTCTCAAAAAACAATCTTGAACGGGCTCAAATAGGAGCTCAAAATTTGAATGGGAAATCCATAATTCCTAAAGTTAGGGATCTGACAATTCATATTTAGACTTTTGGAAAGAAATAAAGAAAAACGTTTGTTTTTGTTTTTTGTTGAATTATCTCTTTTATTTAAAAAAAGAAAAGGCAAATATTCACCACCATTCAGCCTTGTCGATCGTTATTTAAAAGATTTTGAATGAATTAAATCTACGAACAGTGGCCGATAATCAAAAAATCCACGAGACTACTAAAAATACCATTACAATTATACATAATCGCAAAAGTAAATCAATATCCACTAAATCTATCATCGACTGTTTTAGTATTACCGCGCGTTTAAAAAACTTGTCTTAAAAAAATAACTGTACTTGTCACTGTTTTATTTGGTGTGTATTTTAGTATTGGAGAAAAAAAAATGGCGGGAATGTGATGTCATGTTGTATTGTGTTTAATAAGTGAAAAAAATATTTCAGACATGGCTTAGGCCTTTAAATTGTGACTATTGCAGACATGGCTTCGGCCTTTGAATTGTGACTATTACAGACATGGCTTAGGCCTCTTGAATTGTGTTTATTTCAGACATGGCTCCGGCCTTCAGAATGAGAAAAATATCGGACATGGCTTCCCCCTTTTGAATGGATGAAGACTGCAGACATGGCTTCGGCCTGTTGTTTAAGTTAAAACCAGAGAAGAAGTTCAATTCTAGCCCAGATTTGGAAAAAATAACGACAGACATGGCTGCATGGTGGAGAACCTTTGCCTTCTCTTTTATAGAGTAAATAAATAAAAAAAATTAGTATTTTTATAAAACACTTTCTTTTATTTAAAACTGATACCATATTTATATTTCATATTGTATGTACCTATACTCTATTGTCATGTTGGGTAGTCGTAGAGTGGGGTAAAGTGATATTCGATTTTTCTTCTAGAAAGTATCAGCCCGGGGTCTGGAATTGTGCCCGGTATGACATTATGGGACTGTAATAAATTCGGTAAAAAGTGTGTATACTGGTTACATCTCTGCCTACCCCTTCGGGTATAATAGGCGTGAGTGTGTATGTATGTACGTGCTTTACAATAATGCACTTATTGTAATAGGATAATTGTTATTAAGATTGAATAAAAAACCTATTTTTTTTATTTACCCTTAAATGCTGGTAATTGCTTAAACACTGGAACCCTATAATACGAGAATAGCGACAAACTCATTCAACGCGGAGGAAGTCGCGGGCAAAAGCTACCTAGTTATTTATAAAAACAGTTGGTATTCTACCTCATGGTATACGTAGTGTTAGCGTCGAGTCGCTGACACGGCTTCTGGTATTGGCCCTTACAAGCCCACGGCGTCGGCTGCTTCGGCAATATCTATACAAAAACTACGTAGTCATAAACGCATGCAGACAAATGTCAGCCTAAACGTCACAGCTCATTGTTTTGTATTCAATGCACATTAAAATGATAAAAAAAAGCTATATTTGTTACAGACAATTTCTCAATAGCTTTGATTTGTATAATTCTGCTGGTGGTAGGATATTCATATCCGCCCGGATAGCGAACACCGTACACAGAGTGTACAACCCGCGTTAGTGGCACACGCAACTGGGTCGCGTTCCGATGTTTGGCCGTTTTGCGGACTTCTGAGTATTCTGACAATAGATCCTAGACCGCTTCTTCACCTTCTTGCCGTGAAGAAGATAAGCGGATTAAGAATAAAACTGGTATGCTGGACTAGCCGGTCTTACGACCCAGCATCCCCCTCGCACGGATGATGGCTATCCGTGCTCCCACTGGGCCGAGTCCCTAACCCCTATATACAACCCACCCCACACTACAAGCTAAAACCCCGCGGTGGCCTTCTTCGGCGCTTACGGAGCGATCCCGGGGAATTCTAAGGAGTGCTAGAATTGCAGCCGGAATCGCCCCTGCGCGGTGCTGCGTAGCAGCCCATCTCCATGGAGGGCTAAGGAGTCCCCGCGCACCGAACAACGACAGCGAACGAGGCCTTACCACCCGCGCTGCCGTCCATCTCGGTGTCGCACGATCCTCCGAATTTGGGAGTACATCGATACGGGGTGACAGCCCTCCGCTGCGCGCCCGCGACCCCCAATGGCCCCTATTAGTCGCCTCGTACGACAGGCAGGGATTAACGTGGTGGAATTCAAACGCCCCCATTCCACAGAGCGGGAGACACCGGTCAGTCGTCCACCTGGCGCCTCCTACGTCTTCTCTGGCGGCGGGAGGGATCATATCGTTCCCGATCCCTCTCAGCACTCTCCTTCTGCAAGATGACGTTCTCGCAGAAGTGGGTCACCGTACGCCAGGACCTCCGGCTGTCGACCATGGACGACACCACGGCCAGTAGCGAGAGGTCTCCTCCGACGACTGCTCTGAGAGCGCTGCGCTCTTCGTTCCAGGCTGGGCACTCCTCCAACGTATGTCGGGCCGTGTCTTCGCGGCAGTTGCCACAGTGGTGGCACACGGCGGACACCTCCTTCCCGATCCGACACAGGAACGAACCGAAACACCCATGGTCCGTTAATACCTGTGTCAGTCGGAACGTAGGCGCTCCGTGGCGCCTGTCTAGCCATCTCTTTAGGACAGGACGCACTGCCGCGACAGTCCTCAAGCCCGCAGTCGGGCTCTCCAGTCTGGTATGCCACTCCTCCACGGCGGTTCTGCGAAACAGGGCCGCAATCTCCCTTGGGGCCATTCTCTCGGCGGCTGGACGCCTCCTCCCGCCAGAGGAACGCTGACGAGAGGAGTTTGGCATCCAACTCCCAAGGGAGTGTGCCGGCCAATACGCAGGCCGCCTCGTGAGAGACCGTGCGGTAGCCTCTTACTATTCGCTGCGCCACCAAACGCAGCAATTTGCGCAGCAGGGCGACGCAGTGGGCGTTCAGGGACTCGGCCCATACGGGACATCCGTACAGGGCCATTGACCGCACGACTCCAGCGTATAAACTTCGGCAAGGGCTATTAGGTCCCTCCAGGTTCGGCAGCAGGCGTCCGAGCGCGCCTGCCACCCGCACCAATTTCGGCGACAACTCCTTGAAATGGGCACGGAAATCCCACCCAAGATCAATCCCAAGTACTTCATTTTACAGCCGATGGGAATCCGCACCCCCTCCACACTTATGTGGGGCTCAAAAGGTGGCCGAATCCGAGGCCTGTGAAAACAAAGGGCCACAGTTTTGTTGAGGGCCACCTTAAGGCCCAGTCGCCGAATCCTGCCCACCACCTGTTCGGTTGCGAACGAGGCGAGCAGGGTGGCGTCCTGGAAAGACCTGGCCGACGCTGTCACTAGTGTGTCGTCCTCGTAACAGACGATAGTGACACCTCGGGGGTAGGTACTACGGAGCACCCAATCGTAGCCGAAGTTCCACAAGAGAGGGCCCAAGACTGAGCCCTGTGATTGTGGAACACCGCAGGCCAACGCTCTTCGGTGCCAACCGTTGGCGCCCGGATACACTATGTATCTATCTGAGAGATACGAGTGCACCAGGCGCCGAAGATACGGTGGCACCACGTGGTACCGCAGTGCTTCCATTATGCAGGCCCAGGGTAGAGTGTTAAACGTGTTGGCGATGTCTAGAGACACCGCCACCACCACATCACCCCGAGCCACTGCATCCTCCGCTTGTGCCTTGACCCGCAAAATCGCGTGTATTGTCGATCGGCCTTGCCGGAACCCGTACTGGCACTGTGCCAGGTCCGGCCCGACCCCTTCAAGATGCTCGACGAGGCGAGCGTGAACAATACGCTCGAAGAGCTTGCAGACCTCGTCGAGCAACACAATGGACCGGTAGGCCGATGGCGACTCTGCGGGCCGCCCCTCCTTGAGCAGGACCAATTTCCCAGTTTTCCACTGAGATGGAAAACGGCCCTGCTCCAGACACGCGGAGAACAGGCCACGGAGCCTAGTACCCAGATGTTCGACGGCTAACACCTATGCACGCCCGGGGATACCGGCGAGACCCGGGGGCTTTTGGCAGCCCTGCTAACTACTAATAATATATGTGATCTGCACCTGGTTAGGCATGAAGCTCATCTTATGTGTTGTGCAGGCGTCCATCTTGGCCGCCGGCTTCTCGTAGCACCTCTCCGGCGCGAAAGACTTCGTGGGCGCCATCCTCCCTGGTGGTACGTACGATAGCTTGTTGATGGTGCGGTCTGAAACGACACATTTTATTTTGGTATGTTTCTTTTTTTTGAACTGATTTGTCAAGAGTTTGTATAGGAATACAGACTCGGTGGCGCAGTTGTAATTGTGCATGCGTTACGACTGATGTGCTGAGGTCTCGGGTTCGATCCCCGGGTAGGGTAGTGTTGGGTTTTTTCTATCTAGAAATTCTCAGTATCAGCGCGGATTCTGGAATTTTGTACCCGGTATGGCGATAGGCGAAAAGTGGGTGTGTACTGGTTACACCTCTGCCTACCCCTTCGGGGATTACAGGCGTGAGTGAGTGTATATGTATATTTGTATAGGAACGGGTCAGTGTTCCTCCAGCGAAGCGGAAGACCTCCAGTCAGGCGGGTGTCCGCGGCTGCGGCTCCTCCAATCGTTTTATTCGGAGCTTCTATATAAATGTTAAGCGTCGCGCAAACTTAGCTACCGCGATTCAGGAAGGCGTTTGTTCTATTCGTCGGTGCGCGCGCTGTGTGCCGTCACAAGCTATTTGATGGCCGATTGGTGGCTTTTGCTGGTTGTCAACATATATTTGTAAACTCACTCTCAAACGGTTGCTCTATGGCGTGGAATTTGGGAGCCGGTTTGAAATTCTCCCGCAGCACGCACGGCTTGGCGACGTAGTCGTGTCGTTGCGTGGTGACGGCCTGCATGGGGCCCTGACCCCACATGTCGTGGTGACAGGGCCGGATCGACTGCGTCGTGCATACTGGGTTCGGTAGGTATGATAGCTAGAAACCAAATTGTCAACTCATTTGTAACATTATAAGAAAGTGTATAGATAATACGTATAATGTATTTTTATGGACACCTAAGATATTAATAATAATACTAGTCCTGTATTAAACATTATCCCACTGCTGGGCACGGGCCTCCTCTACTAGTGAGAGGGGTTAGGCCTAATGCGGTTGGTAGACTTCACATACCTTCTTCTCAGTTATGCAATATAAAAATAATAATAAATATGATATGTTCCCTCACAACGTTTTCCTTAACCGTTAAAGGAAGCGATAATTAACATTTAATACACACGTAACTTTAGAAAAGTCAGAAGTGTATGCCATTTGGGTTTCAAATATACGACTATCGTCTTGACAGTCCGTACCGCAATCAACTAGGCTATCGCTGCTAGGTACCTAAGATATTATTTATGTATATATATTTTCATCATGTTTTGGAATTACGCTAAAATTACACCCTTATGCTTATTATAAGTTTAGTTTATATAGAGAAAAAATGTAATTGTATTGAGTTGATTATACGTTAATGATTAATTAATTGAATGATACGTGAGTAGTACTAAATTATTACAGAAATTTTAAAGTAAATGTATTTACTTTCAGTATTTTTGTTTCACCTCGCATCCTTAATTATGTGTTATATGTATAGTGAGGATCTGATTTTATTTGAGAGTAACTGTTACCAATAAAAATATAACTATCAACTAATTGTCACTTAAGGCTGATTTAAGAAAGGTCATTAAACAAAACTCCCTATGTCCGCCCCCTGCCCATGAAGACTATAAGGCCTTAAAAAGACGAGCTAGAAAAACGCGATAAAATCTGTAAAATTAGTTTTATTTCAATGTGTGATACTCGCGTAAACATAAACAGTAATGGAAGGTCTCGAAATACGGCAGTATGTTCTGCTAATGTTCAAATCCCACCTTTTGCACGGTACATCCCTCCATAGGTTCACAGCTGGGCACCAGATTTGGCGAGGGTTTTCGCGCTTCTCCTCTCAAATTCTTACATACGTTCACGGGGAGGTAGGAGAGTTTGTACGTGGTGCAGCTGTCCACAGGAGCGCTGGGCTTCATATAGCATCGGCGCGGCGCGTACGACTCCGGGATTTTGGGCTGCTTGTAGCACTGAAATATATAACATAATACATATTTTCTGCTGGTGGTAGGATATTCATATCCGCCCGGATAGTGACCACCGTACACTGGGTGTAAAACCCGCCATAGTGGCACACGCAAGTGTGTCGCGTTTCGGGATCAGCCAGTGTACATCCGGTTTTTGTCGGGGGCTTAGAGTTGGGTAAGATGTTTGACCGTTTTGTGGCCTTCTGAGTACTCTCGACAATAGACCGTCGATCGAATCTTCACCTTCTTGCCCATGGCGTAGTGTGAAGCAGGCAGCAGATAGATTGTCTCTCACTACTTAATACTCTAACTGGACAGCACTGCAATTACCATCAGGTTCAGTCACTTTGCCGTGCCAGAATAAAAAAAATGTAATTTCACTCCATTGATACGCAGTGAGCTTCAAGCAGTAAAAAACGAGTGTTCGAGACAAGCTTTTGTTACATTACTTCTATTACACTTCAGTAGTACTAACTGGTTTCACAATGGGCGGCTTCCCACAGCAGCATGACCTGCAGGGGCAGGGCTGCTCCTGTTTTCCGCCCATGGGCCTGCCATCCTGCAGTCCCGACTTGATTCCGGCAGAGGGCGCGCACGGCGTCGCGGCGGGGCACGGTATACACCTGCCATCCATTTACCATCAAGAATGAACTCTGGCACCATTACGATGGTACTGGTATATAGACCTTCTTAGAATTGGTGAAACCAATTTACCATCAAGAATGAACTCTGGCACCATTACGATGGTACTGGTATATAGACCTTCTTAGAATTGGTGAAACCAATTTACCATCAAGAATGAACTCTGGCACCATTACGATGGTACTGGTATAGAGACCATCTTAGAATTGGTGTAACCCATTACCATAAAGAGTGAACTCTGGCACCATTACGATGGTACTGGTATAGAGACCATCTTAGAATTGGTGAAACCCATTTACCATAAAGAGTGAACTCTGGCACCATTACGATGGTACTGGTATATAGACCTTTTTAGAATTGGTGAAACCCATTTACCATAAAGAGTGAACTCTGGCACCATTACGATGGTACTGGTATATAGACCTTTTTAGAATTGGTGAAACCAATTTACCATCAAGAATGAACTCTGGCACCATTACGATGGTACTGGTATAGAGACCATCTTAGAATTGGTGAAACCCATTTACCATAAAGAGTGAACTCTGGCACCATTACGATGGTACTGGTATAGAGACCATCTTAGAATTGGTGAAACCCATTTACCATAAAGAGTGAACTCTGGCACCATTACGATGGTACTGGTATATAGACCTTTTTAGAATTGGTGAAACCCATTTACCATAAAGAGTGAACTCTGGCACCATTACGATGGTACTGGTATATAGACCTTTTTAGAATTGGTGAAACCCATTTACCATAAAGAGTGAACTCTGGCACCATTACGATGGTACTGGTATATAGACCTTCTTAGAATTGGTGAAACCCATTTACCATCAAGAATGAACTCTTGCACCATTACGATGGTTTTGGTATATAGACCTTCTTAGAATTGGTGCAACCCATTTAGAATCGAGAGTTAACTCTCTCACTAGTACGATGGTACCGGTATTTGAGACCATCTTAGAATTGGTGAAACCCATTTACCATAAAGAGTGAACTCTGTCAGTAGTTTGAGGGGATAGAGACTTATTGAGAAATATGTTAGAATTGGTGAGAAACTAGCCTTAGTATCTTGTTCCGGCAAATCGCGTTCTGATCTCCTATCGTATAGAATATTTGTCACGATAAATCAACATACTTCTGGCAACATATCTTGTTAGATATCGAATTTACATAGCACTGTTTAACGTCAGCTAAGAAATCCTACGCGTCCCAAAATACCTCGGGTTTAGTCAAGACTAATAAGACAGTACCTATCTAATCCTTTAAAATATGATGGAATCATACTGATATGCAGCGATAACCTAGTTGCTTGCGACACGGACTCTAAAAACCAAAGTCGTATATTCGAAACCCAAATGGCATACACCTTTAGAATGGCAAGACCGATTTAGAAAGACCGAAGAAAACGCGATTAAGACCCGTTCCTAATTTTATAATATGACTTCACATACCTTCGAAATTCTTATGAGAATTCTTAGGTATGCAAGTTTCCTCACGATGTTTTCCTTCGCCGTTAAAGCAAGCGATAATTGACATTTAATACACACGTACTTTTAGAAAAGTTTGAGGTGTATGCCATTTGGGTTTCGAATATACGACTTTGGTTTTTAGAGTGCAACAGGTGGACATATGCCATTACAGGAATGATTTTCACCACAAAAATATAATTGGATATTTCACTTACTCAGGCATGATTTATCTTCAACTTAAACCAACTTCAATAGTAATACGAAATAAAAACACTGAATATAAAACTAAAATCTAATCTAAAATTAACTGAAATGATTTTTATAAATACATTGCCACTAAAATACAACTACAAAATTTTCAAAACTGTCACTACTCACTACCATCATTTGTTTTGCGTTTCTTTTTATAGATTCACTTGGTTCGTTGTCAAATTTAAAAATACTTTTGTATACAGTTTGTACTTCAATTAGGTATGAATAACCTAAGTGTTTTAGTTAGTTAACCAGCACCATGTTTGTCGTGATTTCTATATTCTATCCCACCTTATATTATTATTAACTTATACCCAAACCCATAGCAAATATATGTAATTCACACAAACATAATTTGCCTCGGTGCGGGAATCGAACCCACAGCTTCATGTTTCACAGCTGACTACTCGCCCCTCCGCCATGCTGTCAAAGTAAAGAATTTTTTTTTCTTGGCTATGCCTAAAAACTACATTCTATAGTTCGGCATTTTTTGTGGTGAGGACTAAGGGGTGGCGGAAGGGGCATCCCACCTCGGGCAGGAAGAGCAGGAGCAGGCCGGCATGATTGTGTTGAGTAGCGAGGGATAGATCGTCACTCGCTACTCGATATTCTAACTGGACGGCACTGCGCTTACCATCAGGTACAGTGTGGTCACTTTGCCGTGCCAGGATAAAAAAAACGAGTTCCAAAGACAATACATTTGGTAGATATCTAAGCAGACATTAGGGCTTATTTAGCTTCATGGCACTTGGCCGTCCGCTAAGTTTTGTCAAATCTCGCTCAATATGTGGCGCGTAAGACATATAGTACTTTCTGTGAAGTGAGTAGTCATCTGATGTGCAATTTCTAGCCAATGTAAGACCGTAAAGCTTTGGTCTCTTGATCATAATGCACAATACATAATCGTATGAAAAACGTCTAGAAAGGTCTCTTGTTCCGTCGCAGTATGCGTCGCCTGTGAAGGGCATTTTTTTTATAACAAATAAATTAAAATACACACATAGTTGACCCCACACTTAGAGTATTTAACACACCCCACACTAGGTAGGTGCCACAACACCCAGACCAGAAACAAATAACTGTCTTTCACACAAACATTTGTTCAGTGTGGGAATCGAACCTACGGCCTCTCGTTTCACAGCCGGCTACTCGCCCGCTGCGCCACGGAGATTGTCAAATCTTATAACAAAGATACGATAAGATGAGATCAAGAGACTAAAGTTACTAAATAAACGTTTTGACGGTCAGTGTCAACAGCTTGAACTGCAAAAAATTAATTAATTAATTATTTGAAGTTTTCAGTATATTATTCATTATATTATTGTCAAATAATAAATACGATAATGAAATTATAAATTGGTCAAATAAGAATCATTGTAAAAAACCGATATACATATCTGCATGAAGGAACTGTCAATATCACATATAGTCTGAAGAATTGCTGATGTCACGTTCGTGAATTTTTTTAAATTTTCTCTATTAATTTAGTAAAGGTAGTAAGATAGTGGTCTTTTATTTCTTGTTGCACAATCTTTGAATATGAATCTGATCCCACCTGATCCACCTGATCCACCAGATCCAGTTGATTCCGTCAACGGTACAAAGAAGTCTGTATCTGATAATGATATGGCGTTAGCATCTTCTCAAAGATTTTTTAAACATCCGAGTATTGTAGTGGGCATTCCAACTTATTCTGACAAAGATAAAGGACCATACATAGTACAAGTGAGTCGTTTGGAATCGGATCTTACAGCAGGTTTATCTATTCGGCCAATTAAATTTGGACAATTTTTATTTCAAAATAAAATTAAAAATATACGACCAGATGGTGTTAAACGCGTGGGCAGAAACAAAATCTCGGTTGAATTTGTCACTGCATTTGATGCCAATAATTTCATTATAAATCCGATCCTAGCAGAAAATAAGTATTCAGCTTTTATCCCTTCTTACAATGTTACACGAATGGGTCTTGTTCGTAATGTTCCAACGGACTTTTCTATGGATGAGTTTGTTCGTAGTCTTGTTATTCCTCATGGCAGTGGTATAGTCCTTAAAGCCCGTCGTTTTAGCCGTAAATCCCTCAATGAAAATGTGATTACATGGATTCCCACTCAAACTGTTGTTCTAACTTTCCAGGGGCAAGTTCTCCCAGATCGTGTATTTTCATTTCATACTGCTCTTCCTGTAGAGGTATATCATTTTCCCACTATTCAATGTCTAAGTTGCTGTCGATTTGGTCATGTGAAGGCCCAATGTAGGTCACATCCCAGGTGTTTCCGTTGCTCTCAACAACATGAGGGCAACATGTGTGCCATTACAGAATCGAACTCTACTTGTCTTTTCTGTTTAGGGCATCATTTTGCCACCAACAAATGTTGCCCAGAACATAATAGGCAAGTGGAAATTAAAAAATATATGGCTGAAAAGGGCCAATCATATCAAGAATCTTCTCGTATTTTCCCTCTTGTAACCAAAAAATACTCAGAGGCTTTATCATCTTCGCCCCATAATTCCCAGTCTCTTTCATCTCATTCAAATTTAACTGATTGTGCTCCATCTTCTTCTTCCTGCAATTCATACGTCAAAACATCACTTATCCCTAAAAGTCCTAGACCTTCTTTAGGTAAGACTTACAACAAAACTTTACACAATTCTATCATTTCAGAAATCCCTTCAACTTTACCAAACGGTTGTGCTCTGAAATCGCCGACTGTTCTTTCCTCAGTTCAAACCCAAAATCCTGACAACCTTATCCAGTTTCTATTGCAAATCATCCTTGATATATGTTCCCAAAATAACCTGAACTTACCGTCCAACGCTGCCAATGTACTTTCCTCTCTCTCTTCCTCACTAAACAAGTATGGACCTTGTAACTATTCTTCAATGGAATAGCCAGAGTCTACGTCCTAAAAAAAATGAATTATTTAACCTTGTCAATAGATTTCACCCTTCAGTTTTGGCTGTCGCGGAGACTTGGCTGGTGCCTGGATCTCGGTTTAAAGTCCCTGGTTACTCTTGTCTTCGAGATGACAGAGCAGATGGCTACGCTGGTAGCTCATTACTTGTAAGAAACACATTACCATTTTCTCAAATTCCCATTGCTACTCATAATCACGATATTATTAATGTGGTGGCAGTAAGAGTTTTTGATATATCTTTCATATCCATTTATATTCCTCACCCCAATATGTCCCTAATCCCAGTCATTTTTAATATTATTTCTTCTGTTCAATCGCCTATAATATTAATGGGTGATTTTAATGCCCATCATACGTCTTGGGGAGGAAGCCATAATGATAGTTTTGCCTGTTCTTTAATAGACCTATTTGATGAAGTGAATCTCTGCGTTTTAAACGACGGCTCTCCTACCCGTAGAGTACTACCTTCTCAAGACCCTAAAAGTGCTGTGGATCTTACAGTCTGCTCTCCGGTTATTTCTTCCCTTATGTCGTGGTCTATAGCCAGTTCAACATATGGAAGTGACCATTTTCCGATAATTGTAACATTCCCTAATAGAACATTCACTCCCTTTAACAGTTCCCCTACCATAAAATATAGACTTTCTAATGCGGACTGGGACTCCTATTCCTCTAGTCTTGATATTATGATTGATTCTCTTTCTTTGCCAAAAAGTGATAGTATATTATTAAACTATTCAGATTATGTAGACTGTATTATTTCAAGTGCAAATGTAAACATTCCTCAAAAGAAAAATTCTCGATTTAAAATTTCAACTCCTTGGTGGAATGCAAATTGTTCTGCTGCTATTAGGGAAAGAATAGATGCAGAACGTCAATATAACTCATCTATGTCCATTGTTAATTTTCTTTCTTATCGACATGCAGCAGCAAAAGCAAAAAAAATATTACGTTCTAGTAAGAAACTTGGTTGGCTTAACTTTTGCCAGTCTTTGTCTCCGACTTTTCCTTCTACCTTAGTATGGCAACAAATCAGACGTTTCAGAGGATCGTATAATGCCGTAGATAGTACGCAAAATGATCCTTTTTCTTGGTTAGATTCCTTTGCTGATAAATTGGCCCCACAATATGTTCCAAATTTTGATTATTTCCCTGTTCTTTCGATTCCCTACTCTCCTCCTACAGTAATGGATTCGTCATTTTCTTTCGTCGAATTGGAAATGGCTCTAGATGGTCTATCAGACTCCTCTCCAGGTTTAGACGGTATATCCTATAGTTTTATTTCTAAATCCTCTGAAAAAAATAAAAATCATTTTTTAAAATTAATTAATTTAATTTTCAATACAAATAACATACCTGACTGTTGGAAAATACAAATTATAATTCCAATATTAAAACCAGGGATAAATCCAACTGATCCTAATAGTCGTAGACCTATAGCTTTATCATCAGTCTTGCTGAAAATAGTTGAGCATATGATAAAACACCGTTTAGAATGGTATGCAGAAAATAAAGGTTTGTTATCGGCGTCTCAATTTGGTTTTAGAAAGGATTCAAGTACACTTGATAGCCTTGGTATTTTTACTACCGATGTCCAAATAACATATAGAAAAAAGGAATACCTGATTGGATTGTTTCTTGACGTTGCCTCTGCTTATGATAATGTTTTACTTCCAGTACTCAGGAATAAATTAATTCAGTTGAAGATCCCATATAAGCTCGCTCATTTCATTTGCAACCTTTTAACGGAAAGAAAAATTCAAATAAAAAACCAAGGATCTTTCACGCATCCAAGATCTATTTGGAAAGGTTTGCCCCAAGGGTCTGTTCTTAGTCCTCTTTTATATAGCCTTTACACAAGGGATCTTGATCAGTCTGTGACTCAATACTGCTCTATTCTTCAGTATGCGGATGATCTGGCATTATATGTTTCTGACAACAACCCTCATGAAGCGTGTAATCGCTTAAACTTAGCTCTGAAAAACCTTTCCACCTGGCTAGCTAATCATGGTTTATCTTTATCTGCTTCAAAGAGCAAATGTGTAGTATTCACAAAAAGGAAAATTATTCCTTCTGTTGTTATTTCCGTAGATAATATAATGATTCCTCAGGTTAATTCTGTGAAATTCTTGGGTGTGTGGTTGGATTCTAGAATGTCAGGAGCCCCTCATTGTGAATATATATCCAGTAAATGTGACAAAAACATAAACATTCTTCGTTCTCTGTCTGGTGTGTGGTGGGGAGCTCATCCCTTCTCTCAGAAATTACTATATAATTCCATTATTCGCAGCCACTTGGACTATGGATCTTTCCTATTAGACCCTTGCAATAAAAGAGCAATTGAAAAATTATCAAAAATTCAATCGAAATGCCTTCGTATAATTATAGGTGCCATGAAATCCTCTCCTATTAATGCCATGCAAGTGGAATGTGGTGATGCCCCTCTTTATTTACGTAGACAACTTCTGTCAGATAATTTTTTTTTTAAAGTTGCCCAAAACTCCAATCATCCTTTACTCGAAAAACTTAGATGCCTAGCGAGCATTGTTGAAATAGTTGGATACAATTCTCTTTTTGATTTACCTTGCCTTCTTCGCAGTTTTATTAAATTTTCCCGATTGCCTGACCCTATTCTTCAATTTCCCTTTAAAATTACTTTTTCACTGCCATATGAAGCACTAATATTTCAGCCAAAAGTTATTTTAAATTTTGGTGTTGATAAAGACTCTGTAGTAGCAGCTGAGGTATTTAAATCCATATTATCATCAAAGTTTCCTGATTGGTTAACAATTTATACTGATGCTTCCAAATTGTCAAATGACAGTCTTGTCGGTGCTGCCACATGGATCCCTTCATATAACACAATTTTAAGTTTTAAATGCCCATCTGTTACATCGGTTTTCACTGGAGAATCCATTGCAGTTTTAGAAGCTATTGAATTTGCCATAGCCCACAGATTAAATAAGACACTAATCTTTTCAGACTCGAAAAGCTGTCTTCAATCTATATTATCTAATTCTTTTAAATCTAAATCTAGATCTCCAATTATTTTTAAAATCAAAGAATCTTTATATAATTGTCACCTTATGGGTATTGATATAATACTAGCATGGATTCCTGGTCACTCTGGTATACCCGGGAATGAAACAGCAGACTCATGTGCAAAACAGGCCATTAGTATAGGTTCGTTGGAACATTTTAAGATTTTACCACTTGACTTATGTTCTCTCATGCACTCTCAGATGTTGGTAGCATGGAACAAGGAATGGCAAATTACAAAGGAAATTAAGGGCAAGTTCTTTGGTGATATTCAACCAGAAATTCCTCCAAAACCTTGGTTTTTTATTTTTCAAAAATTAAATAAATCTGTTTCTTCCATAATATGTCGAATTCGATTAAATCATTCTTGTACTCCGGTTCACTTGTCCAAAATTAAAGTTCGTGATCATTCACTTTGCGAGTGTGGTTTAGATGATGGTTATCTTGACCACATCTTTTTTAGCTGTCCCATTGTGCAACAGTCTTTATATGACATCCTTCCTATAGATATTCCTCGTCCCACATGCATGAAAACTCTCCTGACACTTACATTTTCGCCATTTGTTTACTTTATAGGTAAATTTATAGATAAGAACAAAATTAAATTATAACTTTTCCGTATTATTTTTATTTTTTAAATATTATATATATATTATATAATTTTTTTTTTCCACATATATTTTTCTATTTATTTTTCTTATCCTGTGTTATACTATTGTTAACATCTCTATCCTTCAAATCATCTTGGTTTCAAATGATTAGCTCAACACAATTTTACTATCTTTACTAGTGTCCATAGTTTGTGTAATTTACCTCGATTCGAACATTTGTTTATTTTATTACGTGACATTGGCGAAATTGTGGAATCGTTCCTCCGCATAGTCCATTGAAACAAGAAGAAGAAGAAGAAGAAGACTAAAGTTTCTGAGGCTGTGCGTTATTCATGACATGTACATTTAACCAGTCATGACTCATAGGCTTGCCGACGGTGCGGCGGTGCGTTCAAATACTGGCCAGTTCCGCCATTCTTACACTTTAATGTTATGGAAATTAAAAAAAATGATTTTGGCTTGTATTTTACTCCTTACTTTTTTTATTATTCTTATAGACACGAGTGATTAAATAAAACCCATATATTTCAACATGTATATTTGTGTACAACGCAGCCGAGACACTTGAGACGCGCTACTTGAGCCGCTGCAGCACGGTGGAGTTGAGCAGGTTCGCGGCTAGGAGCGTGGCCGTGGGGTCAGTGAGTTCGACGCTCGGGAAGGTAGTGAGCAGTACAAACGGTCGCAGCTGGTACAGGGGCTCGGCGCGTGACACGTACGCCGCCAGGTCTGCTACTGTGTGCGTGTGGTTGAACCGACCCGTCAGCCGGCTGCCGTCCGCCAGACGGAACTGAAAATATCATTTTTTTTTGTTTCATTCTTTTTTGTATATAAAAGATAAGACAAAGGTTCTCCACCATGCAGCCTTGTCTGTCGGTATTGTTTCCAAATCTAGGCTAAAATTGAAAGTCTTCTTCTTCTCTGATTTTTATAAGTTAAAAGGCCAAAGCCATGTCTGGTTTTAAATAGTGTCCGATCGAAACAGGAATTTCTACCGAAACCGAAACTTTTGAGCCATGTTAAAATCTATTGTTTAGTGAAATTTGTCTCATTTCATACACTTACACGTTATACAGATAGTGAACACGTGTTAAGTTAAATAAAAAACAATAATTGAAGTATGTGAAAAAATTTAATAATTATATATTTGTTTGATATTGCCATTATTTTTACCCGACTACGGCGAAACAAAAGGAAGGGTTATGTTTTTGACCGGTATGTGAGTATTTATGTATGTTCATCTGTTCCCTCATAACATCCAAACTACTTCTCATAATTTGACAAATGATGTCGTTGGAAGCGTCTTGTTTGTCCGCTGGTTATAGGCTATGTGATGTCACATTAAATTGAAAATGGCGCCCTCTAGGGGGCAAGAAGACGTGAACAAAAATTTTTTTTTCATATTCATTCAATTTTGTTACATCATATTTTTGACAAACGTACCGTTTGTGAGATATATCCCGTCAAAGTCATAAAAACAATTTTTTTACCCGACTACGGCTTCACAAGTGTTTGTTGATCGGTATGTATGTATGCATTTATGTTCATTTGTGACATAAATGATTGATGAATTATTCTCTCATAACTTCTAAACTTGTAATCATAATTTGACAAAAAAACCCTGCACAGATAAAAAATGTAATGTGGCTCTGCAAAACCCCAAAAAACTTTAAATAAAAAATAAGTTCAAAAACTAAAACCCGACTACTGAAAAAACACAATCTAAAAAGTATGAAACAAGATATAATAAATATTTTATTGTATCTCATACATATTCATAGTGGTGTTCTGGGATAAACGTGGTAGTATGCGAGATAATAGTTAGTTAGTGGTGAGACAGATGTGAGATAATAGTGAGTTAGTGGTGAGATAGAGATGAGACAATAGTGAGTTAGTGGTGAGACAGAGATGAGATAATAGTGAGTTAGTGGTGAGACAGAGATGAGATAATAGTGAGTTAGTGGTGAGGCAGAGATGAGATAATAGTGAGTTAGTGGTGAGATAGAGATGAGACAATAGTGAGTTAGTGGTGAGACAGAGATGAGATAATAGTGAGTTAGTGGTGAGACAGAGATGAGATAATAGTGAGTTAGTGGTGAGATAGAGATGAGATAATGGTGAGTTAGGGGTGAGATAGAGATGAGATAATAGTGAGTTAGTGGTGAGATAGTGGTGAGTTCGTGTTGAGATAATTATGAGATAGTAGTGAGTTAGTGGTGTGTGAGGGAGTGTTGAGTAGTGTATGTGTGTATACCTGCACGGTGGTGGCTGGCTGCGCGTCATCGACCCGCAGCTGGTCCTGCGCGGCGCGCTGGTTGGCGGCGCGGTCGCACGCAGCGCTCGCCACCGCCGCCGTCGCGCCTACAGTCACAGGGGTAGGGCTGCAAGACACAACACTACACTACACTACACTATACATACTATACACATACACAATACACATGAGTCGGATAGAACCAGGTGCTGGTGGTAGGATATTCATATCCGCCCCAGCGACCAACGTACACAGGGTGTAAAACCAGCCATAGTGGCACACGCAAGTGTGTTCCGTTCCGCGATCAGCCAGTGTACATCCAGTTTTGTCGGGGGTCTAGAGTTGGGGTACGGTATTTGGCCGTGTTGCTTCTGAGCACGCTGACAGATCCTTGACCGCTTCTTCACCTCTTTGCCCATGGCGTAGTGTGAAGGAGCAGGCCGGCATGATTGTGTTGAGTAGCAGGGGATAGATCGTCTCGCACTACTCGATACTCTAATTGGACGGCACTGCACTTACCATCAGGTGCAGTGCGGTCACTTTGCCGTGCCAGGATAAAAAAAAAAAACTTCGGTAGGCAGCGGCTATGCTGTGTCCTAGCATTGCAGAAGTGTATGGGCGGCGGTGACTACTTACCATCAGGTGGCCCGTCTAGTCGTCCGCCTATCCAGGCAGTAAAGTGTGTGTGTGCAATTCACACGCGGCAGAAGTGAAACTTACATTACGTCGAATTATGTCGCCCGTCTGCATTCTATGGAAGCCGAACCGTGAGTGATGATATCTGTTTTATGCAATTGAGTATTCGAATAATCAATTAAACGTCGTTAAAGCATTGAAACAATCAAGTCAGAGTTTACTTAATTAATATTAGAGCTCCCACTCGATCCCGCTCGATGCCACTCGATGCCACTCGATCCCACTCGAATATATATTCTGTCTCATTCTCTCGTAGGCTTAGTCCTATAGATTTATGTGTTTGTCTCTTTTTACAAATCACAACGATGCTAAAGAAGTTTCACTTCAAAAACTTTTCTTTTTTTAATCGCTAACACTATGGTAAAGAGTTAATCAGTCACACTCGTCGGCTACAAGGTGGTATAAAAGCTGGTGGTGTTAACCTGCCCAGTAGATGTCCCTTCCCGCTGAACACAGGTGGTTTGTTGACATGCTTGGGACACTCCTCGTGGCGGCGGTCCTGCAGGCTGACTCGCACCTCGCCGCCCAGGTCTGCCAGCTCCGGTGGGATCTCACTGGAAATATATATACCGGATCGTGATGAATACGGACACTGAATTGAACTTGCTGTTAACTTTATTTATTGTAAACTGTGGGTACCGTCATTTGTTTTGCTATTTTGAAGGTAGTTTAGAGTTGTTTATCGAGTGATCTCACTCGCAGAGGAGTGGGTCACAACGAGAATCACAATATAAAAGAGCACCTCGTCTTTGGTGCGACATTCGTGAATAAACATTGAAACAGTTAGTAACTTGTCGGTCGTAATGCCGAAATACTGTTAAACTAGTAGGTTAACGTGATGTGAAAGTGTTGTGTACCGTATATTGTAACGTAAACTGTGATGTGTTTAAAAGAGCAACCATGGGGTTTCTTGCCAGCTCTTCCCCATGGATAACTGCATTCCGAACTGGTGGTAGTTTATTAAACTCGTGAAGTGTTAATCTCGTGTTTTACTACCGAACTATCGTACGCTATGCATCCTGACCATATCTGGAGTTCGGAGAGGGACGTGTAAGCTCTCTCACTGGCTCGGCCGATGACTGGCCGACCTGTCATATATGTGTATTTATATAATCTAATGTAATTAAACTGAAATCGTATATTAATTGTATGACCAAATATTGTTAACCGGTGTGGAAAGAGCGACGCTAGAGTTTCTTGCCCGTTCTTCTCTTAATGATGTATAACATTTATGGATTCAATAAATATTAGATTTTTGTAGGGTAGGTATGAAACTGACTTAAAATATATTAATTTGACTTGTATTTCCTTGAACAATATTGAGACTAATTGCAAAGTAGTATTTGGTATATCCTATAAACTATATTATACTACTATAAAATATAAACTGTATCAAATTTAGATTGCTGCTGGACTCAATACATCTAATATAAGATGAGATGTTAGAACTCAGATGTTACACATCACATGCGACTACTGTAAGGCTCGTACGTTTTTTTGTTTATGATTGCTTGTCGATAATTATAGGACTTTAAAGTTAAATAATCAGCGTGATGGTCACAAGAGTTCAGTGAACTCACTATAATTAAATTAATTATCTCTCTGCAATTGTTTTGTTTTATTTGAGACTTCAAATTAACTAAACTTTTCTAGATGCATCGATTTGAGATGATTTTTCAAAGTCAAGGTGGTTTTGCATTGAGTCTTATTTTGGTCATGTTCATCTAGTTTAAAAAGTTTTTTAATTATGCGTCACTATAAAATTTTAGGATTGCCCTTTATTTGTCTGAGATCCCATCATCAGATCCTGACTTGGTGCCAATGGGACCCCCTGGGAAGTATTTAAATAAAAACCCAAAAAAACACCCTTTTAAACAAAAAAGAATTTCTCAAATCGGTCCAGGCGTCTTCAAGTTATCAGGTAACATACATAAAAAAAAGATTCCGACGAATTGTTAACCTCCTCCTTTTTTTTTATCCTTTTTTGAAGTCGGTTAAAAATAAGTCCAAATCTCCAGTGAACTCGCTCATCACACTATATTCACGGTATACTTTCAGTACAATTAAAAACGTAAATGTTTATTCGATAAGCTAGTTGCGCTTCAATCACGTTGTGATTGATTTACGAAGAATAAATGACGAACGATAACAAACTCGTCGTTTTTGTCATCGCAAGGTTAACTCCTACTGACCATTTAGCAAGAGTTGTAGGCACACGCCACATCCACAGCAACATCCGTATTGATTATCTGCGTCTTTTGAGCCTATTAAAGTTATTTGCGCACGTTTTTGGCGCTCCAATCAACTGTTAAAATGAATTCATTTTTTAAGGCCTAATTCTTTATTTCGCTCTCACAGACCCTTCATAGGTTGTCGTCGACCCCTGGGGGCCGATATAGACCACTTTAGGTATCATTGCTGTAGAGTATAGTTCTATAGTGTCACCATAGATACAGCTGCGTGTAAAATTATAAAGTATATATCACCTTCTCCGCACACAGCTCAGGAAATCTGCATTCTCTGGATCTGAATACAACCGCAACGTGCCCCCGTCCACCGTGAACCCTTCCCGGTACAGGCACAGACGCACTAGCCGGGAGTTCTCCTGGAATATTATATTAAACATTACATACATATATATACACTCACGCCTGTAATCCCCGAAGGAGTAGGCAGAGGTGTAACCAGTACACACACTTTTCGACGAATTTCGGTCCCATAACGTGATAGTGGGAGAGCCCATCGCCATACCAGGCACAGATTCCAGACTCCGGGCTAATACTGAACATTTCTGGATAGAAAAACCTAATACCACTTTAAGCTGTTAGCTGCTAATAACAAGAAAAAAGAAAAGTCCTATTTTTAAGGTCTTCTCTACTCTTATCCCATAGAATGGGACGTTGCTCAATTAGGGATATAAAATAGTTGCTCGACACCCGACTTGGGATGACTTTGGGTTGGGATAGCAAAATATAGAAAGTTGTAATAGCATGAGATGTCTCCATTGTACCTTTACTTCCAAAAATAACCTCCACGCGGGCGGAGCCGCGGGTAATATTTAGTAAATACAGTGTAAACTCCATGTAACGTCACTCTATTTAACGACAAACTCTCTTAAGCGTCGAAATCAATTGGCTTTGGTTGGTTTAGCTTGTTTTTCATACAATGTTTCACTCTATATAGCATTACACCCACTCTCAATAACGACAACAATTAAGTTGCTAAAATTAGTAAAAACTGCGCAGCTGTGTACGATCTATTGTCGCTTTATTATCCTAGCCCGCAATAAACTCGACTGTCGGCATCATGCATACCGAACTTTCTAAGAAATTCATTCTTTTGTTTACAAATTGGGATTGCTTGCACGTGTAGACTGTTATTGACCATGATTCATAACTAGGAGTCATGGATTATCTATACCTTATCATATTCTTAGTTGCTCACAAACTTGCAAACTGTAAACATGGCTACTAAAAGAAAATCACTGTGTATTGACGAAAAAGTTTTACTGATACGCGCAATAGAAACGGGAGAGAAGATAAGTGATGTTGGCAAACGCTTTGGATTTAGTCGCTCTACCGTGTCCACAATATGGAAAAATAAAGAAAAAATCCTCCACGCTGCGGGCGAGGGAAAATCTTCCAAAAAATTAAAGAAACCTATATACGAAGATTTGGATAAAGCTGTACTATCATGGTTTCATCGACAGCGCCAGAATAATATGCCTATCTCGGGGCCGCTCGTGAAAGCTAAGGCGGAGAATTTTGCTGCTGAACTTGGTTTAACTTCTTTCAAAGCATCAGAAGGATGGCTCGGAAAATTCAAGCAGCGTCATCATATCAACTATGGTAAAAAACAAACCTACATTGAAGTGGACGACCGCCTGCTTACAACGGCTTCACTCACAGACGAAGAAATTTTGGATTCAGTGAGAAAAACTGAGGATCAAGAACAAGGTGATGAAGAAGATGAGACGGATGAGCCTGAGCTTCCGCCGAGCATTAAAGAAGCTCTGGAAGCAGCAAAATTATTGGAAAAATATTTCCTTTATAACCAAGATGCCTCAGTATTGCTAGATATTAATAAAATAACTAAAAAAATACAACAAAATTACTGGTGCAGCAAAAGACGTCAGACAAAAATAACAGACTATACTCAATAGCGTTCAAATAACATTCTTTTTTATGCACATAACTACTAACAATAGTCAGAAATAAACTTTTTATTTTTCTAATTCTGATGTTTCTTCTCTCCATTTAACGACAACTCTCTATAACGCCATAAAATGCACAGTCCCTTCAGTGTCGCTATATAGAGTTTACACTGTAAATAAATAATTAAATGTTTAAAATTTTTGTAGACACATTTTAGTTTCATCGAGTTTCAAATGACGGTTCTAAAAAAGTTTCACTTTATAAACATAGGGTAACTCACCTGCGACTGTGTGTTGGAAGGCGCGACTTGTTCGTGATCATCGCTCGTTTGACCTGCACACAATAAATAATAATTACTAAACAGTAAACACACAATAAAACAATTTTAACATTACTGACTTTTTCGTTCAAAAATGTAATAAATAAAACTAGTATATCTTACTACAAATAATTCTTCTGTCCGTGTGTCACTTAACTCCTCCTAAACGGCTAGACCGATTTGGATAGAATTTTGTGTGTATATTTCAATGGGTTCCTAAATGGTTTGAAAACGCAATTGGACCCGATAGGTGAGGCTGATGTCGGTATGTCACCAAATTTGATTTGCTGGGATTTGTGGGAGAAATGCCAAAGATTGTGACCGTTAAACTATAATATTTAATGTGGCGCTGCTTTTCTGAGCAGGACGACGTCTGCCAGGCCCGCTAGTATATGTATAGAAACGGTATTTTCCAAATAAAATAAAATAGATAAATCAAACACAGGAAACTACCCTATTCCAGCCTCCGGGCTGTGTATTTCTAAATAGAAAACCCCAATATCACTTTACCCGACCCGGGGATCGAACCCGAGACCTCAGCACAGTAACGCATGCGCAATCACAACTGCGCCACCGAGGCAGGCCTTTAATGTGTTTGTGTATGTCAACTAAAGTGTTGAGTGAATAAACTGTAGCCTGTTTGTTTGTTTCATACATACAGTCGACTCTCGATAATTTGAAACTCAAGGGACCAGAGAAAAATTCAAAATAACAAGAGTTTCCAATAACCAAAAGGGACTGTGGCGGCACACAAGCGCCTCACACCGACGAGATAGCAAAGACGCCAGGCTCGATCGCGGTAGTTAAAATTGCGCAGCACATTGTATAAATACAAGATACAAATATTAACGGTTGGAGGGGCCGCGGCCGGTCGGGCATAACACCCGCCCGACTGGAGATACCCTCCTTCGCTAGAGGAACACTATCACCCGTTCCTCTACAGGACCAATAATCAAGAGGAAGGAAACAATCAAGTAAACAAGAGTTTAATCAAAATTCGTGATTTATAATTTGAAACATTCGTACAATATATCACAACTAATGTTTATTTGGAAAGGAAGTTATGCAAACAAACGACAGGTCTGCGCATGACAAACGATTCAAATTATAGAGAGTAGGGAAGCCCGGAATTCAAATTATTGCATGTTGGCGGGCAAGATACTATTCCGTCAACTTCAAATTACCGAAGGGACCAATAGGGTGTTTGACTGGTGTAACCAAAAAATATAAAACTGCACTAGGAGAAAGGATAGTGGGCAAAAATATTTATTAAATACATTTTTTTATTTTAAAAATATCATAAACATTTTATTTTCGTCATTAAAATTAAGAATTTTAATCTGTATCTCTCGGTGCCAAAAACATAGCAATACCGGCCGCCATTGCTCGTGACGACATCGCACATAAACATTGCATCCTACGACAAGTAAAATTGTAAGGAAGAACATATTTTTCGAGGTGTAAACGTGTGGTGTTTCATCTTCAAGTCTTCTATAAGAATGGAGGAAGGCTTTACAAAGGCTGATAGTCGAAATCTGCCATTTCTTTCTTAAAACTTGTTTTTGGCATATGGATGAACAATTTATCGGGATTTAGTGTCGAGTTTTAACACATAGGCATTGAACAATATTTATATGCTGGCTCATTCATTTTTGCGGAACAACTAACAGATAAATGCAAATAATTTGTTATGTTTTTAGGTGTCACATCGGTCACTAATGTTTGTATATGTGCGATGACGTCACATAGAGATAATGTCACGTGACAACGCGTTTTAGCGCGAAATTATATATGAAAAAATAAAATCACGGATTTTATATAAATTGAGTATATTTCAATAATAAAAATATTACGGGGGCTATAAGTGAAGAGTCCACTATCGATATGAACGACTATCGACGGAATCTGCTGGATATGAACTTTCTACACAAAATTGTTAGAAATGGTATTGATTGCCCCGAACTAGTAACGCTAATAAACCTTTATGTCCCGCGTCGTATTCCCAGGCACTACATCCGTGTGCTCCAACCACCACATTCGAGAACTAATTTTTTTTTTTATTTTTTTTTTTATTTATTACACACAAAACAGGTTACAATCGGGTACAAATAGTATACAAAATTGTTTAAAGTTTTTTTACATAATTATAACCCACAAATTTGTGTTCCGGAATTAATATTAAGTGTTAACGAGATAACAAAGTGAAAAACATCTAATACAATGCTAATTTCAACTAGTTAATTTTTAAATATGTTAGTGGAGTGGAATACGAATTAAAAAAAACACTTAGTGTATGACATACATAGTTAAATTTACATTAAACTTAGCTTAAGATAAATCGTTAAGGACATTACGGATCAGATTCTTATATGTAGTTATATTGTTGCTATGAAATAAATCTATAGAGGGATTCTTATTTACTAGTTCATTATATTGCCGACACATACGGACAATAGGATTGAAATAGGATGTATTATTGCGGAATATTTTGAGGGAGAAAACGCTTGGTTTACGGGTTCTGTAATTAGTATTAATATTTAAATCAGACAGCAAAGCCGGAGAATCTATGAGTGAATGAATAATTTTGTATAAGTACACAAAATCACTCAAAGAGCGTCTGGTTTCTAATGAAAGCGCATGAAAATGAGCCAACCGGTCCTCGTATGATTTAAACTTTCGGTGTAAATTAAATCTGAAACAAACAATCTTAAGGCAAGTTCTCTGAACCTTTTCAATACGATTAATGTGGGTTTGATAAAATGGAGACCATATGACTGAACCATACTCCAGAATTGTTCTAGCCAAAGTGTTGTACAAGTAAATAAGACTATGAGGACTTTTAAAATCTTTTGTAATGCGACCTATGAACCCTAATATTTGTGAGCTTCTTTTGATGACGTGGTCATAATGGTCTCGAAAAGAAAGTTTATCGTCGAATAAGATACCCAGGTCCTTTGCAACGGTTCTCCTTTCGAGATTATGGTCGTTCAGTGAATATGTAAACATAGTTTTGTTTAATTTCTTAGTAAAGGAAATAATAAAACATTTCTGAACATTTAAAAACATCTTATTCTCGGTGCACCAATTAGCGATAAGATCAAGGTCATTTTGCAGATCTATCGCATCACGAATGCTTGTTATGGAATTGAAGACTTTTAAGTCATCTGCATACAAAAGACATGGACACTTCAGGCGATCAATTAGGTCATTAATAAAAATGATGAAAAATAAAGGGCCAAGGTGAGAACCTTGCGGGACGCCTGAAGTGATAAGGACGGGGGACGACTGGGCACCTTTAAGAGCGACTAATTGAGTTCTCCTTGCAAGATACGATTCAACCCATCTTAACAAGCTTCCATGGATGCCAAAAGAATTAAGTTTGTTACAGAGTATGGTGTGATTTACCTTATCAAAGGCCTTAGAGAAATCTGTATAAATAGAATCAACCTGCACACCACGTGCGAAAGCGGAACATAAATAATTTTTGTACTCTAGAAGGTTACTTATTGTGGACTTACTCCTCACAAAACCATGTTGCTGAGGGGATAGTAATGGCTTCACGTGGCAATAAAAAACATCAAAGACAATGGACTCAAATAACTTAGCAAAACAAGACAACATACTAATAGGTCTGTAGTTTTCGCAAGAAGATTTGTCACCGCATTTAAAAATTGGAACCACATGTGCAATTTTCCAGCGAAAAGGGAAGACACCAGACATTAAAGATTGATTAAAAACAATACATAAAGGCTTAGCAAGTTCAGTGGCGCATCGTTTGATGAGAAGAGGGGGTAAACCATCCGGTCCGGAACCTTTAGTCGCGTCTAGTTTCTTTAATTTTGATAGTATTGTTTCAGGATTAACGCTGAAGCAATGTATAGTGTTACAATTATTACTAGTGATTATTTTCTTGGCCTTATCAACAACGCTAGCATCACTTTCAAACACTGAACTAAAAAAATTTGAAAACAGTTCGCAAATGCCTCTGTGATCAGAGGAACTGTGGGCTTTATATTTCATAGTCAGTGGATACGAATTTCTAGAGTTCTTTTTGCTGTTGACAAAGTTCCAAAATGATTTAACGTTAGTTTTCAAAGATTGCTCGACAGAAGAGGTGTAGTTATTATAACATTCAACAATTAGACGCTTGCTTCGAGTACGCAACAAAGCAAAAGTGTCATAGTCCCTGTTATTTTTATATTTCTTGTATAATTTATGGAACTTACGTTTCTCAGCTATGCACCTTTTTAAGGCTGGTGTATACCAGACAGGATAATTATCGGGGCCACAAGAGGTCATAGGTGTATTTTCTTCAATAAGTTTATTGATAATATTGTATAAACGACCAACGTTATGATCAACATCAGAGGAAGACAGTACGTAATCCCAGTCAATCTGTGCTAAACTAGTTTTAATCATATCAAAATTACATTTGTAGAAATGAGGACGCTTACTACGCTTAAGCTTGGGTAATTGAGGCTGAGAAAAGTATGTTAGGGTAAACTTAAGGGCAGGATGGTGTTTATCTAATCGGCTGATAGGAGAGGATTCGACTATTTCTAGATTTTCTAGTGTGGAAAATATTAAATCTAAACATCTATTGTTAGCATTAGGAATCGTATTAAATTGATACAGGTTGCATAAATAGAAGAAATCAATAAGTAAATTAGATTTAGGGTCAGAACATGGATTGGGCAAAGCATGCATTGAGTTCGTGACTCTAGTCCACGTAACGTTAGGGGCATTAAAATCACCAATAAACAAAAACTCTTCTGAATGATTAGATTGAAGTACAATTTTCTTGCAGTTATTAAAAAACGCATTTACGGAGTCTGTCGGTAGATCTGGAGGTAAGTAACAAAGACAGAGGTTGACAACCTTGTGAGGTTCCTTATTGGGCAATATGCTGATCCAAATATCCTCAACGACACTTTCCCAAGAGGTCTGACGCACCACATTAAAATGTTTATTAATCGCAACGAGGACTCCACCACCATCGTTTTTGTTTATACATGTGGTGTGTCGGTCTCTTCTAAAAACATTGTACTGTACATCGAAAATTTCAGCACTAAAAACACTATCGTTTAAATTAGTTTCCGTCAAGCAAATCATATCATATTCGCAGTCTAGAGCATTTAAGTACAATTCATTAGTTTTCGATCTGATCCTGTTTACGTTCTGGTAATAGATATTCATAATCAATAATAAAAAGCTGAGTTAAAAGTGTTAGTTAAAGTTACGGTTGTATGTCACGCAGTGACTACGGACAAATTTTCTTTAATACTTCAGAGTTTTTAATAAAAATTGCTTTAGAGGAATCGTCTCTGCGAACATACACCCGACCGAATCTTACCCACACATATTTATAGTTACAGGCTTTTACAAAGTTACGAGCTTCGGCATATAACATTTTTGTCTCCGGAGAAAGGTGTTCGACTACATATAGCTTCTTCGACTCACCACCAATTCCCAAATGCCGAGAGTTCAAAGGTTCATTAATATGCTTTTTATTGAATCTATGAACCGCCGACAGTATCATGTCTCTCTGACGTGGAGAAGATAACGTTATTAGTATGTTACGAGGTCGGCTTGACGTGGGATCCATTTTGGCGATGCGACGGCATGCACGCACGGAGGAGTCATCAACGCTGATTTCGAGCAGATCGGTCAGTTTCTTAAACAGCGCCAGTAAGTTTTCATTCCTGGACTCGGGTACAGATTGGATTTCAATATTGTGACTCCTTGATACCTTGTCCATTGCTGCGACGCGATTATCAAGTCTGCGTATTGATTCCTTCAGCTGAATGTTCTCATCAACCATCTTTTTAATAACAGATGATTGCTCCTCCAACTTGCATTTTAATTCATCTTGCTCAGTTTTAATCATTTCTTGTCCAGCAGTGATCGTAGTGATGGTGTCGTTAAAGCCACTACTGAGCTGCTGAATGGCAGTTGTCATTTCATTCTTAACCATGCTCTTGAGATCTTCTTTAATTGCGCTTCGGAAACTTGCCATGAAATGATTTAAAGTGTGATTTAGTTTTTGATCTAAAATTTGGCCAATTTTCTCCATTGTGACTTGTTCGTTCGAAGCTGAAGCTGAAGGGGGAGCTGCGCTGCTAGGAGTGTCCGACAAGACGTTGGTATTGTTTACACTGTTGTCTAGATCTTCAAAATATATATTTGGTTTGTTATCGCTATGCCCTGGCACATGGTGACTTCGTACTGGGGTGTTACAATTCGATTTAGTGCGCCTCGTTACATTGCTGCATGAAGGACAAACCCAGGATGCAAGGTATTCATTGCTAAGCGCTGCGTACTGAGCTTTTTTTATATTTAAACACTCATAGTGATACTCTTCATTGCACAGGCTGCAATGAAGAAAACTATTCGGTTGTAATAAGCATTTACACGCACTGCAGTTCATATTAGCAAAATTAATACCAAAGCACAGCCGCTAAAATAACTAATAAAAGCGACCTAAGGCAAAGGCGGTAATGCAATTTACAAAGTATAGCAGCTTGTTTGCATTAAAATTTACAGAAGCACATACGGTCGCCAAATTTCGCCTCGTCAATCCGCGTTCACTTTGGCCTTGCGGCAAAGGCGCAACGCAAAGACGCTGCTCCGAAGATACGGCGGTTCAAATCCTCGACTTCGCAAATCACTTTTTCAAGGTTTATTTAATTCACCAAACACGAATTCCAGTCACTGCTGAGCGAGAGGTCCGATGAAATACAAAATGGCCGACACGATCAATGAGACACTCCACAAGATAGAACAGGAGGGACCGATGTTTAAGCCAATTCCACTCACAAATTAAATAATCAAAATTAAAAAGAACGTAGAGCAATGCGCAACGCGACCACCTCGTACGAAATACAGACGACGAATGACTAATCTAAAACAATTTTCTGCCGTATCTAGAATGTGTCGTAATTATAATTTGCTTGGTGAATCCGTTGACATTTTCGGTGCATCTTTTCACAAATTTAAAAGGGAGGTTGCTAAGTTGTTGAGAGACCAGTCTTAGTCCTAATATTAATAATAATTTTCTAATTCTAATTTATCTTGGAAAAATATATGTACTTACCTAGGTTTTTTTTTTACCATTTATTCTTTACTCCATTGTATTATTTTTAATTGTTTAATTCTGAGTGTGTATTATTAAATTAATTATTTTTATCATTGATGGTGCATGTTGTGGCTGCCTTAAACAGGTGTTACAAATTTTCGATGTTTTGTTCCTTTTTATGTTATAGTTATAAGTTTATTTGTATCAACTACTGGCTGTCCTAAATAAATAAATAAATAAATAAAATAAATAAATATCCATCAATTTAAAAAAATTGACAAATACTGTATTAGTATTGATTATATTTAACTAGCTGTTGCTCGCGGCTCCGCCTGCGTGGGGGTTATATTCGGGAGCAGAAGTATACAATCCAAGGAGTTGTCTTCTGCACTGAGGCACCTGTAGTGATTGTCCAGCCTCTCAGGTGTTGTGCCTGAATCTTGAGATTGCATCTAAAGAATACCCCATAAGTTTAACCTCACTTTGCCCCTTTTAGGGATGATTTTTCAAAAACGTTGAAACACGTATTTCTTTATTTCCTACCTATTCTATTTCTAAAAGTCTAAATATGAATTTACAGATCCCTAAGTCGAGGAATTATGGATTTCCCATACAAATTTTGAACTGATATTTGACCCCTTTCAAGGTTGTTTATTGAGAAAAAAGATAGCCTATGTCCTTCTCCAGGATATAATCTATTCCCTTACCAAATTTCATTACAATCCGTTCAGCCGTTACTGGTTGAAAAACCTGTTGACGTTTTTAACTGGTTTGCAGAAACGTGCACAGATATATACGTTGATGTCCCGTTTCTTTAGCGTCTGTCGTTGATTCAACGACGTTGAATGAAACAGGTTGATAAATTCAACTAGTTTTGCAGTAAAGAGAAAACGGTTGACTCGTTAACAGTAGAAAAACAGTTTAAAAAACGGTTCGTTGATTCAACGCCCACTCCTAGAGTGTATTATATATACTTACCGAGCCTGTACCCGGCGCCGCTGAACACTCCGCCCCGGCCGCGGCTGGTGGACGAGGGCTCGTCATCGAACACCACGGCGCCACGTCTGGAAATACATTGGTTTTAACCGTTCTCAATTCGTCGGAATCTTTTTTTATGTATGTTCCCTGATTACTCAAATACGCCTGGACCGATTCGAGAAATTATTTTTTTGTTTGAAAGGGTATTCCTCCCATGTCCCATTGGCATCGAGTCAGGATCTGATGATGGGATCTCAGAAAAATCGAGGGCAACCCTAAAATTTTATTGGGACGCATAATGTGTATTTTGTTGCATGTTTTTTTTTATCCTGGCACGGCAAAGTGACCACACTGGACCTGATGGCAAGCGCAGTGCTGTCCAGTTAAAGTATCAAGTAGCGAGAGAGACAATCTATCCCTCGCTACTCAACACAATCATGCCGGCCTGCTGTGTAGCTTCTTCACACTACGCCATGGGCAAGAAGGTGAAGAAGCGATCAAGGGTCAGATTACTCAGAAGGCAACACGGCCAAACATCGTACCCCAACTCTAGACCTCGAGAACTAGATGTACACTAGCAGACCCCGGAATGCAGCACAGTTGCGTGTGCCACAATGGCGGATTTTACACCCTATGTACGGTGCAAGCTATCCACTAGGATATGAATATCCTACCACCAGCTATCAGCACCAATATTTAGGAACCCTGTGCGTTTATACTAAAATAATACGAAGTGAATACTTGTCTAAGTCAACAGAGATAAAATGTTGTAATATTTTTTTAAATTACAGAATTTGAATATGTTTTTGGGACTCTTTACAGATTTTTTTAGGAACGCACTTCTTTTAGTGTAAGTCACATGTGAATAGTGAATAGAAGTAGTTTTAAATTTAAATTACATAAAAAAAACTGGCACTGGCATAAAAATATAATTAAAAAATTAAACTTTCCGAGATGCGAAAAAAATATACTGAAAATTGCCAGGTCCGGGAAATAGTGCAAGTCTCATAAAAAATTTACTCTAAATATCACAAGTTGATATGTGAGAATCTATATTTATGCTTAAAACTATATGTACACTCACTCTCTAACACTTTTGAACATTTCTGTGACAATGTCCTTCCTCCCTTTGCCTGGTCCTAAGATCTGCTGGCCTGACCGTTCTGATCCGCCTGCGTAGAATGCTTGCCCTGAAACAGCATATAATGCATATTTCACACAGTCACACACATAGCCCCGACCCGACACTAAGATACGAGTCTTGTGTTGTGGGTATCAGGGACCTCGAGAGACGCACCCTCTCACAACACCCACACATTGCATCCAAAAAGAATGCACGATATGTCCCGCGAAATGGCTATTACTGTGTCGTTGTGCGAGGGAGATAGTGAGATGTTCCCACTTCGCACCCATTTTTGCTCATACCAATATTTAAAATAAATATCCTGACCTCACTTTTCAAGCAGTTTTGATTCTGTTTTTGCAAAAGTGTTTCTTTTGAGTATTACATTCAGTTGCATATCGAATAATGTACAAAATACAAGGAAACTACCCAACTCAAACTATCGAACTGTTTTTTTTTATGTTAAAATGAGGCAAACGGGCAGGAGGCTCACCTGCTGGAAAGTGAAAAAAAAAACAAACTATCGAACTGGTTTTTTTTTATGTTAAAATGAGGCAAACGGGCAGGAGGCTCACCTGATGGAAAGTGAAAAAAAAACAAACTATCGAACTGTTTTTTTTTTATGTTAAAATGAGGCAAACGGGCAGGAGGCTCACCTGATGGAAAGTGAAAAAAAAAAAACTATCAAACTATCGCACTATTTTTTTTTGTGTTTAAAAATACAATAAAAACTACATCAAACCTACCACTTAATATAATCAAAGATCATACAAAAGCGACATACTAAATACAACAACTGACCAAAATAACACACAGACCTTTATCACTCTCTTTCAAACTTGACAACTCCTCTCTCAACTCTCTATTCTCACACAACAGCCTTTCAACTTCGCCCTCGAGCCTCTCAATCTCTTCTGCCATGTGTTTCACATCAGTTTGGTTTCCAACTGACTGTGAAGGTGTAAATTGTTGGGACTCTGTTGTAATATTCTTGGAGTAAGACGCTTTATCGTAAAATAACTCTTGAATGTATGCAATCACTCTATCTTTTATTCCGCCAGCATTAGTCACTGAGGTATTTAGAAAAGGTTACTTAAGTGTTTACTCTAATTATTATAAAACTATTATAGCGTCCAAAACTAGCCTATTTTTCAAGGTGTTACACCTTTATATTTGCACTAAATTTAATTGTCATTGGGCAGTTTCAGATATTAACTTGTACAAATACAGTGATACGTTTATATATTGAGACAAGCTGTTGTCTACGGCTCCACCCGCGTGAATGTTATTTTTGGGAGAAAATAACATTCACGCGGCGGCTTCAAGAATCGGCTTGATAATTACCTCAAATGTAAAACCACATCTACTTAGGATTTCAATAGCTGTATTGTAATACCGGATACAGGCATTATCAGTTGCATGACAACTGCCTGCCTGATTAATAAATAAATAAATAAAAAAAAAAAAGTATACAATCCAAGTTGCTGTTTCTGTCTGTCTGTCTCGGTCTGCCTGAATAATAATATAGAGAGGCCCACGTGCAGGCGTTCCTCTAAAACAGTGACCGGTCGGACAATATACAATTATCACCCAATAGCCTTTACGCAATGCACGCAACGGAAGCTCTCAAAAGAATATTTTTTACAAAATTTTTCATTGATGTTCCGCTACGTAAGGTCATTAATGATTAAATTATCAGTCCTACTAATTCCATGTCCCTTTTTTGAAATTATCACCTTGAAGCATTCAGAAACTCAGGCTGTTGTGACAAATCCTACAATATCATTATAGAGTTGTATAAAACCAAAGTCGGTAAGTATATCTATTTTGACAATTAAAAAAAACTAATAACATTGTTTAAGGCGAAAAATAATTTTGCTGAATATTTTATTTTAACTTGAGATAATGTAATTTAATCAATGACAACAACAGTGATAAAAAATGAAGCTTAACAGTGCAATATCTTGTTAAATTTTCTAGATTGCCGAATTTTAACGTAACTAAGGTAGGAAGGCCGTCTTTCCTTCTGTACTCCTGCCAAGTTTGATATTTTTGATTGTCATTGACTTCATGACTAAGATTATTGACTTAAAAGACGCTTCTGATTGGTTGATAGTGAAAGATTGCCAACATTGGTTCTAAAGCAACTTTTGTTTTGTGTTTTAGAAGGGTTTATAGCCGTCTTTCATTACTAAACACTGCAATAGTTGATGCAGATTTTAATTTCCTATATTGCCATATATTTATTTCAGTTTTACCCAACTTTGCCGACTTTGCTTCTATACAACTCTGTTGATCAAATTGTTTACTAACCATCTTCATCATCACTGGAACTATCCTGATGTAACGAATCCAACGTGGCAAACTTTGTGCTGGTTGTTTTCTTCTTGTCTTTCTTTTGAGCCGCTTTAGGTGGTGACGCTGATGGGGACTCCATGTCACTGTCTGATAGAGTTGGGAGTGGAGCCGCGGCTGTGCTCTGACCAGTCACTACTTCGTCAGCATTACCACCATGCTCGTAAAAGCTTGAGAGAGCCACCTACGACAAAAAACATAAATAAACCCATTTTAGAAAATTTCTTTAGGCACGCTGTACACTTTATTTTGTGGGTATTGAATGAGACTGAGGCGTCACGCTCGGCTCTGTAACGCTCGTTCGTGAAAAGTCGGTTCTCGTCGACTAAGTGAGCAAGAGAGTTATAGTCAACGTATTACTGCTATACTCGCTCGTTGACTGTTTATTTCTAATATTATGGCAACGGGAGAAAATTCTTTTATTTTTATTCTTAGACTATGTAACTTGGCACAGAAAAATAAAAATACTGAAATTATAATTTGTGCAGGATATGAAAACCCAGTCTGATAATCGTATAAGGAACGATGATACTGAAGCGCCAAAGCGTTACTTGTCCTTGATGTTGGAATTTTATATTTGTTTCTATTTATTATAATATTCATATATCTAACAATGAGTATGTCATATGTACTTGTAGATTATACTCTGAAAAACTTTATGATCAATGCAGATCAGATGCAGAGTCTACCAACCTGCATTAAGATACATAGTCTGTATATATAAAAGAAGAAACTGACTGACTGACTGATCGATCAACGCACAGCCTTAACGGCTGGGGTTAGAGACTTGAAATTTTGACAGTAGGTACCTTTTATCACGTAGGCATCCACTAAGGAAGGGTTTTTGGAAATACCACCCCTAAGGGGGTAAAATAGGGGATGAAAGTTTGTATGAAAATCCGTCATTTTTGAAGTTAAATTCATGAAAATTAGTATTTGGCATTTTAGTTAAAAATAAAAACATATGTTTCAGGATTTTTGGAAATTCCGCCCCTAAGGGGGTAAAATAGGGAATGAAAGTTTGTATGAAAATCCGTCATTTTTGCAGTTAAACGCATGAAATTTGGTATTTGGCCTTACAGTTAAAAATTAAAAACACCTATTTCAGGGTTTTTGGAAATTCCACCCCTAAGGGGGTTAAATAGGGTAAGAAAGTTTGTATGAAAATCCTTCATTTGTGCAGTTAAACGCATGAAATTTGGTATTTGGCCTTACAGTTAAAAATTAAAAACACATATTTCAGGGTTTTTGGAAATTCCACCCCTAAGGGGGTTAAATAGGGTAAGAAAGTTTGTATGAAAATCCTTCATTTTTGAAGTTAAATGCATGAAAATTGGTATTTTGTAGTGTATACTTTTTGTCTCAAACATGACCTCCACGCGGGCGGAGCCGCGAGCAACAGCTAGTATATTATATTATCCAGACTGGACTGGACAAAATATGATTGAAATAACATCAGAAAAACATAAGGTATCAGTAGGTGAAAGTGGTGGGCTTATAGAATAATATTCATTCTACATATACATCCAAACTTTCTAAATCTAGATTAAAATTAATTACTTGTAAAATGTAATAATACAATCTGACTGAGCTCCTTCAACAGAGCTTGCAGATAATCTTAGCTAACTAATAGTTACAGTATTTATTACAAATCAAGAAGCTGCATTACGTGACAATTTAACTGATTACACTTACAGCACTGCAAACAAACCATAAATATACTCACTACCAACTGGTCTGCTACACCACTCAATCCTGGAGTGCGGAAGTGCTGCCTTTTATCCCAAACATTTACTACTCCCCACTTAGGTGGTAATTATTAATGTACCTGCAGTTACTTTCTAAAATACCTTTGATATACCTCCGGTTTTTCAAACGAAAGGAAATACCCAACATAATCTACAATTTGTTTTTTTATAAATTGTATTCTAAGCAAATTATAAAATGTACCCTACACATTTCAAAAACATAATCTACAATTTGATTTTCATAAATTCTAAGCAATTGTACAACTATACAATGTACCCTACATTTTTGAAATGTGCAAAAATTAGGGTGCCATCTAGTGAGTGAAATTTGAACCCTACTGTCTGTCTGCACAGGCAGTTTAGTACAGTCATTGTCTGAGTACAATGGTAAATTACCTTTTGCTCGCGGCTCTGCCCGCATGAAAGTCAGTTTCTCAAAAAAATTATCTCAATACCCCACATAGCTTTAATTTAGCTTGTTATGGTTGAAAAATCATATATACCTCCTGATATTTATTTTTTTATTATTTATCATTATTTATTCACATTACCGACTTCAAAATGTTAGTTGTGAAGACGGTAAAATCTTGTTTTGAAAAATCAAATACTTAAACAATAAAGCAAAATCATTCCATTTCCACTAGAACATAATAGACGTACAATTTATTAGCTTTTTTATGGATGTTACACTTCAGATGTTGATGTACATCAAAACGAGAAATAAGAAAAATGAAAATAATCAATAGTAAAAACGAAAAAAATAAAGACACAATACAGCAATGCACACTCACTTCAAGTTGCCAGTTTGACGATTCCAAAAAGAACCTACTTCGAGCCTCGTCGGTGCCGGTCACATCACAAAATTGACGTAAAGTTTCTTCTTTATCAGCCGACATTATGCAAAATATTTATATTTGTCGTTCTAAATTTCAGATATTTCTCATGAAAACGCAGATGACTTGCTCGGTTTCGGTATTTTATTGTAATTTTGGTAGAACTGTGAAGCTTGCCATTTTTCTTATTACTTTTTTATTTGACATACTGAAACATAGCCTTTTAGGCCAAGATGAACCCACAGATTAATAAATAAATTATATTTCTCATCACAAATACATAACTCTTAGAACAATAGCTATAATATTATGTGCTTTGTGACTGTATAAATAATACATAACAATTTAATTTTTTAAAACTTGAGGAACGTATTTACGGTCAGTGATTCGCCAATGGATTCGCCTTTCAACGATATCATCGCTTGCTAAAAATGAATCACCGGCTTTATACCTATTACCAACATTAACATAAAGATTCGCTGTCACTGTGACAACTATTTATCTGACAGTTATTTGACATTATTATCTAGTGCTGCCTATTGGCGGGGAATTGCCCGATTTACGGAAAGCCTTATATGGGGTAAGAAATTAATAAATCAGCCAGATAGAGAGTCGAAGTATGAACGCGTTACGTTACGAAGCGGTTTACCCTCCCATAAGAAATTATCACTTCAAAAATACTTTTAACACTTAATTACTTGTAAATGCGGATAGATTATTTATTTCACACACCCACTGTCGACAATTAACTTGAGCTACATAAGTATATGGTGAATATATAGGGATATTGGTATATAGTACTGTGTTGGTTTATATATGTAAACTTGATGTTGTGGTGAAATAATTAGGATTTATAATATCACAGATGTAGGTGAGTATCAACACGAAATAGACAATAATTTGTGTATAAATGCTGTTTATTGATGATTCTATATTTAAATTTTATTTTTAAGATACTATTTTATAAATACATTATGATAATATTAATAACTTGTAAATGCGGATAGATTATTTATTTTAAACACCCACTGTTGCCAATTAACTTGAGCTACATAAGTATATGGTGAATATATAGCTATATTTGTACATAGCACTATGTTGGTTTATATATGTAAACTTGATGTTGTGATGAAATAATTAGGATTTAAAATATCACAGATGAAATATGATGGTTGCGTTTACGTAATTTAACTATGAGGGTAATTCGTGAACTATCAGGGAATAAATCCTTCCCTGGCACTCAGCCTACTATTTAACCACCAGGTCTGGATTTGTAATCTGAAGACACCTCTGACCATTGGTGTCACCTGGGTCTGCACATCAGTATGATCTAATATTTTAATTTAAACATAAAAGCTTCATGCAATAACGAGAACCTTACTGATTTACTGTTAAAGGAAATTTTGCACTGTCCTGAAAATAAATACATTATAACTGACTTACATTTGTTTCTCCTTGACCGCTGTCTACTGCCCACTTAACTAGTTCAACTTAGTTTAGTGTTAGGAACATCAACAAAACTATGCAAGATGGTAGTTAAAAAATTTCAAAATTACAATGTTTATAATTTATTGATTGATTTTACACGACATTGTTACACATCTCAGTGCTTAATATTAACACACACGCATGTCAGGATTCACTTTAAAACTTCTCTTTATAATTAATCTACCAGTATTACCCTTTAAGTTGAACTACGCGGCCATTGAACTATTTACGCATTTTTTATTTTTTACATTGATACACGTACTACCCCGCGAACGAACCACGAATATCCTGGCTATCACCTAGTCTACTTCACAAAACAACTGAACTGGACTGAGTCCCGGAGTGCGGAAGCCACTCCGTTTTATAATAAACATTTACTACTTCCACTTTGGTTGTCATTATTAATCTACCCGCAGGCCCCAACTAGTCTCCTAAATACCTTCGTTATTTCTAATAATAGGAAATTCCCTATTTAAGTCATCACTTTTGTCGAGCGTCTCGAAACGCACACGTTTTTTTATATAGTAACCATATTATTTAACAATATGTTCTATGTGAATACAAAACACAACGGTTCGGTATCTTCTTGAGCCACGTCGTAAATATGGGTGTGTCTAAGTAATGCGACATGGCAAGTGCAGCGGGAATTCCGAATTTTTACATTGGCAATATTTTTATCAACAATTTTATAAATAAATTAGCTAGTTTAATGTTTTATGATCATAAAAGTTTTTAAACTAGATACCTAGTTAATTAGTTATTATACGTCAATGCGGCGGATGGGTAGTCATCAGTCAAGAAGTCTATTTTGTAGACACATAGTTAAATGAAGACACCTCGCAAAACATCAGTCGATATGCGAAAATATTATCAACTCTTACTCATCGTCGGATGCTTCATAAGTGTAATCACTTTGCTCATATACAGGCACGAATACTACCGGCTCAGGTATGTACTGGAGGTGCTGAATTTCTTCGGTAAGCCAGGCCTATCTGCAGTGGAATTCTGCGGTCCCGGGTTCAATGCAACAATGCTATCGGAAATACTTCGAAATACCTCAATGGAGGTGCGAGAAACACCACCTCTCTTCCAACAAATAGATGAGAACTTTTATACATACTCATCATTCTTACGTTCATATCAGAAATATGATAAATTGACTCCGTCTCATGCCCATTCCATCGATACTATAGTCATTGGCAAAGCGCAAGTGCGGCTGAATTTTCGCTGTAACATTTGGCTCGAGAACTCGAATAAGCCTAAAGCAGGACGATTTACTTTCAAAATGATCTCAGAACCAACTGGAGAGTTCCACCTTTATGTTTTTAAATGTGTACTGAACAAAAATCTTGGAAAACCTAGTGGAGTCAGCTTTTATATTAACGACTACACTATTAATCCAATTCATGCGGCAATTAATCGGCTTATACAAGTGGATACAAAAAGGGTAGTCCGTGAAAGTGGTAGTGTAAAATTCGTCAATATTGTTGTTCCCGCCATCTGTGTGATACCGAACCAAGTGCCTCTAGTATCCAGAGATGCATTTATAGAATTCCTGGTATTCCATCACATGATGGGAGTTGATTACTTCACTATATATGACAGTATGATATCTGAAGACATCATAAGGCGACTTAATTTGTTACCGACAGATATAACCCAGTGGAACATACAGTTCTTTCCATTGAACTTCCCATTTATATTTGCAAAGTCTTACAGTATTGTGAGGCAGGCTGTGGAGCTTGATTGTCTGTTCAGGCACTTCAGACTGGACAAAGAAGATGCATATAAAGCTAGCCATGCCACGGTCTTGTCATGGGATGAATTCTTAGTGCCTCGTGTACATGGCAATATTAAAGAAGTGATTGATGATTTGGATCCGACTCGGAAACTCCCATCTCTTCAAGTTGAACAGCTGCTGTTCTGTCTAAATCAAAACGATGATAAAGATATAGAAGATGGATATCCGGACATCATTAAGAAGACACATTATTTCATGCTTCAACATGACACAAAACCAATTTTTATTAGAAATTTAGATTCAATGAAAACATTTGATGATATATTAGATCTTAGTTCGTATAAGAATGTGTCATTAGATGTGCTCGGAGCGCACAAATATACGGAGTGTAGAGACCCAAAGTTGTATCACACAAACGGAGATGGTTATAACAGGACACAAATGCATGTGTTCCAGCACAAGTTTGAAGGTGCTATGACACGTTTCAGACAGCAGTTAGTTAGCAATCAAATTTATAGACTGTATAGATCAGGACAGATTTGGGATAGGAATCCACAAGAGCTTGTTAGAGATTTATAAGTATTTACTTTGTTACTGTATTTATAGGTGAAATTGTTAGCATTAAAGAAACATAAATTTTTTATTGACTGTATCATTCAACACATTGTAATTGTGTGTGAAAATACTGATACGAAGAGATATTTAATTTAAAAATCATGAGTGACTAAGCAGTGGCAGACTAAGCTCATTGAGGGCATAGAGTGGCTAAACTGAACAACCCACCAAGTCTGCTTAGATATATAATAATAATAATAAATGTAATGATTATGTTTCAAATTTAGTTGGAAATGTTTTGCTCCTTAGGTTGTCAGATTTGGGGAGTCCCAAAGTCTGAAGGGGACAGACCCTTCCAGTCAATAGTCGCTACTGTAGTGAGGGGAAAAAGTGAGTTGTAAAGAAATAAACAGAAATAAGTGTGTAGAGGATAGATAAGTCAATTTGTCTTTATGCCATACATTTTTAACACTATAAATCTTTAGCCCAACTCATTCTAAATAAATCTTTTATATCTTATAAAGTCCAACTTTAGCTCACCCTACCTATCAGGTAGTTCTTTCTGGCATTCAGTAATGTCATAATGTATACAACACTGCCTTTTTAATAATAGTTGCCTTTTGAATAATGATATTATTAGATTTACTGTTTTAGGTGATATGAAAAGTACAGTAGCAGCTATCCAAGTGTTTATTGTATCTAGTTAATCACATTGGTAACAGATAAATATTTGTTTATTAAATAATATTATAGTTATGTCGACCACGATACAGTAGGCCTACTCTTGAAATCAATTCTCATCTAGAAGATATTGGAACTCTAACTCACTCAACTAAATGAAATAGAATATTTACGAACTAGCGATCTTAAATACTCTATTTCATTTAGTTACTAAAAAAACCCGCCGTGTGCAGTTAAATTGTGCGCTGGTGTTGCGTTCAACAGTGCCAATTGTATAGTCTACGAACCCAAACCCAATTTTTAATTGGAATCGAGTGTCAAGAGTAACCACCCTGGTTTGCCTAGTGTAGAGCCTTTTGTATTTATCTATGATTATGTAAAAGATGTTTTCGGACAATAAACAATTATCCATACTAATATTATAAATGCGAAAGTAGCTCTGTTTGTTCGTTACCTTTTCACAACTAAACGGCTGAACGGATTGTGATGAAATTTGGTAAGGAGATTATTGTCTGAAATAGCATATACACTACCTTTTATCCCAGAAAATTCCATGGTTTCTATGGTATATCATGATATGGAATGATGATTACATCAGATTCCAGAATTTATATATTTTCTTTCAAAAATGACTACCACGCGGGCAAATCCGCGGGCAAATGCTAGTTTATTATAAATGACATTCCTAGTTTTACCTTTGTGTAATTTTCTATGTTGATTTTACTTAAAATATTAATTGACTAAGAGCAATTTTTTTATATTCTCATAATATGCTTTGTCATTGGTTGAGTTATACATTGTGCCTTTAAACATTCAGGTGCATATATATATTGTTGGTTAAATATTTTCAAAGACTGGTGTATTATAAAAGTTGACTGTAGTTCTTCCTTTATAGTTACGGATGCAAAGTAATCCACGAATAATGCTTGTAAATACGAAGGAAATAAAACTTTTGTAAACCTAAATATTTGTTTGTATTTTAGTTTATCCCTTTATCTCCTGATGTGGCAGTCCCTGTTTCACTTTCAATAAGTTATTTTTGTGACACAATAACATATCGAAGTGTAGGGGTTGCTTCTGCCCTACTCAATGAAGTTTATGAAATTACAGGGTTGTGAATAAAACAATAACGTTGTATCTGACTCGAATGCCGACAGTGATAGGTGTATGCTGTGTCGCTCTGTTTGATAGACTCGTATGGAGCGTAGCGCGGCTGTGACTTTTGTATAGTCATACTCTCTGCGCGGCACCCCCGTTCTGGCCATATGAATATCTACTGTCAGCAGTCGTGGTGTTTATTAATATAAACATAAAATACAATGGTTCTTACAGCTATTTCTCCGTAGGTAAAAGTTTACATTGAATCTAATAACTAAATAATAAACAGTACTCCCCCCCCCTAGCGAAGCGTACGGAAGGCTTTACCCGGCGACCCGATCGCGTGGTGTAGGGCTGCTCTGTTGACGGCGCTGCCTCGGGCGATCTTGGTGCGGTGTGGCTTGACTTTTATTATGTAAATGTAATATCTCATACATACATACATATACACTCACGCCTGTAATCCCCGAAGGGGTAGGCAGAGGTGTAACCAGTACCACCCACTTTTCGCCGAACTTCGGTCCCATAATGTGATAGGGGGCGAGCCTATCGCCATACCGGGCACAGGTTCCAGACTCCGGATTAATACTGAGAATTTCTAGATAGAAAAACCTAATATCACTTTACCCGACCCAGGGATCGAACCCGAGACCTCAGCACAACAGTTGTAATTCATGCGCAATTACAACCGCGCCACCGAGGCAGTCATAATATATGTAATATCTGTTTATTTATAATTTTGAAATGTGCAAAAAAGAGTAAATAAATAAACTATCTCTTATGCTAAGAGGGGGGGGGGGGGGGAAGGTTCCGGATCCTCTGAGCCCCTTCCCCCATTATATACGCTCATGGATGCCGGGTCTTATTTGATAATCACACAAGCTTACAATATGTCAAGGTCGTAATAAAACCACAAGTCGATACTAAGTAAATGTTTATTTTCATTTATCTATTAAGTACAAGGCAGGCGGAACCCGCTGATTGTCACAGATCAAACTAACAAAACCGTACCACACCATCCCGACACGTGGGATGGCGCAAATTATTATAGATTATACAAAATATTAAGTATATAATATCAACTAGAATACAAGAAATAAATGAGCACAACATTGAGCAATACGCATTGTATTGTCGTTGCCACAAAATATACATGAAAATAAATTTGGAGGGAATCCATTACTAAAAATACTCAAATTTTAAAGCTTATGAAAAATTTTGAATATTGCCACAAACTTAATATTAGATTATATATTTTAAGTAATCCATAATAATATACTGCATGATTCATTCACAGTTCAAACTTTATACACGTATATTCGTGTATACAAAAACGTGGATAGCACAAATTACTTCATTCTTAAATTAAACAAGAGAAAAGCCTTATAATAAAACAGACTCAATATAATAACCAGTGAAAAAACATCAGGCGGCCTGACACCACCAGAGCAGTATTGTAATATTAAATTGTGAATTCGTGATATAATATAATGTGATAGGGGGCGAGCCTAGCGATAGGCTCGCCCCTTATAACTATCACATTATGGGACCGATAATTCGGCGAAAAGTGGGTGTACTGGTTACGCCTATGCCTACCCCTTGGGGGATTTCAGGCGTGAGTGTATATGCACATTGTGAATTCATGTGACACAATCGCATTGTAATATTACAAGACTGCTCTAAGAGTTAAAGGCCGGGGGTTGATAAGACTTGTCATGCGTAAACCATATATAACACAAGTAGATTGGCGAAACGAGCATGTTGTTTGCTAGAGATCCGCGCCTGCCTACAATCATGTTTCAATTGGTTTCAAATGGGCTTCACAAAGAATTAAATTGATTGATAAGCAGAATGACTGAGTATATCGACTTTTTTAACCACTCAAGTATCATCTGGACATATTTGGTCACGCCAAACTGGCAATACTCGACCTTATTGACTTACGTATTAAGCGTATTTGTAACGTTAATATTATGGAAATAAAGTTGATTTTGGCTTGTATGTTTCCTCACTCCTTATACTTTACTGAACACGGTGTCCTTGTGATACATGAGAGGTAAAATCGCAAGTTGTTGTTACATTTATTGAAATAGCATGAAAAATTCAAAATATAATGGGATTTTTGTTTTTGAAAGGTCGATTTTTGGCTAGTTTAGAGAAGCATAAGGGGATTATAACTTAATTGTGATGAAATACAGCAAGATAATTTATAATTAAGTAATCGTCAGCAAATAGTTGCGTGAATCGCTAATTATTTGTTCTTTTACAATTTAAACATTTTATAAGCCCATTATGATTCGATAAATGGCTAAATGCAACATTAGGATTACATCCAAAACTTCGCGTCACGTCGTTACAAATTCGGCGTATTTGGCATCCGTATTTCATTTTGATACGCCTCCTTAATGTGACAAGCAGCGCGTATTCACCAGTCAAGGTGCGGAAAAAGAACAAAATCGATACAAATACGCCGAATGTAACGCATTAAGAAGCAACGAACCCAGTGGAAAACTTTGACCGTCAGTCAATACGTAATATATGAATTATCGATAAGTAACAGCAATACAATTCTGGAACATTTCACATAACTACTATCTATGTTCAAACAAAACGATCGGAGAGCTCGGAGCGTGATCGTCATCAGAAATATAGTTCATTTATTTATTGTCATGATGTTTTGAAACAGAATCGATCGTCCAACGACAGACGAATTAGAAACAAATCTAAATGCAGTTAAACATGTCTACTAACAACAATACAAAGACTGTCATCGCGTCTTATATACTTTAAAACAATTAACGCTAAATACTTATTGCAAGTAAGATTTTAGACATCATTTTATAAATCTAGATACAATAATTCATTCGATACATTTCAAGAGACAAATACTTATGTTCAATATGTTCAAACATCAACGTCAATATATATACACTCAGTATGAAAAGGTTATCTTAAACGAGAAAATAGTTTTTAAAATATCACCATCTCTAAACACTAAATAGTAAAAAGGATTACAGTAAATGCACGAAAAATAGTTACATAGTCTTATGAGTTGTTAACAGTAATCTACGGGCGTTGAGACATTCACGTGTAGACCGTAGCGGGCACGTAGACGTAGCGTGCACCACACGTAAACGCACGTGAAGTTATCGAGTCGTTTAATTAACAATATGTAGCGTCACTTGTACTCAAGAACAACACTTAAGTGAGCCAACAAGTCTATACTTGATGAACCTTTTTCTGTAATTTCATAATCTCTGTGCTATATTTTTTTGAAGTGAAACTTCCCTAGAATCTTTGTGATTTGATTTGATTGGGATCGAGTGGGTAAAATATATTTTATAATCAATAAAGATTTCATTAATAAATAACCTTTCCTCACATTATCATATTAATATACATAAAGTTTAAGTAATAACCTAAGCGTTTCTCAAGTTAAATAATTTCAATATCAAATAGTTTTTTTTATATGGACAAACGTTAGTTGAAGCGCAAAACTCTTTAGTGTTGTTCTTGAAGATGTTAGTTATTATTTTCGATCGCGTTTCACTAAGAGACCATATTTTATGTATGAATTATATATCGACTCCGGAGTCCGGTAATTTTTCATTACTCGTTTACTTAACGCATGTATATTTTATTAAATATTGATTCAAACATTACTAGATCTGTTAATGCACACAAACACGATGCATGACGCATTATGTAGAGAATGTCGAATGTTCAATAGAGGTCGTTAAGTCCCCTAACTTTCATTTAAAAGTCTATTAGAAAAATACTTTAGTTCTTACAGCATTGAAATATTGCCGTTAACGATAATTATTCTGCCTCGGTGGCGCAGTTGTAATTGTGCATGCGTTACGGCTGCTGTGCTGAGGTCTCGGGTTCGATCCCGGGTCCGGTAATGTGATATTGGGTTTTTCTATTTAGAAATACTCAGTATCAGCTCGGAGTCTGGAATTGAGCCCGGTATCACAGTTTGGGACCATAATAAATTTGGCGGAAAGTGGGTGTCCTGGTTACACCTCTGCCTATACCTTCGGGGATTACAGGCGTTAGTGTATATGTACCATAATTATTCATTTCGTATGGAGAATTTCCATTCGTGTTTAGACCTGTCATAAGTGCCTTTTATATGCCTACATGATCAGTAAAGATTTTTTTATGTTTGTCCGTGCCTGCATGTTTTTTTGTCTTTTTCCATGTCATCTTATACTTTAACGACTTGATTTATACAATTTGTGAATGAATCCGTCCGCCACACTAGTATGTATTCCGTCACTACACCGAGATTACACGAGCAAGTTCTACTGGTAAACTACTGAAATATAATCACTGTAACAATTAATATCATCTAATAGCTCTCCCCTTTCGTTCGGTGCAGTCGAGTAAACATTTCAACTACCTTCGTGGCTTAACAATATCTATAAGTAACCACTAACGGATCATTCGAAAACGGAAAGTCGAAAATTGGAAATACTCGCCCTGACGTGCGTATTAAACGTATTTGTAACGTTAATATTATGGAAATAAAGTGGATTTTGGCTTGTATTTTACTTATTACTTTTCCTTCCTTAAAAATGGTAGTATGGGTACGTTCTCTTATCACAAAGCGCATAACTGTACCTATCCGGTTGCTCACAAAGCGCATAACTTTACCTATTTATTTTATGCTAGCACGGCATAGTGACCGCACTTCACCTGATGGTAAGCGCAGTACGGTCCAATTAGAGTATCGAGTAGCGAGAGACGATCTATCCCCCGCTACTCAACACAATCATGCCGGCCTGCTCCTTCACACTACGCCATGGGCAAGAAGGTGAAGAAGCGGTCGAGGGTCTATTGTCAGAGTATTTAGAAGGCCGCAAAATGGCCAACATTGTACCCCAACTCTAGACCCCCAAAAAACCGGATGTACACTGGCTGATCCCGGAACGCGACACACTTGCGTGTGCTACTATGGCGGGGTTTTCACCCTGTGTACGGTGGTCGCTATCCGGGCGGATATGAATATCCTACCACCAGCAAACCTACCTATTTACCTATCCGGTTGCAGCATCTGTAGCATAATATCACTTGCAAGTATAACCTCTGCCTCACACATCTCACTCGATGTTCCTCCGTCTCAGATACTTTGTATACAACTACTATGTACATCGACTGCTGGCTGTTTGATTAAAGCGAAATTTCTGAAGTTACAGGAGAGATTTTAAAGTATTTTGTTTTCAGAAATATATCACTACAAAAACTATTGCGTGGACTTTAGTAGAATTAATGTATTACTTATGTATTTATGAGCATTTACTGAAATAATTGTAGTTTGAAATAAAAGTTTTTTAATACATAAAAAGTACACCGACTTCAATAAAAAACAAATTATGCGTCACTATAAAATTTGAGGGTTGCCCTTGATTTTTCTGAGATCCCATCCTCAGATCCTGACTTGGTGCCAATGGGACCACCTGGAAAGTATACCCTTTCAAACAAAAAAAGAATTTCTCGAATCGGTCCAGGCGTCTTCGAGTAATCGGGTAACATACATAAAAAAAAAGATTCCGACGAATTGTTAACCTCCTCCTTTTTTGAAGTCGGTTAATAAAAAAACGAGCCTTGTACATAAAAACTAGGCTCAAAACATGCAAAATATGCTAATTTTGAATATGTAATTCAATATTATATATACAAAATGTCGCTTAAATCAAAAAGCCAACCAACCATCGATATATTTATACCATTGAACATTGAAACACTACGGTTAGAGTCGATATCCTGCCCTATCTATCGACTATTAATAAGTCATTATTTGGATAAAAAAATATTGTTTAAGTACTATTTTCATTGAATTAGGACTCAAATATAATTTCTCATAGTTCTCTAAGGAATTTCAACGCTGGCCAATCTACAATACCTTAAAACTGTGATATAACATTATATTCCACATAAAAACATTTCAACATATTTACACCAACAATGTGTTATCAGATTTTCAAACACTGTATAGATAAATAGCTTATTATATTTAAAAGTTACGTTCAAAAAGCATTTATTTAGTTCGGAATGCGCGTGCTTATTAAACAAATTCAATGATGGAGAATATATTTCTTGCACGAATAATTTATTTCAATTAATTCGATACGTCAGCCGCCATCGACCAGTACTTATACAATAATGGACACCGACCGAGTGCCGACTGCCCTAGTATAGAATACATACAAAACGGTATTTAACAACAGTTTTAAACTCGTACGAATATTTAATACTCGTATCGATCTAGAACATTCGACCGAAACGACAACTTACAAACACTGCATTGTTGTGATGTTCATTAGGAACGTACACATACTACGTGACCATTCAAGGGGGGGAGGGCTTAGGTTTTCGTCTTAGGGATGTACCCATACTACGTACGTACGTACGTACGTAGTATGGGTACATCCCTAAGACGTTGGTTTGCAAAAAATGATTTGCAACCATATTTGTGAATAACTACGTGAAAACTAGAGGGGAGTCTTAGCATATACTACGGGTCGTCACCGAGGGGGGAGAGGGGGGAAAAATTGCTCACGTAGTATGGGTATGCTCCCTTAGTGGCATTTCATAAAGCTTTGTGTTTTCGTGTCGATCGAATGTCTTCAATAACACTGATTTAACATCTCCAATAAGTCAACAACATATTTATTCATTCACAAGAACATTTATTATTAACAATGTTTATAATCGCCTATACACCGCTAGTAGCTAGTATTGACATTTCTCTACCGTTTAATTTAATTTATTTAATTGTTGTCTATCTACTTCAAATCTGTCTATTCAAGCTCTAATCTAGTATTTGCTTATTTGGCGATGCTACCGTGAAGGACTATTTGAATTATTGTTCTAAACGTCATTCTACGCTAAATGAATGGTGTGGCTATATGTCAGCCATGTCCTATTGCAATTAGATTATGATTTTACACGATGCCACAATCGATGCCATTTCATTTCAATTTTGAACATGAGTTACATCACTAGTTTCGTTAAAATTATTTATATCGAGTGCCACTATCGATAAATACGTCTACTTAAATATTTTTTTAATGTACCTAAACAAAGGTCCCTAATGTTACGTTCTCACTAGACCCTCCTACAACGACAATAAATAAAGGAATGTGAAGTTGCCTCGAATTAGCTGCTAGTGGAATACTGCTCAGGGTGAAGAGATCATTTAACAGGAATGTATACAGCTGCATTACAATTTGTACTCAATAAGTACCAAAAAAGCCTTTAAATGCTGAGAACTAAACTAAATTAATACATTATTATACTTAAATCGAGTCATGGCAGCTGCTATAGTCTATACGGAGCTTTAGAAATCATCGATAATAATTAATCATTATTAAGAGCACTAAATAAACATAATCAAACATGCAAAAATATCGATAATCAAAATCAACATATCGATAAACGTGAAAATGTATCGAGTACAATCGACATCATCTCAGACTAAGCTTTTACGTTTTCCCAAGTGTATCAACGAAAAATACTTACAACATTGCTCGAGTTGAATAAACAGCCATAAATGCAGTCATCGACACATATAGAGCGTGCAGCAACAATCGATAAGTGCATCTAGTACGTTGTGGAATCAAAATCAACATATCGATAAACGTGAAAATGTATCGAGTACAATCGACATCGTCTCAGACTAAGCTTTTACGTTTTCCCATCAACAAAAAATACTTCAAAAATTGCTCGATGCTGAATACACAGCCAAAATGCAGTCATCGGCCCATATACAGCGCGCAGCAACAGTCGATAAGTGCATCTATAATGTTGGTGTCGATGTGTTGGTTTCGGAAGGTCTATGAGAGTCGACAGTCTCAGGAGCGCGTGTGATGCGGCGCGGGGGGGTGGTGTCAGAAGAAGATCACCTCCTCCTCCGGTGCGTCGGGCGCTGGGGAAGGTGCGGGGGGTGCGGAGGGTGCTGGGGGAGTGGGGGGAGAGGGCAGAGACTCCGGGGAGCGTACGCGGAACTTGTCGGGCAGCTTCGGGTATGTGTTGGTCCTGCAATACCAAATATACACAACACAATAAATACACCTAACAGTCACACATATATAACATACGATAATATCCGCTTTGGCTTTGGAAGTGGTAGAGATGCTTCATGCTGTAGACATATTTGTCTACAGCATGAATGGGCCGGCTCGACCGGGGTAGTACCACTGTCTCACAGAAAACCAACGTAAAGTGACAGTTCACTGTCGCGTTTCGTATGATAAGTGAGATATCCGGAGGCCCAGATTCCCCCTTCCCTTCCCTAATCCCTATTCCTGTCCTTTAAGGCCGACAGCGCATACGTGACACTTTCGGTATTGTGGATGTTCATGGGCGGAGGAGATCACTTAACATCAGGTGACCCACTGGCTCGTTTGTCGGACTATACTATTTAAAAAGAACAGCTTAAAAATGTAATGGTTTTTTATGTTTTCGCGAATATTATATAAATGGAAATGAAACTAATTTTACAAATTCTGCCGCGGTTAAACTTTTTTAACCCGTCGTTTCGGAAGTTTTACAGCCTCCATGGTTACGGGGCGGACTGAACGGCGGGATAAAAAAATTTAATAAGTTTAATAATTAGTTTCATTTATAAATGTAAGTTAGCCGTTTAAATCGAACGGAAGAGATTTAAGAAGATACACGATATGAGCCGCGACGTCACCACCCAGAATGGCCATTACGGTGTAGCCGTGCGAGAGAGATAGTGAGATGTTCCCACTACGCACATACTTTAGCTGAAGCCTATATTTAAAATTTCCCAAAATATCAAAATTGATTGTAGAAATTTAACATTCTAAATAATGTTATTAATAGTGCTTGAAACAAGTTAGCTTCGATATATCGATATAGGTATTTTATAAAAAAATATCGATACTTTTTGTTCCATACGAAATCACTATTTTTTAAAACACCCACAATCCCAAGTAAATATGTAATGATGTTGTTACCTGGTCGCTTTGTTGTTGAACTGTTGTTGCGAGGGCAGCGGCGCGGGCGAGCTACCTGTGCGAGTGTGCTGGATCACTAAGCCATGCTGCTGCTGCTGCTGAAACATTACACATTTACTGACACCTCACTAGCTAACTCTCGTATGCGAGTCGGTTTAGATACCACTGCCTATTCTATTTTTAACCGACTTCAAAAAAGGAGTTAACAATTCGTCGGTATCGTTTTTTTATGTATGTTCCCCGATTACTCGAAATTCGAGATGTTTAAAAGGGTATACTTCCCAGGTGGTCCCATTGGCACCAAGTCAGGATCTGATGATGGGATTGGAAAAAATCAAGGGCAACCCTCAAATTTTATAGTGACGCATAATTTGTTTTTTATTGAAGTCTGTGTACTTTTTTTTATGAATAAAAAAAAATTACTTATATTATTTTTATAATGTTTTAAAGACACAAAATAAAATGGCTAAAGTTGATTTAGATTGCATTCCAAAAATCTGTACCCAAATTATGATGATTACATATGTTCATACGAGAAAAATATTGAATAAATCCGTGTCGTGGGTTCGATTCCCGCATCGAGACAAATGTTTGTGTGACAGACAGATGTTTGTTTCGTGTCTGGGTGTTGTGGGACCGTAGTCCCTCGTAGTTCTTGATACCCACGATACAGGTTTAATCTAGAGTGGGATCAGAATTGTGTGTGTGACTGTTGGGTGATTTTTTGACAAGTATCTGTTTGTCACTCAAATATTTTTTCTGTACGGGAATTGAACCCACGGCCTCTCGTTTCAAAGCCGATTACTCGCTCGCAGTGCCACGGCGGCTGTCGCTTTTTTATTGTTATAATGCATAAATATAATATATAAATACATTCCACTTATTATCCATTGTCATGAAGCTAACAGCATATTGAATGTCTAATTATTATGTTTTACATGTTTTTATACGATTATTGCTATATTCAATACACACAATATATATTGTTCGACTTGAAGTTATAAATTCGAAGACAGTAGTCTCTTACTAAGTTCAGATCGGTCAAGTTATTTTGCACGAATTATACATATGTACCAATGAGTTTACAATATACATACATACATGCACTAACATTTAAAGCCGAACAGACGAAATGGTTGTATATAAAAATCCAATGCAACATAACGACAGACAGATTGTAAGCCAATATTGTTTCGTACTCCCTCGATTTACTGCCGAAGCAAACAATTTTGAATAACTAACATTGAGATTTATTGGAAACTAAAATACATTCATTGGCAACATTTCAAATTATTTAGTAAAAAAATTGGCTTTGTAACATTGAATAAAAGAAATAATTATGTATTAGAAAAACCTTCTTATAAATAGCGTTTATTAACATCATTTTATACCACGTCTTAGGGGTCGTTCATAAAATACGTCAGGTAAAATTTTACTTTTGGCTCCCTCCCTACCCTTCGTCACGCTGTGTCACATTTTCTGCGACCTTCCTATTAATATTGTGTCATACATGGTAGACTTCAACAGGATATATAGAAATTAATAGTTTTCAAACTCATATATTTTAAAATATTTATTATTTGCAACAGTAACAAAATTTACCTATATCTTTATAAAAATGAATCCATATTTCCATGGTCGCGGCATCACGCGTGAACGGCTGGACCGATTTCACTAATTCTTGTTTGTTGTTTTCACGTCCCAATGGAACATCGGTGCTCCACAACACACTCGCCGTTTTTACATACTATTTTCAACTTTAATGTTATGTAAATAAAATTGATTTTGGCTTCTATTTACTTTACTTTTTTAATATCCTTCCGGACTCCAGGGGTTAATAGCCAGAAAAAGGTTCTTACGACAAAAAAATAAAATTCTGCGTAAAAAATTATAAAATTTTAGAACGACCATATTAATACTAAGTTTTCTAATGTAACCTAAGCGCGTTTGACATATCTGATAGTCTTTTGCCAGTTCGCAAAATATAGAAACATGTAATAGCTTATGATGATTCCATGGATTTTATACATATTATATATAAAATCCATACATTCATTCCATATATTCTTTCCATTTTTTAAAGTGTTCGTTTATTATTGCATTTAGAAAAGACTTTATCGCATCGAGATATGTTTCAGTTTCGTTTGTATTGAACGTAAAATTAAAGGGTGACTATTATTTACCTGAGAGTTAATTATTTTTGGAAAAAAAATCGGCTATAAAAAAATCGTTGATATCGATTCAGTCGCTTATTCTGAACATACTAGTTTCAGAGTGTGCGTTAATCATGTTACATGTTGTATAAGTAAGTAGTGATAAGTACGAACGTATTTTATGATAGGCCCCTTATTTATATAAGTTTTGTGTTAATATCAATATCTATGTTATCAACTTGTAAACAATATTAAATTGAATAAGAGTGAATAATGTGAAACGTCACCGCATGAAACTAATTCGACAGAGCTATCTACTGCACATACTTACTCACACACAATGTGTCAACGTTACACTATACCCGTTAAAATACATTCGGATAGTCCATGTCCTGAAAACACCAACCATTTTATCTGTTTCATGGTAAAAATACTAAACATGGTAAAAGCTGCAATATATTAAAGTAAAGACATCATAAATATATAGCAACGATAATGTTATTTACACTACATTTGTAAATTTAGCAATAAAATATACATACATACATATATACATTCACGTCTGTAATCTCCTAAAGGGTAGGCAGAGGTGTAACTAGTACACTCACTTTTTGTCAAATTTAGTACGATAGGGGTCGAGTCTAGTGCCACACTGGGCACAATTCCGTACTCGGGCTGATACTGAGTATTTCTAAATAGAAATACCCAATATATAATACTATATATAAAATACTATATATAAAAACACTAATGGGAAATTCCTTGTAAAATGAGTATCTGTGTATAATGGTGTAAGTGAATATTACAAAGTTACATTAAATAGTCTACCATGTGACCACGATGGCTGTAAAGCTTTTGAAAAGTCGTTACTCAAAAGTAAAATAAGCTGCGTAAAAATCTATAATATTCGTTTTACTTCAATATTATAACCATCTTCGTTGAGTCGATAATAAATACGAAAAAATGGCGATAATGCCACTGGGTATAAAATATTTTATTAAAAAAAACCTGAAAACACCTGACACATGATACCTGACACCTGACACCCGACACCCGACATCCGTCACCCGACAACCGGCACGAACCAACAGCAGAGCAAATTTTTGCCGCACCATCAAGCTGTGGAACAGTTTACCAGCTACCGTATTCCCTCCCTATATAAGACGTACCTCACTCGGCGACTCGTGCAGCCGGTGGTACCCGGGCGGCGGCTGCTGACCCTTGCCACTCGCTAACTTTAAAGGCAGTTGTTGCTTCACCATTTGCTGAAATTCAATGGTTCAACTAAGCTTCGAAAAGTGAATTTATTGTAAGTACTCGATGACAGAGACAGAGACTATCCCGCCCACACACCCGCCATTGTAACTCCTGTTTAGCCAGGATCGACAATGACACGCATTTTTTCGACACCGAGTAATGAAACTCGTACATACATTGTACACTGTGTACTATGTACTGTGTACAATGTACTGTGTACAATGTACTGTGTACAATGTACTGTGTACAATGTACTGTGTACAATGTACTGTGTACAATGTACTGTGTACAATGTACTTTGTACAATGTACTGTGTACAATGTACTGTGTACAATGTACTGTGTACTGTGTACTGTGTACAATGTACTGTGTACAATGTACTGTGTACTGTGTACTATGTATTGTGTACTGTGTGATGTGTGAGTGGTGTACTGACCGCTAGTGGAGCGGCGATGGCTGAGGCGCGCGTCTCGTTCTGTGCGGAGAGCAGCTGCGGCGGGGGTAGTGTACACGCGCTGGACTCAGAACCAGTCGAGCCGCGGTTATCTGCACAGATACAACAAGGTAAATCAGCCGAGCCGCGGTTATCTGCACAGATACAACAAGGTAAATCAGTCGAGCCGCGGTTATCTGCACAGATACAACAAGGTAAATCAGCCGAGCCGCGGTTATCTGCACAGATACAACAAGGTAAATCAGTCGAGCCGCGGTTATCTGCACAGATACAACAAGGTAAATCAGTCGAGCCGCGGTTATCTGCACAGATACAACAAGGTAAATCAGCCGAGCCGCGGTTATCTGCACAGATACAACAAGGTAAATCAGTCGAGCCGCGGTTATCTGCACAGATACAACAAGGTAAATCAGTCGAGCCGCGGTTATCTGCACAGATACAACAAGGTAAATCAGCCGAGCCGCGGTTATCTGCACAGATACAACAAGGTAAATCAGCCGAGCCGCGGTTATCTGCACAGATACAACAAGGTAAATCAGTCGAGCCGCGGTTATCTGCACAGATACAACAAGGTAAATCAGTCGAGCCGCGGTTATCTGCACAGATACAACAAGGTAAATCAGCCGAGCCGCGGTTATCAACACAAATAAAATCAATAACCTGACGAGCCTACCCAAAAACCCTTTTCTGTTAGTGTTAACGCCTAAGGAGAGATCAAATTGTTAGTGGTTTCTTATGTTTACGCGAATATAATACATTGTAATAAAACTAATTTTACGGATTCTATTTTTTTATTCATCCTTCATGGAGTCCGCCCCGTGACCATGAAGGCTGTAAAGCTTTCGAAACGTCGAGACACCGCGATAGAATCCGTAAAATTAGTTTTATTACAATGATCAAATTGTACTCAAACTGTAAGTTATATTGACAGCCAGTAGCCACTGTGCCGCAGAGACAATACCAGGCCGTGAAACGAGAATCAAGTTCATAGTTAGATATGCACACCGAGATAAATGATTGTATCTTGCTAAGGGAACGGAGAACTCGATAACTGAAGGATGTTAATAAGGGATTTTTTTTTAAATATGGTCACTAACTTCGGATATTAAGTACAGGTGATTTAAGTATATCTCACTATCACCTTTGAAATTCTGCAATACAAGTTTATAAAAATTAATATTTTCTTGTATCAAACTTTTTCATGTGATTATAATCAGATGATCAGATGCACTTGCTTTATGTTTTCTGATAAGCCTCTTCAAAATCAGAAATCATATCAAAACATAGTCATAGTGTGGTTTAGAATATGGCAGCTGAATAAATCGATATTTATCTCGATTATGTGAAAAATAGTATCGATAGTTTTTATTTCTATCGATATATTTCTGTAGTTGTGAGTACTTACTGCGCCACTTGGGTTCCTTCCGTCTCAAGGTGTCGCTGACACTGGACTCCGGCGAGAGAGTGCCCACGCTGGCTATCTCCTCTTGAGAGCCGCCTGGAAATAACATATACATACAATAACACAGCAACGTTTGTCTTTTTAACCGACTTTTCAAAAAGGAGGAGGTTCTCAATTCGTCGGAATCTTTTTTATGTATGTTCCCCGATTACCAAAACTCCTTTACCGATTCGAGAAATTGTTTAAAAGTGTATACTTCCCCGGTGGTCCCATTGGCACTAAGTCAGGATCTGATGATGGGATCTCAGAAAAATCGAGGGCAACCCTCAAATTTTATAGTGACGCATAATTTGTTTATTTTATTGAAGTGTACTTTTAAAAAACTTTTTTTTGTTTGACATACATTTCGTGGAGGGCCTACCAACTGCAACACAGTATTTAACTAATGCAGTTATTATGGTGCGTTTATTACCATTGTACAGATTTGTGTTACAAGTTCAGAAATAAAGATATTATTTATTTGTATTGCAAGTGTCCGTGAGCTATGGAGGTAGTTTACCACCACACAACCGACATTTACCACCACACAACCGACATTTACCACCACACAACCGACATTTACCACCACACAACCGACATTTACCACCACACAACCGACATTTACCACCACACAACCGACATTTACCACCACACAACCGACATTTACCACCACACAACCGACATTTACCACCACACAACCGACATTTACCACCACACAACCGACATTTACCACCACACAACCGACATTTACCACCACACAACCGACATTTACCACCATACAACCGACATTTACCACCACACAACCGACATTTACCACCACACAACCGACATTTACCGACGTCTGTTAATAAGAGACGTATTAATTATGAAATGTTACCGTGTTGTTGCAGTCTCTCTAGACGCCGGTACAGCCGATCCCTCTGTTGTTCCACGTCTTTCTGTTGTAGGCTCAGCTCTTCTCTAGCTTCTAGTAGTTGTCGACGTTCTAGAAATATAAAAAAATATAAGTGATAATTAAAAAAACAAAATTCTAGAATCGGTGAGATTGACTTTATGAGTATTTATAATGAGTGTTTTCATATTGATATTGAATTAGAAATGTCCAAAATAATATTACAATGACACTTTGGTAAGGTTTTGGGCGTGGAACTATGTGGAAATCGACCAATGAAGTTCTATATCGGTAGATTTTTATGTAGGCAACTATTTTCGTCAATTTGTTTTTATCCTGGCACGGCAAATTGACCACACTGCACCTAATGGTAAGCGCAGTGCCGTCCAATAAGAGTATCGAGTAACGAAAGACAATTTATCCCCCGTTACTCAACACTATCAAGTCGGCCTTCTTCCTCACACTACGCCATGGGCAAGAAGGTGAAGAAGGAGTCGAGGGTCTAGTATCAGAGTACTCAGAAACATCGTACCCCAACTCTATACCCCCGACAGAAGCCGGATCTGGCTGATCCCGGAACGCGACACACTTGCATGTGCAACTATGGCGGGTTTTACACCCTGTATATGGTGCGAGCTATTCGGGCGGATATGAATACCCTACCTGAATTGTCTTCGAATAAGAATATAGAGTGAGAGAGAGGGAAGAGGGGGAGTGAGAGTAACGGAGATAGAGAAGGTGTGTGTGTGTGTGTGTGTACGTACCCTCCACTAGTTGCGCCTGGTCGGCGGTGCGCTGCGCCTCCCAGGCGGCTCGCTCGGCGGTGAGCCTCGCCTGCGCGTGCCGCAGCTCCTCCAGCTGTGCGTCGTGCCGCGCCGCCCCCACACCCCCACCACCCCCGCCACCCGCGCCCCCACCCGACCCCCATGCGCCCCACGCGCCGCCCACACCGGCGCCCGCACGCCACGCACACACCTGCGCCTGCAGGCTGCACACAACATCACATTACGCTCACACTTACATACGACAGGTGTAATCAAATTCGCATCAATCGCAATCGAACAATCAACGAACGACATTTCTAAATGATAGACATTGACATTGTTGAAGTACTAGCGAGTAGCGACCCTGGCGAGGCGGGTGGTTCGGGTTCGCTAGTCACATACATTCGCCTCGCCACGTCATAATTCGTAAATCGTAACTTGTATTAATAATTGTAACCGAGTATTTGTGAACCCAAAATAGTAATTTATTTCATTCAGTATAAATTAAATTTTAAAGTGGTAGAGCCAGACATGTTTACATGCTGTATTCATGCTGTAGACATATTTGTCTACAGCATGAATGGGCCGGCTCGACCGGGGTAGTACCACTATCTCAGAGAAAACTAACGTAAAGTTACAGTTCACTGTCGCGTTTCGTAAGGTAAGTGAGATATCCGGAGGCCCAGATTCCCCCTTCCCTTCCCTAATCCCTATTCCTGTCCTTTAAGGCCGACAGCGCATACATGACACTTTCGGTATTGTGTATGTTCATGGGTAGTGGAGATCACTTAACATCAGTTGATCCACTGGCTCGTTTGTCGGACTATGATATAAAAAAAAACATTTAAATAACACAAAAAAATTATATATTTAAAATACCATGAGGTAATACACAACACAAAACCAATTTTTGGAGTTGCGAATTTTGATACTTAGCCCAACGATATATCGTCAAATGTATACATATACAAAGTATAGTATAGTAAATATTTGTTTTGATAAGTATAAATATAGACTAATTGAAGTCATTCTCACCTGTGTATAGTGGTCAGCTGGTGCCACACGATGCAAGTGAGCGTGTATATAGCGTGGTGCAGCTTGATGGCCACGTCTGGCGCGTGGTGGTGTCGCTGGCCCCCCGCGCCCCCCACACCCGCACCGACGCCCCCCGCGCCCGCACCCACGCCCCCCGGCTCGCCCCCCTCCGGCGTGTCGGTGGAGGAGCGCACGCCCACACCTGCAGCCGAGAGGGCGCTAGTGTCTACGGACATGAGTCGATACCATATGATTAAAAAATATATAAACACGTATGTATGTATGTTTGAACATGATTTTAAACAAATTAAATATACAGGCTGTTGCAAAAGGGTGATACTAATGAAAGAACCATGTATAGAGTCGGTGATTAGTAACATATCGATGAAGATAGAAAACCCGTCACTCCCTATCGTTTCTGAGTATTTATACTTTAAAATGTTTATAAAAAATTTATAACTAACTGAATATTTTCCCCAACCCATACATGTTTCATATACAATCCAGCTGAATTTAGGGTTGCAACAATTTCTTAGTAGGTATTATTCATGACAGATATAAATGGGAACAAGATACTTTTTCTTCACCATCATATTGCTAACCACCGACCCTATAAATGGTGCTTTCATTAGTACCCCCCTTTTGCAACACCCTGTATATGTATGTCTATGGTTGTGTATAATATGAACTCGTTTACATATGCAGCGATAGCCTAGTTGGTTGCGGTACGGACTGTCAAGACGAAAGTCGTATGTTCGAAACCCAAGTGGCATACACTTCTGACTTTTCTAAAGTTACGTGTATATTAAATTTTAATTATCGTTGTTTAACGGTGAAGGAAAACATCGTGAGGAAACTTGCATATCTGAGAATTCTCATAAGAACTTCGAAGGTATGTGTAGTCCACCAACCCGCTTTAGACCAGCGTGGTGGACTAAGGCCTTACCCCTCTTATTAATAGAGGAGATCCGTGCCCAGCAGTGGGACAATGTTAAATACAGGGCTAGTGTTATTATCATCATTATGTTATATTGAACATCACTAAAGAACTAGATGAGGAATGAACAAGTATTGTGTGATATAGTGATGTGGTGTTAGGGAGTAAGCAGCTGTGCTCAGTACCTCTATGCCTGCTTGCGTCGAACCCTGCGAATGTGTCCGCCCGTCTCGGCAGCGCTGGACTCTCGTACGCGACGGAGTGCCTCTCCCCCGCCGAGCTGGTGCTGCGGCCGAGCGCCGCGCCGTACCCCCCGCACGTGGCGCACGCCGCACACGTCGCGCACCCCACACATCCGCCCGCACATCCCACACATCCCACACACGCAGAACAACCGCTGCTGCTCGCCTCCAACGCCTCCTGCGCGCACACACACACACACACACTTCATAAATATCAAGCAAACAGTTGTGAAATTAACTTGCGACGTCTTGGAAATATCAGATGGTCCATATCAAACATATTTTTTTTATCCTGGTAGGGCAAAGTAACCACACTGGACCTGATGGTAAGCATAGTGCCGTCCAGTTGGAGTATCAAGTAGCGAGAGACAATCTATCCCTCGCTACTCAACACAATCATGCCGGCCTGCTCCTTCACACTACGCCATGGGCAAGAAGGTGAAGAAGCGGTCGATCCATCAGCATCTTACCCCAATTCTAGACCCGCGACAAAAACCGGAACACACGTACACATTGGCTGATCCTGGAACGCGACACACTTGCCTGTGCCACTATGGCGGGTTTTACATCCTGTATACGGTGCGAGCTATCCGGCCGGATATGAATATCCTACCACCAGCAAAATTCATTGAACGATTTCATTCACAATTATATGGAGTTAGATTAAAATATTAGAATACCTTGACGACTTTGCAGACCTCCTGCCACAGTGTGTGCGAGTCCATGGTGGGCGCTGCCAACCGCACGTAATCAGGAAACACCAACCCGCCCGGAAACGCGGTGTTCACATCTGCAACATAACGTTAGTACAACACCCTCAATAATAGATGTCGCTACTATTTGCTTACGATTAGACATCAGGTATATTTTTTGCTACTTATTACCTAGTATACTTTTAAGTAGTAAGTCTATTCAAGTAACTCGAGGGCCCCTGAAATTATTTTTACATTTCATTACACAACCAATACATAGTGCAATTAATCAATGCTGAAAAAAAAGCAATCCACAAAGACCGTTGGAATAAACCATAGACTCTACGTCTATCACTCACTATAGTAGTATTTATCAGACTTCATAGTAGTCATTGTAACACTGATCCTCAAGGGACTGAGTGAATTAGTTATAGCATTTTACATAAAGCAGAAATAACGGCAAGGTATCAAAAATTATAATTAAACTAATTCAATTTTAAGATAAATTATTTGTTATATGATATCTTAAATATACACTCACTAGTATTTGGCACTTCCAACACAAACGGTCCGGTGTGAGCGACTAATCTCATGTGTAGCGCCATTTTCTCCTCCAGTAAGGCCGCTTGCTCTCTGTCCTTTGCTCTCAAAGCCTCTGTGGAACAAAATATTACAATTAAATAAAAAAACAACATTTATAAAACGAGCGAGCCTTATAGTAGTCGTATATGATGAGTAACATCTGACATCTCACCTTGGTAATAAGAAAAAAAAATATGATTGCAACGAAGGATAATAAAATTTGTATTTCATTCATTCGATTCAATTGATTCTATTCATTTGGTTCCATTAATTCATTTCCATTCATTTCAAGCCCGTCTATTCCATACGATTATATTCGATTCCATTCGAAAACCGAAATCAAATCTCTCAGAAAATGGGTTGATACCATCCGACGGCCAACTCTAGCTCCCGCGCTCAAATCAAACAGCGCGCGCTTTCCCAACTTCCTGTTACACACTTCCGTCCCTTTTCACGAAATCACTCCCAGAAACCGATAGTAAAGATGTTACACATCCGTAAAACATACTCAGTATGTATGATAAACGAATCTATTCACGATAATAGATTATGTAAGACTGCTAAACATTTATTATGAAAATTATGTAATACTTTACACAACAGAAATAGCTAGCATGTGATGTAGGCCCTGACTACATATATAGATAGTGACATTATGAAATAAAAAAACGACGGTGGGCGAGAATTTGATTTAAGCGAAATTTTTGCGATATTGAGTTTTATACATATTCGGAACTAACAAATTTTTCTCCATCTTTTGAACCCAGTTTTAATTTATTTGTACACTTTTTTGGTGCTCAAATCAACTGGTAAAACTGGGTAATTTTTTTCAGGGCACATTTATTTTAGAAAATAATGCTCATAGATGCATGAAATAAGTCATAAAGATAGAAAGAAAGAAAGAAAATAATTTATATTTGGTCAAACAACAACACTTTAGATGACATACAAATTAAAAACACAAGGAGTAATACAACAAAAAAACAATTATAGACCCTAAGTACACCCGCTACTCCTCAATTTGGAACACCTGTGCCTAAAGTATGACCGAAAAAGCTCAGCATTTGCCAGGTACAGCCTAGCGTTGGAATTCAGCCTAGGCCTTAAGATGCAGTACGTGCTTACACAAGTAAAATATTAATTCTACTAAAATCGACTGGGCCACCAATCCAAATAGTTTTTTTTATATGTTTTTTTCCGAAAATCAAACCTTAAACCACTCTCCTGTAAAATATCAAAAATGGCGCTTAAATCAACTTGCCCGCCAACCGTTTATATAAAAGTAGAACTACGATACTTGGAAACAAAATATTTGATATTACTGTTCAAAACATTGATCCAAAATTATAATAAGAATGGATACAGACGTTTACATGCTCGTGCAAATAAATACACCGAACACATTCAAACGGAAATCACCTTCGATGTGCCACCACGGTGTGTCATCTGTCCAATGACAAAACAATACTTGTACAATCTGAGTAATAAGCAGCGATAGCCTAGTTGGTTGCGGTACGGACTGCCAAGACTAAAGTCGTATGTTCGAAACCCAAGTGGCATACTATTGTAAATTAAATAAAATATACGGATATAATATGATAGCAAATGTATTTCTTTGTACTCGTCACATACCAGTGTCATGAACCATCTTTTATTTTACACAATATATTTTTCTATACCAGCCAGATAGGTTTTACTACTTTATTAACATAGATACCAATAAGGCGTAATCACATTGTAATATTTCAACACATACACCTCTGACTTTTCTAAAGTTATGTGTGTATTCTTTGTTAATTATCGCTTGCTTTAACAGTGAAGGAAAACATCGTGAGGAAACCTGCATACCTGAGAATTCACTTAAGAGTTTTCAAAAGTAAGTGAAGTCTGCCAACCCGCATTAGGCCAGCGTGGTAGACTAAGGCCTAACCCCTCTCATTAGTAGAGGAGGCCCGTGCCCAGCAGTGGGACAATGTTTAATACAGGGCCAGTATTATAATACGCAGTTAGAATAATATCCGAACAACTAAAACTTAATTTATGGGAAGACCACATTGAACGTCGTTCAATCGATTTAACATGATGCGGTACAGAACAAATCGAATTATGGTAAATGTTGTAAATTATACTACTATAATATACTAATATTTACGAGCAGGCAAACGAGTCAAAAACCTAATTAAATTATATTGTTATGTTATATTCACAAATTTGGAATGCTTGAAAATTTTGAGTACTGTTAAAAATCCTGTATATTTGTTTGGGTTTGAAAGTTTGGGTGTTGGGATTGAAAAGCATCCCGATAGCTACAACACAAGAATCTTATCTAACAGTTTAAAAGTCAGTATTGTTTACATGCGTGACGTGTGTTGTTGTGTTTTGTATGTTCTGTGTTGTGTATGTACTGTATTGTATGTTCTGTGTTGTTGTGTGTTGTTCGGTTGTTGTTGAGTTGTGCGGTTGTAAGTTCTTGTGTTGTGTGTTGTATGTTCTCTGTTGTTGTGTTGTGCGGTTGTTGTATTTTGCGGTTGTATGTTCTTGTGTTATGTGTTGTGTGTTGTATGTTCTGTGTTGTTGTGATGTGTGTTATTGTGTTGTGCGGTTGTTGTATTGTGCGTTTGTAAGTTCTTGTGTTGTGTCGTGTGTTGTATATTGTTGTATGGTGCTGCGGTCGTGTGTTGTTGTTTTGTGCGGTTGCACGCTCTGTGTTGTATGTTCTATATTGTTGTGTTGTACGTGTAGCGTGTGGTAGGTGAGCAGTGACCTGTGATCAGTCTTATGTTCTCGTGCCTGGCCTCCAGCTGCCGCTGCCGCTCCTCCCCGCCGGCGCTGGCGGGAGGCGCGCTCGTCTCACACTCCTCCACCTCTTGCGGACAACTCTGCACCGACGCTCTACAAACATTATTGGAACATTAACATCACCATACGCACTACCTACCTTACCATATAACTTGGTGGTGTCTACTACCACGGCCTGAACCAAGAGGTTCGCAAATTCGTATTTTTGCCGCGTCATCAAGCTGTGGAACAGTTTGCCAGCTACCGTGTTCCCTCCTTCCTATGATCCTAGCTCATTTACAAGTAGTGTGACGAAGCTACACAGCAGGCCGGCAAGATTGTGTTGAGTAGCGAGGCATAGATTGTCTCTCGCTACTTGATACTCTAACTGGACGGCACTGCACTTACCATCAGGTGCAGTGTGGTCACGTTGCCGTGCCAGGATAAAAAAAGAAAAACAAGCTTGGAAAAGAATAAATGCTAATATAAAACTGTATATGTACTTGCATATACGTATGTATATGTATATGTGGAACGCCGCGACATGGCCAAACATCGTACCACAACTCTAGACCCCCGACAAAAACCGAATGTACACTTCTGACCCCGAAACGCGACACACTTGCGTGTGCCACTATGTCGGGTTTTACACCCTGTGTACGGTGCGAGCTATCCACTAAGATATGAATATCCTACCACCAGTAAGGTAGCTAATTCTTTCGATAATAGGTTCTAAGTAATGTAACATGTTGATTAAACCATATATGGGTAGTAGCCACGTGTGTTCTTTCTGGCCACCATCTACAGCAGACAGTGGAGTAAGGATTGATTGGTTGCACACCTGATGGAGTGTATCCAGGTGGCGATGTCCTTGGGCCGGTGGACGCGCAGCTCGAACATCTCCGGCTCGCTGGGTCCGCTGCAGATCAGGTACAACCCTCGACCTTCGGCGCCTGCCTTCTCACGCACCAGCAGCTTCACCAGTGACACCACGCCAGTCTGCAACACAACACAACACACACATACATACATTAACACGCCTGTAATCCCCGAAGGCAGGCAGGCAGAGGTATAACCAGCACACCCACTATTCCTCGAATTTATTACGGTCCAAATAGGGGGCAAGCCTATCGCCACACCGGACACAACTCCAGACTTCGGGCTAATGCTGAGAACTTCTAGATAGAGAAACCTAATATCACTTTACCTGGCCCGGGGTTCGAACCAGAGACCTCAGCACAGCAGTTGTAACGCATACGGAATTACAACTGCGCCACCGAGGCAGTCACATGATCACAACACACACATCATCTAGTAAACCAGGAACCGTCCACGTCCACAGCTTTATGAAGAGATGGGGGTTGGCAGGGTATTTCCGAACAATCGACATTCTTATTTTTGAAGTGATTACTTATTTTGGTAGGGTAAACCGCTTCGTAACGTAACGCGTTACGGTGCCACTCTATCTGGCTTCTTTATTAATTTCTATTTCTGTCGTTCCATAATCTCTGTGCTATATTTTTTTGAAGTGAAACTTCTTTAGAATCGTTGTTATTTGATTTGAGTGGGATCGATTGGAATCGAGTGGGTAAAATATATTTTAAAATCAATAAAAGATTTCATTTATAAATAACCTTTCCTCACATTATCATATTACTGAAGTGGTAGAGCCAGCTGTAGACATATTTGTCTACAGCATGAATGGGCCGGCTCGACCGGGGTAGTACCACTGTCTCACAGAAAACCAACGTAAAGTGACAGTTCACTGTCGCATTTATGGTATGGTAAGTGAGATATCCGGAGGCCCAGATTCCCCCTTCCCTTCCCTAATCCCTATTCCTGTCCTTTAAGGCCGACAGCGCATACATGATACTTTCGGTATTGTGGATGTTCATGGGCGGTGGAGATTACTTAACATCAGGTGACCCACTGGCTCGTTTGTCGGACTATGATATAAAAAAAAAATATAAAGCTTTTTTCAAGTTAAACAATTTCAATATCAAATAATTCAACTTAGATTAGTTTAAGTTATCACTTCTGTCGAGCGTCCCGAGACGCACCCGTTAATTATTTTTTTATACCACGTTGGTACAAACTTGCTTACGGCCCGCCTGATGATAAGCGGTTACCGGAGTCCGTAGCCTATGGACGCTTGCAACAACAGGAGCATCACATGCGCGTTGCCAAAAACTTATTTACTCCCTTCTTGAAGAACCCAACGAACTACTATATTAAGTTTACGAACCGCGTTAACAAAGCTATAACTTTACGTTAACACGTTCCCTGCGGCTCCCTTTTTAAATTCGCAACGCGCATGCGGGCGCCACACGCGCTGCGTGTATTTTTCATACACTCGCGATGCGAGCCGCATAGGCGTATCATCGCAAAATTTGGCGCCGCAGTCAACGTGTTAATGGATTTATTATGGCATAACGTTAGATCGTGTCCCCGTCAACCTTGCTAGTGATTCACAGAGTCGATACATTGAGGTTGGCTTATGATCGTATCCACCCTTATTTATTTATTTAAATGGATCGCCAGTGGATGGTACATATTGTAGTATAATTAAACAATATTTTTTTGGTCCATGCTACCCAGTTACAGGCAACCACAGCTAACAGCTTATTGACGTGCTTATTAAGCGATTTTTACTGTTAATATTATGGATATAAAATTGTTTTTTCCCGGACAATAAGTAGGCTATGTTCTATTCCAGACTATAATCTATCTCTGTGCCAAATTTCAACCCGATCCGTTTAGCCGTTCTGGCGTGATTGAGTAACAAACATTCCCATTTATAATAGTAGTAAGATTGCATACAAGTTTTGAAATAGTATATCTCCTCGGTTCTATAATGACATACCTTATTGTCAGGTGTGAAGAATGTGTATTTGTTGTTGTTGTCGTGCAGGAAGAACAACACGTCCGTGAGCACGATCACGAGCAGCGTCTGCATCTTACTGCGGCCCTGCATCAGCGTCGCCACGCCCTCGAACCTGGGAACAAACACAGAACAACTCACTAACTCAGTGTTTAACACGTTCATTAACTTTTTATCCATACCAATACTATAAATGCGAAAGTAACTCTGTTAGTTTGTTTGTAACCTTTTCACGACTAAACGGCTGACCAGATTGTGATGAAATTTAGCAAGGAGATAGAGTATATCCTGGGAAGGACATAGGCTATCTTTTGTCTCAAAAAACAACCTTAAAATAGGTCAAATAGGAGTTCAAAATTTGTATGGGAAATCCATAATTCCTCGACTTAGGAAATTCATATTTAGGCTTTTGGTAGGAAATAAAGAAATACGTGTTTCAACGTTTTTGAAAATCATCCCTAAAAGGGGCAAAGTGAGGTTAAACTTATGAGGTATTCTTTAGATGCAATCTCAAGATTCAGGCACAACACCTGAGAGGCTGGACAATCGCTACAGGTGCCTCAGTGCAGAAGACAACTCCTTGGATACTTCTGCTCCAGAAAATAACCTCCACGCGGGCGGAGCCGCGAGCAACAGCTAGTTTTTCTATAAACTTACAGCTATATAAAAATGTCAGATACAAGTTTTTTTTATCCTGGCACGGCAAAGTGACCACACTGCACCAAATAGTGTCGTCCAATCAGAGTATCGAATAGCGAGGGACAATCTATCCCCCACTACTCAACACAATCATGCCATGCAAGGAGGTAAAGAAGCTGTCGAGGGTCTAGTGTCAGAGCACTCAGAAGGCCGTAAAACGGCCTAACATCGCACCCCAACTCTAGACCCCCGACAAAATATAATTTATATTGATATAAATATGATAATGTGAACAACTTCAGACTACTCTGCGTGTGCTACATGGTTCGTTACTCACTTCAGACTCCTGTTGCCCTGCAGTATGGCGCTCTTCTTGAACTTGCGTCCCCTGAAGTTGGCGAAGGACTTGGCGTCGATCCGGTGATATATCTCCAGCTTGCGGTCCTCACGCTCCTTGGCTGCCACTTGGTTGTCTACATCCACTAGGATTTCCTACGAATTAAGAACAATAGAACAATTGATTTCGGTACCAAAGAGCAGTGAATAATATCTCCAAGAACTCCCTATTAGTTTTTTGATATGAAAAATCTAGTGCGGCGGGTCAGATCGACTGTTGGCTGTCATGCATCGCCACCCAGTATGAAACATTTAGTACGGTATGAAAATGTTTAAATAACTATTAGATAAGTTATCATACCTGCAAATATATAGAAATTACAATCCGAATATTTTATTTTTGATGATACTCTATTTATTTCCTTTTAAAAATACATAGTATCCGCACTTAATAGTTTGGATGTTTCACGTCTGCCAGGCGTCAGGCGCCAGGCGCCAGGCGTCTTGCGATGGCTCACTATTTATTTTGAAAGACTCCCTATTAAAGTTAAGAGTAAGATGTGATTGGTAATAATGCTGGAACGGTATGTATCGTGATGTCCTAACCACCTGTGGCTTAAGTCTTGACATTAAAGATAGTCTATTATTAAAAAAAATAGTTTAAAAAAACCCTTTTTATAATAAAGATACACACACATACACTCACCCCTGTAATCCCCGAAGGGGTAGGCAGAGGTGTAACGAGTACACCCACTTTGCGCCGAATTTCGGTCCCATAATGTGATAGGGGCCGAGCCTATCGCCATACCGGGCACAAATTCCAGACTCCGGGCTAATACTGAGGAATTTCTAGATAGAAAAACCCAATATTACTTTACCCGACCCGGGGATCGAACCCGAGACCTCAGCACAGCAGTCGTAACGCATGCGCAATTACTACTGCGCCACCGAGGCGGTCATAAAGATACTAAAATAAAATATCAGTAATGTCACATTCAACTTTCTCCCTCACAACACCCAAATCCAAAGCAATCATACATGGATTACACCTGGGGATCAAACTTCGCTTGTTTCGCTACTGGACCTTCATAGTCCACCTTAAAATGAGGGTACCCTAAGAAAAAAAAGATCAATAAAGCTACCTTCACACCGCACAGTGCCTTCTGCAACAAGTCGCGTTCGTTCATGTCATCTCCCGCCGTCTTCAGCAGCGGCTCCAGCAGTAACGGATACTTGGTCAGTCGCTGTGCCACGAACAGCACGCATTCAGGCACACCCTGGAAACACAAACTTTAATAAGATATGTAAACAGCACGATTTGGACGTAGGTAAATAGACTTGTAAATTCAACAACATACTAAAGTTGTTCATTTTTGTTTTGTTTTAAACCGCTACTATAAGTTAAGACTTGTAATTGGTTGTCTGTTTTGTAAACTGTTATTTTAGCTTAGATAAACCTGTTAGTCTTCCATTAAATCTGTATATATAAAAGAAGAAACTGACTGACTGACTGACTGACTGATCGATCAACGCACAGCCAAAACGGCTGGGGTTAGAGACTTTAAATTTTGACTGTAGGTACCTTTTATGACGTAGGCATCCACTAAGGAAGGGTTTTTGGAAATACCACCCCTAAGGGGGTGAAATAGGGGATGATAGTTTGTATGAAAATCCGTCAATTTTTAAGTTAAGTTTATGAAAATTAGTATTTGGCGTTTTAGTCAAAAATAAAAAATATATATTTCAGGATTTTTGGAAATTCCACCCCGAAGGGGGTAAGAAAGTTTGCATGAAAATCCTTCATTTTTGAAGTTAAATGCATGAAAATTGCTATTTTGTAGTGTATACTTTTTGTCTCAAACATGACATCCACGCGGGTGGAGCCGCGAGCAACAGCTAATAAATAAATAAACGAGGAGGAAATAACTAACAGTTATTTATTACTTACTTGCACTGCTTGTTATGCCAAAGGCATACTCTCCTCGTCAACTTTAAGGTGGTGCAGTGATAAGCAAGTTAGATGCATAAAGATGGGTGTATTATTATTATTTACTAGCTGTTGCCCGCGGCTTCGCCCGCGTTGATGTTCTTTCTGGGAGGTAAGGTATATATATGGAGGCATCTTAAACTATTATATATTTCTATATCTGCCTAGTAACCGGTTGACAGGTGAATACACTGAGACGCGAGGATCTTGTCGTAGAGCTAAACCGGACCCTAGATATCCCATGAAAACATGAGATATGTTTTCATGGGATATCAAGAAAATGGTACAGAAACAGTGCGCGACAGCGGTAGCGCGAGGGCAATCGTTTCAAGCGACCCTCGTCTCATGGTCGGTGTGAGAAACGCGCTTAAATTTATTTTCGCGCACGCAATTTTTTCGCGATAACTCCTAAGATATTCATTTAAATTATATGATGTAAAAGAATACAATAATGTGCATGACATGCTTAAGGTAACTAAAGTATTTAGGTTGATAAGGATGAATAATGTATCCGTCTAAATAGCTTTCCAATTACCTCATTGTACGTGACATTTTTTTTAGAAGATAATATTGGTATAGTAATCTATCCTTAAGAGATAGATATTTGCCATCGCGGACTTTTTTAGACATCTATAAAAGAGGAATAACCCACCATTCATTGTCTTATTATATCAAAGGGATAAGGCAGCGGTTTCGATGAATGCTCCCAGGCGGCTTGATATTTTCCAACACTTCCCAACAATTACCGTTATATTTAAACCAATTTACACAAAACCTTGACAAATTATATATCTAAACCTTCCTCATGAATCACTCTATTTATTGGTGAAAACCGTTTATCGCGAACAGACAGAGGACTTTGTTTTATATGTGTAGTGATTTTGCTTGCCATGTTTTATGGGCGGCCCCTGTGGTCCCTTACCTTCTTCCTGAGCAGTGGGTTCTGTTGACACTTGCGTATGAAGCGCGCCAGTCTCGGCTCCCGAGCACAACACTCCTTGAACACCTCCACCGCGTCCCGGTGACGGGAACAGAACTCGCCTGCCGAACAGTGCCGACACACCAAAACACAAATAAATAACACAGTAAATCACTTCAATTAGGTACGAGAAACTCGACTATCTATGTATTTCAAAATGTGTATGTATGTTTCCTATGGACTCCAAAACATGTTGTGTGTGTTGTGTGATGTTGTGTAGCGTAGTGCAGTGTAGTGTTGTGTAGTGTAATGTTGTGTAGTGTAGTATTGTGCGGTGTAGTGAAGTGCAGTGTAGTGTAGTGCAGTGTGATGAATTGCAGTGCAGTGCAGTGTGATGTTGTGTAGTGCTGTGTAGTGTAGTGCAATGTAGTGTTGTGTAGTGAAGTGTTGTGTGATGTAGGGTAGTGCAGTACAGTGTAGTGTTGTGTAGTGAGGGGTGGTGTGTTGTGGTGTAGTGATAGTGTATGTACCGTATGCGGCCTTGAGTTGGTCCTGCGCGGGCGGCGCGAAGGTGTCTGCGAGTATGTCGGCGACGGAGCTGACGGCGGGCGCTCGTTTCTGCCTGGCGCGGAGTCTCGCCAGTAGCGCGGCGTGTAGGGCCCACAGCTCGTCGACGCGCGGGAACATGCGCCACACCTGCGCGCCGCTCACGCCGCACGACCGCACCATGCCCGCCGCGAACATCTACAACACACATACATACATACTACTCGGACATAGGGCGGACAACCGACTCACCAAGTCATCGTGATTGGTTTTTTTCTAATTTATTAAAGGCTCAATACAGAATACAATCAAAATGTCAAAATAAAATACACAGAGTTGGTAATTATAATCTAGATTGCACTCCAAAGGAGATCCGCAGGTTTCCTATGTAAACTGGGCTAAGTGGTGAACACAAATGGGGTATGGTTTTTAACAACAAGGATATGACACACTTTAACTACGATAAAGTATTTTTGAGCCAGGTCATAGGGTTCGAAGTTTTATCAACTTAAAGGTATACAACAAACTACTATTTTCTACCATCGACGGCCAACTCTAGCACCCCGCGCTTAAATCAAATAGCGCGCGCTTCCCCGACTTCCTTTTACACACTTCCGACCCTTTTCACGAAATCACTCCAAGAAACCGATAGTAAAGATGTTACAAATCAATAAGTAATAAGTAAAAGCGACATTGGAGTGTTATATTTACCTTCTGCATGAGTCGTATGGTGAGGCAGTGATGTTTCTCCGTCAGTATGAGCTCGTATATGTGCTCCTGACGCTTCGTCTCTCTGTCACCCAGGGACCTTTGAACAAGGGTTACAATTATAACAGACACTTCGTAAATTATTTTAAAGATTCAGGCGACGCCCAGTCCCAGCATGACAGCCTCATCGTCGAGCTGGTCCGGAGTCAGACTCAGGAGCAGTACATACTTGGCGAGTCCCTTGGGCGCACCCGCCGCCCACGTGTCCGGCTCGGCGGCGCCCAGCCCCAGCATGACGGCCTCATCGCCGAGCTGGTCCGGAGTCACACTCAGGAGTGAGGTGAGGCGAGGTGAGGAACATATACATACAGGAGCAGTACATACTTGGCGAGTCCCTTGGGCGCGCCATCCGCCCACGTGTCCGGCTCGGCGGCGCCCAGCCTCAGCATGACGGCCTCATCGCCGAGCTGGTCCGGAGTCACACTCAGGAGTGAGGTGAGGCGAGGTGAGGAACATATACATACAGGAGCAGTACATACTTGGCGAGTCCCTTGGGCGCGCCCGCCGCCCACGTGTCCGGCTCGGCGGCGCCCAGCCCCAGCATGACGGCCTCATCGCCGAGCTGGTCCGGAGTCAGGTACACCTCGGGCCACTCGCTCGCACCGGCATCGTCTGATGCACTGCAACACCCGGACCATACACAAAACTCACTCTCAATAGACCACGCAGCTACTTGAGTCTGTAATCGGTTGTAGCACTAAGCGTGGAACATTTTTCGATTCTATAGTAGTATAATGCTGTCCAGTACATTTGTCCGTCAGACCATACGTTAAATAAATTTTATACCGAGACTATTGGGACTATACAGGATTTTTTAAATTAGTGGGGTATTTTAGTTGTTTATAATACTAGCCCTGTATTAAACATTGTCCCACTACTGGGCACAGGCCTCCTCTACTAATGAGAGGGGTTAGGCCTTAGTCCACCACGCTGGCCTAATGCGGGTTGGTAGACTTCACATACCTTCGAAACTCGTATGAGAATTCTCAGGTATGCCAGGTTTCCTCACGATATTTTCCTTCACCGTTAAAGCAAGCGATAATTAACATTTTAATACACACATAACTTTAGAAAGGTCTGAGGTGTATAACACTTGAGTTTCGAACATACGACTTTCGTCTTCACAGTCCGTAGTTTTAGTTGTTTAATATACCTAATCGATGTATCTATATGTTACTTAGGGTTTTTATATTGATCTATGATATCCGACCTAAAACTAAATGAAACATGGACACAATAATAAGCCGCCAAAATATGTATTGTCAAAATGAATAAGCGCGCCTTAATGTGCTGTTGCTTGATTTGACGCGCTGTCATTGAACTTACTACTACTTAGTCTACAATTTTGGATGTGTAATATCTTTACTATCGATATCTGGGAGTGATTTCGTGAAAAGGGACGGAAGTGTGTAGCAGAGAGTCAGAGAAGCGCCGTGAGTGCGAGAGAGAGTAGAGTGGGCCGTCAGATGGTTTGATTTTGGTTTTCGAAAGAAATCGAACGAAATCCAATTAAATATAATCGAATGGAATAAAACGATATCCTATGGAATCGGAATGGACCGTGGATAGAATTGGACCAGAATAGACAGGAATGAAATCGAAATTGCATTTTGTGTAGGTGTAGCGACGTCACGTCACTACATAATTGTACATACTTGGATAAAGTCAGTTTATAGGATGTAAATAAAACAATGGTATGCACGTACCACATTAGTATACAAGCTTTGTCTATAGCTAAAATAAATAGACTAAAAATAATCTCGAGTCTCATTACACTCCTTGCCAAACATCGGCGAACAGGCTATAATGTTAATTATTATTACAAAGGTGAGATGTCAGATGTTACACATCATATGCGACTTACTGTAAGGCTCATTTGTGTTTTTTATCTCATTGCTAAATCTTCGGCGTAAAATTACAATGTAGTTTTATTTTTTTATTTATTAAAAAAAAATGTTTGAGTACTTAATTTTTGTAAACTTTTGTTAACTTATTTTTAAGATATAATATTAAGTAACTTTAAAAACTATCTGCGGTGGCTCGTAAGTGGCTTGTCTATAATATTTATTTCGTCATATATTTGTCTGTTATTGATAGCTGGCTCAGCCAAATATAATAAAAAAATAAAAATAAATTGAAAATAACTCACTTGCTCTGATCGTGTTTATGGTCGGAGCCATCTTTGTCGTCATTGTAGATATGACTCGTGCTGTAATGAGAAGAGCTTGATTAATTTTCTCAATAATGGTGGATACCACGCATATGGCAACACTACATAATATGCCATTCTTATTAAATAAAAAAATATTTAAGGTTTTTAAAAATATTGCAATTCATTTTTAAATTTATTTAAAACAGTGTTACCATATGCACTCAAACAGGTAAATACACAAAATAAAGACAAGGGCAATCTCATCCGACGTGACAAATGTTTTACGACACATTGGTTTTCATAACAAATCATTTCTTCAACATATTTATTAAATACTTTTAATATTAAATTATTTAGCAAAGCCTAAATAATAAGAAGAAGCGTAACAACGTTCACTTATACAATCATGTAAAAAAGAGGCATGCAAATTTTGAATACAAAATACAATAAAAATCATCAGCATAGTGATAAATTAAAAACCAATCAAACTTGTCTGTTCAAGGTGTTATAGATATTGAAGAATTAAGATTTTATCATTTTTACCCTAAATTCTGTATTTAGTCCAAAAAATACAACCGCAGGTAAAGTAAAAAATGTGACACTTTTATAGCTTAAATACTATATATACCCTATTCAAACATTGACATTTGAATAAACCTGAAGCAAAATACTCCATTGAAAGTTGCAATTACAAACTTAAGGGGACGTCTGAGTTTTCTTTATACTAGCACGGCAAAGTGAGTACACTGCACCTGATGGTAAGCGGAGTGCCGTCCAATTATAGTATCAAGTAGCGAGAGACAATCTATTCACTGCTACTCAACACTATCATGCCGGCCTACTTCTTCACCCTACGCTATGGGCAAGAAGGTGAGAAGCGGTCGAGGGTCCAGTGTCAGAGTACTCAGAAGGCCGTAAAACGGCCAAACATCGTACCGCAACCCTAGACCCCCGACAAGAACCGGATGTACACTGGCTGATCCCGGAAGGCGACACACTTGCGTGTTCAACTATAGCGGGTTTTACACCCTGTGTATTGTGGTCGCTATCACGGCGGATATGAATATCTTACCACAAGCAAAATTAACGACTTTTAACAAGATTCAATTCACACTTCCTAAGAGATTTAGAAGGAGACCTTGAATAGACACACCTACTGTACTTAAAAGCGAAACAATAAATTGTAAAAACTCATCGAAAACTTGAACATACCAACTACATACGACAACTTTATCAAGAGAAATTCCAAACTACCTTCATAATAGACAGAAAGATACACAAGTAAGGCGTTGTGGATGAATCGAGAACAGTCTAGAAGATATATATTTTGTTAAGAATGTGTGATAGAACACCTACGAATGGTGTTGTGTTATGTCGACCGTAGTTTCTGCACAACCTATTCATTTAAAATAGAGACGGAATAATTTTTGATGTGTAACATCTTTACTACCGGTTTCTGTGAGTGATTTTGTGAAAAGGGACGGAAGTGTGTAACAGGAAGTCGGAGAAGCGCGCACTATTTGATTTGAAAGCGGGGTTACTAGAGTTGACAGTCAAATGGTATCAACCCATTTTCTGAGATGTTTGATTTGAATATAATTGAATGGAATAAAACGGAACCGTATGGAATCGACTCCGTTTCGTAAGACAACAGACATATGAGTAATGAATGGAATCGAAATGGAAATGAATGAATGGATTCTAATTAATGGGATCGAATGAATGGAAACGAATGAACGAAAATTAATGAATTGAATCCAATGAATAGAATACAATTTTTATGAAAAATAATTATTTTTCGTTACGAACAGTCATCAATTTTATTTTGTTCCTATTACCGAGGTGTGATGTCAGATGTTACACATCATATACGACTACTGTAAGACTAGTTCGTTTTTTTTATTCTTTTCTCGCTTTCACATTATACGATGAAAAGAGAAGTGAATAAAAAATGTTGCCACTTCAGGTGGTTATTTAATTGAAAAGGTTGTACTGTATGTTATAAAGAGCCAAGTAAAGAAGGCTGTTGTGAATATTTTGTTGAATACCAACGTTTATAACCGCCATATTATATTTTTACTTAATAAAAGTGACTGTGTATTTAATGAGGTTCTATTTACAAGGCTCCAACATACAAGAAACAATAGTATCCTAGCATAAAATTTATTATACAATTTTGTTAAATTAATTATAAATATTTTGTCTTCAAATCAACTAAATAATAACTAAAATCATAATTAATTTGATTCTAAACAATATATCTAATTAAAAACGACTAACAATCTTCTCTATTACATTATTCAGTTTTAACTAATTGATAATAAATGCATAACAATATATTAACAGTGGACCTCGACATCTGGATATATTATCTGACCCATATTGCATTTAATTTTTGTTTAATATCATTTTTATGCACCAATAAAATATCATTAATTATGATGAGACTCGATATCGGCATCCATTTCACCTACACAGAATCCTATTTTCATAATATCGATATTAAAATACGTTATCGATAAAATATCTTTCTTAATTTATACATTTAGCGAGAAGACAAATACTAGCAGGAGATCGATAAATACATTTTTTTTTGCAATAGTAGAGTTTTTATGGATGAAATTTTTATCGATAACGCCATCGACATCAAAAATACCACATACAGAGATCACATTCGACACAAAGACAGAACGAGATAGAAACAACGGATGACGTGTGAATGTATGTATGATGGAGAGAGACAGAAAGGCGTGGCGGAGTCAGCATTCCCGCAACTTACTGGACGCCGAGCTTTGTGGCGACGCGTCGCCACGGCGAGTAACATCCCGACGAGCCCTTCTTGCTGCGCGGCGCAGACACCAACAACACACGGGCACATATGTACATTGTACATACTCGTATGTGTGCGCATACACTATGCCATTTGGCTTGTGTCCCTACTGTCACCAGTGGAACTATCGAGGTGATAGATTGTGTTGTTTTTAAATACACAATTTGTGAACCATTTGTGGTATACTTTGTGCTACACGTGCATTTTTTTTATCCTGGCACGGCAAAATGACTGCCTGATGGTAAGCGCGGTGCCGTCCAGTTAGAGTATCGAGTAGTGAGTGACAACTATATCTTACTATTTGACAGAATTATGCCGGCCTGCACATAATAGTTAACAAAATACAGTAATATCAAAAATATATCATTAAATTCTCTTAATAAATCTCTAAAATAACGCATCGCTATTTAAGTATCGATAGCAATCGTATTCGATAAACTTTTTATTTAAACAAACCAGGTATTTTAAAAATAACTTCAAGTCTACGTGAATGGCTGTAAAACACCACGACACCTAAATAGTTCCACCAGTTATATATTTCAAAAAAATCCACTCACCGAAAATAAACATAACCTCGAGGAGAATTAATAGCGTAATCATATAGCAAGTATAAAACCCATATGTACAGAAAAATAGAGTAGCAACGCTACAAAGCAAATAGTAGAGTCGGTATAGTGTAATAATACGTAGAAAAATATCTTACAAATCAACAGAAGTGTATCACATACTTGTGTATCCTTATGGTAAAATTAAACGAAAACCTGTCTATCCTATCACTCGTATTTTGCGATCGGACTTACGAAATAATGTCGAGGCTATATCTAAATAAAAACACATCACTACATCAATATATTAATCTTACAAAACCCACCAAAGTTGCAATTGAATCTATTTTTAGGTATAACCTCGATGACCTTTGTACATCATCGCACGCAAATGAAACACAAAATGCATCAGCACAAAATGGCGTCGCCCTCGGCCACTACCGACCCACAATGCCAATGCCTTCGCAACAATAAAACAAAGCGGCAAAATATATACTAGTCAAACTTTACTGCGCACTTTTAATATTATTCAATGTATTTTAATCGACAGCGTAGTCTGATTTAGGTCAAATATTGAATTTACATTTATAATTAATCGAAATATTAGAGAGGAGTACTTTTAGCCATTTTGAATCATGTCGATAATTGAAAATTGTTTATTTTAAAAGTATTACTTTTAAATATTGTACAAGTAATAAGTTGCTTTTATGGTCATTTTGATAATTTATCGATAAAAATGTTAGTTGTAACTTGAGTTTTTCAGGTCACTTACCTATTCGTTTGCGACTGTCCGGAGACGGAACTTCTTTTACTGCTTTTGCCACTGTTGGCACTCAATGACTTCCCGACAGACGTCTGCGGGAGAAATAGATATTACAGACAATGAGGAATAAAAAACGGTAGGATGTGACCACATGACCATACTGCACCTCATGGTAAGCACAGTGCGGTCCAGTTAGAGTATCAAGTATCGATAGACAATCTATCCCCCGCTACTCAACACAATCATGCCGGCCTGCTTCTTCACACTACGCCACGGACTAGAAGGTGAAGTAGCGGTAGTGTCTAGCGTCAGAGTACTCAGAAAGCCGCAACACGGCCAAACATCGCACCCCAACTTTAGACCCCTGACAAAAACCGGATGTACACTGGCTGATCCCGGAACGGGACACACTTGCGTATGCCACTATGGCGGGTTTTACACCCTGTGTACGGTGGTCGCTATCCGGGCGGATATGAATATCCTACCACCAGCAGCTGATTAGAAATACTTCTTTGAAATTGATGAAGAACATAAGAATGCATCAATCATTTGAAATTTAATGAATCAAGTAAATGTATATATTAAAGCGCGAACAGAATTCTTTATATTCATTTTAAAGCATATTACGTGTACAGAGGAGTGTGGGATTTGGCATGTTAAAGTTTATCTGGATGAGTGTGGAAAGTTAATATGTATATCTGTATATATAAAAGAAGAAACTGACTGACATATCAACGCACAGCCTCAACGGCTGGGGTTAGAGACTTTGACAGTAGGTACCTTTTATGACGTAGGCATCCACTAAGGAAGGGTTTTTGGAAATACCACCACTCAGGGGGGTGAAATAGGGGATGAAAGTTTGTATGAAAATCTGTCATTTTTGAAGTTAAACGCATGAAAATTTATATTTTATATTGTATACTTTTTCTCCCAAACATGGCCTCCACGCGGGCGGAGCCGCGAGCAACAGCTAGAATAATATATGTTACAAATACAATCATACAGTCTATTTGTTAGTAATAGGGTATTTGACAATTTTTGAAAATTGATGGACATCGATAGAGGACTCTTCACTTATAGCCCCCGTAATATTTTTATTATTGAAATATACTCAATTTATATAAAATCCGTGTTTTAATTTTTTCATATATAATTTCGCACTAAAACGCTTTGTCACGTGACATTATCTCTATGTGACGTCATCGCACATATACAAACATTCGTGACACCTAACAACATAACAAATTATTTGCATTTATCTGTTAGTTTTTCCACAAAAATGAATGAGCCAGCATATAAATATTGTTCAATGCCTTTGTGTAAAAACTCGACACTAAATCCCGATAAATTGTTCATCCATGTGCCAAAATCCAAAGTTTTAAGAAAGAAGTGGCAGATTTCGACTGTCAGCCCTTGCAATGCCTTCTTCCATTCTTATAGAAGACTTGAAGACGAAATTAACACGTTTCCACACGTTTACACATCCAAAAATATGATCTTCCTTACAATTTTATTTGTCATAGGATGCAATGTTTATGTGCGACGTCGTCACGAGTAATGGCGGCCGGTATTGCTACGTTTTTGGCACCGAGTGATACAGATTAAAAATTCAAAATTTTAATGACGAAAATAAAATGTTTATAATACATTTAAAATAAAAAAATGTATTTAATAAATATGTTTGCCCACTATCCTTTCTCCTAGTGCAGTTTTATATATTTTGGTTATACCAGTCAAACACCCTATTCATTTAAAAAAATAATTATTGACAGATAGAATTAATGAATGAATTACAGCCATAATATTGGCCGTGTTCCGCTATACACTGCGAGCACTGTCCAGTGCTCTAATTGGGGAAAAAATTGATCCGTTATTGACTGACAGTATTAATTCAATTGATTATTCACTAAAATATTTAATTTTAAAATGTAGTTAACATTCAAACAATATTTTATCTTGTTGAACAGATAGCTTGTACATTTAAAATAATTTCCAAGTGAAAACAGCTCCAAAAACATAGATAACAGTATACTGGACTAACTGGACTGCGTTCCGTTTTAAGCAGTAACCAGTATAGCTAACTATAAAGGAACGGCTTCGCAGTATACTAAATTGACGTCACACCTTACAGTGCTTGCAGTGTATATCGGAACACGGCTATTATATACAAATTTATAAACGTATTATAATATTGGGGTGCTGATGTATTTGTAATAATAATAATCCGATGCCACATACCTTAGACGTCTTGGGTTTGTTGCACTCTACGATGTAGTCCTTGCAGCCGGGCTGGTGCACTGTCAGCGTACAATCTGCGTCAAAACGTACCATAGTCAGTTAAAATTCTTATCTACTTTATCTCTGAAACAAACATGGTGAATAAATCTGCATAATTGAGCATTTTATAAATGAATTTTTGTCGGGGTCTAGAGTTGGGGTACGAGGTTAGTGTTGCCTTCTGAGTACTCCGACTCTAGACCCTCGACCGATTTTTTTTGCAACCTTGCCCCATGGCGTAGCTTGCAGAAGCTACACAGCAGGCCGTCATGATTGTGTTGAGCAGCGAGGGATAGATTGTGTCTCGCTACTTGGTACTCTAACTGGACGGCATTACGATTACCATCAGTTGCCGTGTGGTCACTTTGCCGTGCCAGAATAGTAAAAAAAAAATTATATGCGTTGACTAATCAACATGGAGTAAAGCCTACTCTTTTTACATAATACTTTAACCCTTTTACTAATACTTGTATTTGAGTCGTGGCCAAAGTCTGGTTTAAGAATACGTGAGTTTTCTGTATGAAGATTAAATTGTGAACGTATCAGTCGGTTTCTTATATATTTTTTATATGTGAGTGTTCGTGTGTACGAGCGTGTGTGTTTGTGTGTGTATGTATGTGTATTTGTGTGTGTGTGTGTGTGTGTGTGTGTGTGTGTGTGTGTGTGTGTGTGTGTGTGTGTGTGTGTGTGTGTATGTGTATGTGTGTGTGTATGTGTGTGTGTATGTGTGTGTATGTGTATGGGTGTGTGTGTGTGTGTATGTGTGTGTGATTGTGTGTGGTACTGACTGTCGCAGTAGACGGCGGGTGCAGGTGCGAGTGGTCGGGAGCACCAGTCGCAGTCCCCGGCGTTGCTCGCCGCCGACCACGTGTGCGTCGCCTTACGGGACTTGTCCTGCAAAAATATAATACAGATTTTATTTAACCAGTCATGACTCATAACCTTGCCGGCAGTGCGGAGGTGCGTTCAAACACTGGCCACTTTCGCCATTCTTACATGCTATTTTTAACTTTAATGTTATGGAAATAAAAATGATTTTGGCTTGTATTTTACTCCCTACTTTTTATTATTATTATTCTTATAGACACAAGTGATTAATACATATTTTCCCAGCTTTTCACATTACCGGGACCCGAGAAAAGAATCATACGTTCAATCAGTGGTAAATAAGAACCTATGTTTATATACACAATATTATTTATTGCATTCAAAATATTTAATATTATTTTAAGCAATTTCATGTTAAGCTAGATAAATACATCGATTACTTTTTGAAAGTATCATGTAAACCAGAGGTCCCCAAAATGTTTTGTCTCATAGAAATGTTTGTATGCCATGTTTTTCAGTTCTGTGTAGACCCCCTAACAAGCTAATATTGCATTTTTAAAAATGCATTAATTTCAAATGTATTTTGACTGATGTCTAACTATAGTGAGATGTATGAGAAACCGAAATTAGAAAATACCAAAATAAAATTAAGTACCTATGTATTACATAAAATAAATAAACGCTTTCTAGTGGGAGGGATGATAAATAATATTAAATTATTTGCATCAGTTTAGTAAGGTAGGAGAAGTATTACACCTTTCTATATTTTGCTATCCCATAGGAAGCGTGCATTTTTCCGTGATAAAAGTAGCCCTATGTAATTTTCTGGTCCCTAAACTGCCACTATGCAATAATCATGTCGATCCCTTTCTCTGTGAAAAACTAAACTATCCCACGAGAACTGTACATTTTTCCGGGATAAAAAGTAGCCTATATGGTATTCTAGACTATAATCTATCTCTGTGCCAAATTTCAACCAGATCCGTCCAGCCGTTGCAGCGTGATTGGGTAACATCCATCCATCCAAACATTCGCTTTTATAATATTAGTAGGATTGAGGTCTTATGTATATTAAACATAGCCACATTACAATGTAAACAATAAATTATAATAACCTTTTTCTTTCTAAAGAATAAGCTGCCTCGTTTTCGGCGCTTCTCTGCATGATGGTCAAAAGCAGCTCTGGTGAAGAAACACACAATCAATCACATGTTTATGTCATAAGTAAGTTTATCGCTCGTTGTGCTCTCGGTAACCGGTAACCATGCATTGTAACTCTAGTCTCAAACGTACACATTAAGCGAAGCTCGTGCGGTGGCATGCTTAAGTAAGTGTTTAATGTACTTATAGCGAACCAATACTTACAATATAACGCTGTTATATATTCCAGCTGACTTACAACACTTAACTAAGTTAGGTTAGGCTAAGTTCACATTAGGTCGGACAGACAGCTTTACCGCCAGCCGGCTATCGAGTCTTACTGCATACATACATATACACTCACGTCTGTAATTTTCGAAGGGGTAGGCAGAGGTATACCTCTCAGGATATATCCTGTACACCCAATTTTCGCTAAACTTTGGTCCCATAATGTGATAGGGGGCGAGCCTATTGCCTATCGATATCTTACTGTTCGCACTTTAAGCCGCCGGTCCGACCAAATGTGAACACATACTAATATGTCGGATCCGATCGAAATCGTAGCGGACCATTCCATAATGCGTCGTCATCGACATACATGTGCTAATATGCATCCGACACTTTTGTCGTTCCGGTAAAACGGTCGAACCGACCTAATGTGAACCAGCTCTTACGCTTACATTATCGATTGCGATAATAGAGATGTGAGCAACCCCTTTGTATCGATAGATTCGCTGTAAATAGACTCACTGTTCTAGGAAGGCCAGCCGGTGCAGGCCCAGATGGTCCTGGTGCGTGTTATTCCTGCGGCCGGGGAGGGAGGGCGCGGCGCCCACGGTGGCCGCCGACGCGTCCTCCTCGCTTTCCGTCTCGCTCACACCTCTGTCAGACAAGCTAACATCGAGCGGGACAGAACAAGTGCGGAACTAGCGTGCTGGCTTTATTGATATCATTCACTATTATGTATTTTTTTATTTTCAATTTATTTTTATAGAAAAATAACATAATATCGTAGTTTGAGAGAATAATAAATTACTCGTAATTAAAATTGAATTTTCCAGCACTATAATTCCGCAATTGAAGTGCAAAACAACGAAATAATATAAATCAACCATTTACGCCATATTTACTGATTTTGTGCATCTTATGAAAATTATATAGCAAAGCGAACAGTGCTAATAAAAACATTGATTCACGCATGCACAGAATGACGAGAATTCATCGAACGCTTGTATACTATATACTATAGTTCGCGACAGGTCGACATGGCAATCGGGGTATGAGGTGAGGCGCGGGCGAGGGGTCGCCCCGCATACCCGCACATCACCCGCGCCGTCTTTGTGGTAGCGCTGCACGACGCACGAGTTCGCATCGACCGCGTTTATCGATATCGATCCCGCTCACATTGTTCTTTCTCGTTGTGTATTAAAATGACTTCGGTCGCCTCCTCGGCACGTGTTAAAATATATATTATTAATTCCTATAATTAATTCTTAAGCACGAGAACTAATATGAAAGGTATTAGAAAATTGTGACATTAAACGAAAAGACAATTATTATAATTACCCTGGCAATCAGACATTAGATATGGCTGCGTTTTACACCGGCTTTTTAGAACTTTGCCCAGAATACAATCCGACTCGAAATTAGCAGGAGCCAATAAACAATTAAAATCGCCCATAATTGATATTGATTGTGATGAATAAAATATTACTATCAAATATTTTACTTATAATAAACCTTATTTAATTAATTTTAGCCTTCTTTTCTTACGTTGTAATAAAATAAATATCGATATAAACTACCTGCTACATTTTGCCGCATCACTAGAAAATTGCCATGTCGAGCTGTCGCGTAATCATATTCTGAATCGAAATAATCCACTATTAATAATTCCATGCCGTATTAAATCCTTTTTGCAGAATAAAAATGTAAGCTATATTTTGCTACGCTCATGTTATATTGATAAATCTTATTTTTAATTTATCTTCACAGATATTCGTGTTTCATAAATCGTTTAAAAATTAAACGTGTGTGTAGCATTATGTGTGTAAATTGTGTTCAGTGTTACATAAAATATATAGGTATATATTTGAAGGTTTGCCATCTAAATGATGGTTGTAAAAGTGTTTTTTTTTATGTAGAACAATGACCAGAAGTTGTTTACATGCCAGTATTCTACCTGCACTGTGCACCCGCCACTGCAACTCCTGCAAGGATCGACAATGGCACGCATTCTATCGAGCAGTAAACCTCATCTAGGCAATGCTTAGGGTACCGTAGGATACCCCGCTCCATTAGCGTCGAAGGCCACCGTGGGGGTTTAGCTGGTAGTGTCGGGTGGGGTGTACATAGGGGGTAGGGACTCGGCCCAGCGGCAGCACGGATAGCCATCATCCGTACGGGTCGTAAGACCGGCTAGTCGAACATAACCGTTTTATTCTCATTCCGCTTCCCCCAGAGCGGGGGGCAGTAATAAAATGCTTTTTCCGCGATAACAAAAAAAAGCAATAACCATGCGCAAATGTCTTACTTAACCGTCCGCAACTTTAGAGTTGGAAAATGGAAATATAATTAGCCCACAGACAAGAAAACATTTATTGTATCCCACCATAGTGCAAAATTATGAGGTCAAAGTTGGTGCAGGGGCGGAGCTAGAAATCTTATTGATTCTAGTAAAATATGGCCTATAACCTCGATATTTGTAACGATAAATTTAATTTTGTGGCTGGTTACATTCTAGGGTGTAAAATCATTAGTCAAATGAGAGCAGAACTTTATTGTGATGGGAAATTTCAAAATTAAAAGCTAGATTATATATTAGTTGTGACTCAGCGCGGAAAAAGTTAAATTTTGTGAAAACAACGAATGAATTTAAATTTAGGTATTAGCGAAAATACGGGCGTAGTGGGAACATCTCACTATCTCCCTCGCACGTATACTCTGTAATAACCATTCTGGGAGATCACTTTTATGACTCATTATTCAGTCTGTCATTTAACAACTACTCCTACAATCAGATATTAATATATGCATTATAGTGTGCCTGTGTATGTATGTGTGAGTGTGTGTATGGGTGTGAATGTGAGTGTACATGTGTACAGGTATATATGTGTGTGCCAATTTGAGTATGTATGTGCGTAGGTATATATGTGTGGATATGTGTGTGTGTGGTACGTACATGTTGGTGGGCGGCGTGGGCGCCGGTGGTTGCACGGCGGCGACGATGCTCGGCGTCGACACGGACTTCTGTAGCGGCAGCCGCGCCGCCAGCCGAGCCCCCTCCGCGCCGCACACACCCCCCACACCACCCCCGGCGACACCCGCGCCACCGCCCCCGCCCGCACCCCCGCCCGTCACACCCGCCACGCCCACACGCAGCGCTGCGGTCACCTTCTCGAAGTCCTTCTGCGACATATCACACGATATAAAATACATTTTACCAGGAACGCAGTGTACCTATGCTCTCAACAGGTATAATGACAGTAACAAAAAAATACTGAAAAAATATATAAAACCGTATTCACTTCCATATTTAAAGAGATTTTTTTTATAGTGTTTGATACATGAACCAGCCGTGAATTGCAATGGTAATCAGAGTGAATGACAGCACTTGACATATTGTTTGTTTAAAATAGATCTCATAGAAGTGACGTCACAACCATGACACCTACGAATGTTGTAACCCATTCAAAATTAGGTAATAAAGCATTTTTTACACAAAACCTCCATTTTGTACAAAAATATTTTATTTATTAAACAATAATACTAGCCCTGTATTAAACATTGTCCCACTGCTGGGCACGGGCCTGCTCTACTAGTGAGAGGGTTTAGGCCTTAGTCCACCACGCTGGCCTAATGCGGGTTGGCAGACTTCACATACTCGAAAAGTTCTCAAATATGCAGGTTTCCTCACGATGTTTTCCTTCACCGTTAAAGCAAGCGATAATTAACATTTTAATACACACATAACTTTAGAAAAGTCAGGTGTATGCCACTAGGGTTTCGAACATACGACTTTCGTCTTGGCAGTCCGTACCGCTGAATTTATTATCCCATAATGTGATAGGGGGCGAGCCTATCGCCATACCGGGCACAATTCCAGACTCCGGACCGATACTGAGTATTTCTAAATAGAAAAACCCGATATCCTTTAACAGACTCGGGGATCGAATCCGAGACCTTAGCACAGAAGTCGTAACGCATGCGCAATTACAACTATCAGCCCGGAGTCTGGTGTTGTGCCCGGTATGGCGATAGGCTCGCCCCCTGTCACATTATGGGACGGAAATTTGGCAAAAAGTCTGTTACTGGTGTGTGTAAAGGTGTAGCCAACACCTCTGCCTACCCCTCGGGTATAACAGGCTTGAGTGTATATGTATGTATCATGTATGAAGCGAGTACTCACGGCGAGGTCATTGTCGTTGAGCGAGTGCGTGGAGTGTCGCACGGGCCGCGGCACCTCGCCCTCCGACTCCATCGACGACAACGACGCGCTGTGACCGTTCAACGTGCTGGAATATCATCACAACTAGCTCACCAGCTCACCGATACTGCTCATTTACATAATATAATGCTGGTGGTAGGATTCATATCCATCCGGACAGCAACCACCGTACACAGGGTGCAAAACCCGCCATAGTGACACACGCAAGTGTGTCGCGTTCCGGGGTCAGCCAGTGTACATCCGGTTTTAGAGTTGGGGTACGATGTTTGGTCCTTTTGGCTTCTGAGTACTGTGACACTAGATCCTCGACCGCTTCTTCCCCTTCTTGCCCATGGCATAGTGTGAAGAAGCAGGCCGGCATGATTGTGTTGAGTAGCGAGGGATAGATTGTCTCTGGCTACTCGATACTCTAATTGGACGGCTCTGCGTTTACCATCAGGTGCAGTGTAGTCACTTTGTCGTGCCAGGATAAAAAAAGTAACACTGAAAGAATTTTACAAAATGACAATAGATGGCGCTTCCTTAAATCGTCTACGCGCGTAATGCTAAATTAACAATACAACAAATTAGTTGATTATACTGTCGACAGATGGAACTGTTGACATTTATTTTGGCAAAAAATATTAGCTAGCATAAGCTATAAAATGGTGTTTGAATCATTAAATTTCATGAAGAATTATGGAAGTTACGGCGTTCCAAAAAAAAACACCTTTGAGAATCGTTATAAATAAAACACAAAATTGTTTCTACCTATCGATTTTCGAAATTTTGTGTATGTGTGTGGTTGACTCGTTAACAGTAGAAAAACAGTTTAAAAACGGTTCGTTGATTCAACGCCCACTCCTACTGTCGGGTGTTTGTTGTGTTACCTCCTTTGCCTGTGTGCGTCATGCCTGGCGCCAGGGTCGAGGGCGGCCCAGGAGCTGCGCCTGCCTTCATCGCGCCGCTCCCACAGGCCCCACTGCCGGGACTCACCTGCGAGACAGGATACTGACGCGATCGATCATACATCCTTTCAATATACGCTTCATCTATACATAACTCAGTACAAGCTACCAACAAATGCAATACCTACTTGTGATTTGAGGTTTAATAATTTAAAGTTTCTATAGAACTATAAGAGAAAAAGGGAAAAAAATGGCGGGAATGTGATGTGATGTATTGTGATTAATAAGTGAAAAAATTATTTCAGACATGGCTTAGGCCTTTAAATTGTGACTATTACAGACATGGCTTCGGCATTTAAATTGTGACTATTACAGACATGGCTTAGGCCTCTGGAATTGTGTTTAGTGAAATTTGAATGAGAAAAATATCTGACATGGCTTCCCCCTTTTGAATGGATGAAGACTGCAGACATGGCTTCGGCCTTTTGTATAAGTTAAAACCATAGAAGAAGAAGACTTTAATTCTAGCCCAGATTTGGAAAAAATAACGACAGACATGGCTGCATGGTGGTGAACCTTTGCCTTCTCTTTTATAGAGTAAATAAATAAAAAAAAAAAAAAAAAAGAACTATAAGATTTACTATAATAATGACTATAATAATAAATGACAATTAGTTAGATTGTATATCACAATGGATATAATAATGTCTATATGTATGTATGTCTATATGTATGTATGTCTATAGACATCTTTTAAAAATATTCTTTCCTTTGAAATCTTATTTGCACTATAACTATTATCCTTTTATTATTTTTATATTATTCTTATTGTATTACTATTATATTATTCGGTCGAAGCTATTTTTATTTTTGTTAGGCCCAGTTTAACTTCTTACGTAATTACGCATACATAATTACACACACTTTTTTGTAAGATTGTTTGAACTACCCACGTGACCCGTCCGAATAAGTCGCATCGATAATAATAATACAATAAATTAGTTGATTATACAGTCAACAGATGGCACTGTAAAAATTTCATAATTTTTTTTTTTTTTTGCAAACCCTGTAATTTTAGAACATTTGTCTTTATGGTCACTTTGCCGCGCAAAAAAACACCTTTGCGAAATAATATAAGATACACATTAATGAATTTACATTGCAATTGAACTTTTATGGGTATTTTTAAATCCCAAACCATGTTGAGTGTTATAAATTTGTTAGTAAAAGCAACTCACCGCTCCCCTTCCGACTCTGCGGGTAGAAGTCGAGATGTGTCGGTGAACTGCACTCTGGCTCCACGACGCCATCCTTACACAACGAGGGACACGAGGTACTGAGCCGACTAGTACCCGTTGCCTGCTAAATTATCAACAAATAAAGTTCTGACACATATCGAATATATAACAAGTAACCTTTAACTTTAGGAAATTTAAATCTATAGATGTAAATTTACATAATGGGTCCTAAATTTTTTTTTGTGGTCGCGGGGAAAGCATTTTATTACTGCCGCCCGCTCCGGGGGAAAGCGGAATAAGAATAAAACGGGTATGCAGGACTAGCCGGTCTTACGACCCAGCATCCCCCTCGCCCGGATGATGGCTAGCCGGGCTGCCGCTGGGCCAAGTCCCTACTCCTTACCCGTATACCCCACCCGATACTACCAGTTAAAACCCCGCGGTGGCTTTCTTCGGCGCTTACGGAGCGATCCCGGGGTATTCTAGAGTGCTAGAATTGCAGCCGGTACCGCCCCTGCGCGGTGCCTTGTAGCGGCCCATATCCATGGGGGGCCTAGGCCTTACCACCCGCGCTGCCGTCCATCTCGGGGTCGCACGATGCTCCGAAATTGGAGTGCATCGATACGGGCTGACAGCCGCCCGCTGAGCACCCGCGACCCCCGATGGCCCCTATTAGTCGCCTCATACGACAGGCAGGGGTTACCGTGGTCGTGGTGTCGTCCATGGTCGCCAGCCGGAGGTCCTGGCGTGCGGTGGCCCACTTCTGCGAGAGCGTCATCTCGCAGAAGGAGAGTGCCGAGAGGGATCGGGAACGAAATGATCCCTCCCGCCGCCAGAGAAGACGTAGGAGGCGCCGGGTGGACGACTGACCGGCGTCTCGCGCCCTGTGGAATGGGGGCATTTTGAGAATTTCACCACGGTAACCCCTGCCTGTCGTATGAGGCGACTAATTGGGGCCATCGGGGGTCGCGGGCTCGCAGCGGGGGGCTGTCAGCCCGAATCGATGCACTTCCAGTTTCGGAGCATCGTGCGACCCCGAGATGGACGGCAGCGCGCGTGGTAAGGCCTCGTTCGCTGTCGTTGATCGGTGCGCGGGGGCTCCAAGCCCTCCCATGGAGATGGGCTGCAACGCAGCACCGAGCAGGGGCGGTTCCGGCAGCAATTCTAGCACTCCTTAGAATGCCCCGGGATCGCTCCGTAAGCGCCGAAGAAGGCCACCGCGGGGTTTTAGCTGGTAGTGTCGGGTAGGGTGTACATAGGGGGTAGGGACTCGGCCCAGCGGCTGCCCGGATAGCCATCATCCGGGCGAGGGGGATGCTGGGTCGTAAGACCGGCTAGTCCAGCATAACCGTTTTATTCTTATTCCGCTTCCCCCCGGAGCGGACGGTAGTAATAAAACGCTTTCCCCGCGACAACAAAAAAAAAAAAAAAAAAAGGGGTTACCGTGGTGTAATTTTCAAAACGCTCCCATTCCACCTGTGAAATGGGAGCGTTTTGAGAATGCGCCCTGGCGCATAATGGGCGCCTACCATGCGAGCTGTTTAGCTTGATTTCAATAATAAGTATCTCAAAACGTCGCAAAATATGTTATCGCATACCAGAAGCGGCAATGGTGCGGCGCGCATGCGCTGCACGGCCGCATGCAGCCGCCGCAGCTGCTGCAGACTGTCCTCCAGCACGCCCGGACTGTGCGGCGTCACGCTTATTGTTGGCACCTGCACAAAAAGTTATCATTGTTATCTGCGTCAACAGTATTTAAATGGAACTTGGAAGCTGGTGGTAGGATATTCATATCCGCCGGGATAGCAACCACCGTACACATGGTGTAAAACCCGCCATAGTGACACTCGCAAGTGTGTCGCGTTCCGGGATCAACCAGTGTACATCCGGTTTTTGTCGGGGGTCTAGAGTTGTGGTACCTTGTTAGGCCGTTTTGCGGCCTTCTGAGTACTCTGACATTAGATCCGCGACCGCTTCTTCACCTTCTTGCCCATGGCGTAGTGTGAAGAAGCAGGCCGGCATGTGTTGAGTAGCTGGGGATAGATTGTCTCTCGCTACTCGACACTTTAATTGGACCGCACTGCGCTTCCCATCAGATGTGTGGTCGCTTTGCGATATCTAAATAAAAATAAAAAAAAAACATCTAGACTATACTAGACGGATACAATATTTTTAATTATTTGACATGTGCGGGAGGGAGATAGGCATCCGTTTCCAATTTCCACTATGCCTTTTGCTCATTATAATATTTAAATCAATACTTCGGCACCGTTTATTCATACTGTATTACGTTACTGTATTCATATTCGCAAAGGGGTTTCTTTATAGTTTTATTTTCTATTTCTATCTGTATATATAAAAGAAGAAGCTGACTGACTGACTGATCGATCAACGCACAGCCTAAACGGCTGGGGTTAGAGACTTGAAATTTTGACAGTAGGTACCTATTATGACGTAGGCATCCACTAAGGAAGGGTTTTTGGAAATACCACCCCTAAAGGGGTAAAATAGGGGATGAAAGTTTGTATGAAAATCCGTAATTTTTTAAGTTAAATTCATGTAAATTTGTATTTGGCATTATAGTTAAAAATAAACAAATATGTTTCAGGATTTTGGAAATTCTGCCTCTAAGGGGGTAAAATAGGGGATGAAAATCCATATTTTTTTAAGTTAAACGCATGAAAATTTGTTACTTTTCTCCCAAACATGACCTCCACGCGGGCGGAGCCGCGAGCAACAGCTAGTAGCAAATAAACAAACACAGGAGACTACCTTATTCTCTTAAATATATAAAAAAACGAACGAGCCTTATAGTAGTCGTATATGATGTGTAACATCTGACATCACACCTTGGTAATAAGCAACAAAAAAAAAGATTGTTCGTAACGAGAATAATTCTTTTAATTAAAATGTTATTCCATTCATTCGAATCCGTTGATTCGATTCCATTCATTCGAAAACCTCTCAGAAAATGGGTTGATACCATCTGATGGCCAACTCTAGCACCCCGCGCCCAAATCAAATAGCGCGCGCTTTCCCGACTTCCTGTTACACACTTCCGTCCCTGCGAAGTATCAAATCTATCCTGTCTTCTATTATAGAGACTATCCCGCCCACACACCCGCCATTGTAACTCCTGTTTAGCCAGGATCAACAATGGCACGCATTTTTTGACACCGAGTAATGAAACTCGGCGAGTCTCCGGGAATGCTTAATAACTGTCTTTTATCCCGCAACGAAATTAATCAAATAGAAATATAGGGAGGAGTTGGAAATATAAATTGTCCACTTCCCTCCATAGCAAAGCGGGAGACAAATACTGAACTAAAAAGGTATTAACCTCCAATAAAGGGACATTTACGTCTGGAGAAGCCAGACGTAAAGCACCACGGAAGTTACTTAACGGGTCCTATCATGCGAGCTGTTACGCTTGATTCCAATAATAGGTATGGCAAAATCGCCGGAAAGCACGGAAATTCCTCCCAGTCTCCACAAGGTCCATATAGTATACGACTCCAGATGTTATCTGCATACTGTCAAGCATAATGTTGCGCTCATTTTGCCAGAGACTACACTCCCAAAGAACATGATGCGCGGACTGTTCGTACTCACAGTTTGGTGTAGAACATGGGCACGCAGGCGAATCAACCAACTTAAATGAGAATAGTTTGCTCTTAAAGTTGCCATGACCGGTGAGAAATTGTGAAACACAGTGATCAATTTCTAGCCAAGTTTTTGTTAGACGATCGCGAACCAAAGGAAAATACTGATATAAATGCCGCCCTTTAATTGAATTATCCCATCGACATTGCCACTCGTTTAGCAGTTCGTTGCATATTTCGGAACGCTGTTTAAAAAACCTGTCTTCTATTATGTTAAGTACCTGTGCTCTAGCGGCTGCCATGTCTGGGGGTGGCGTGGACCGCGTCACGTGCTCGGTCACCTCGTCCTCGCTGCTGTCCGTGCGGATGTCGGAACTGCCGCCGCCCTCGTCTGCAAACAACATCACTCCTTGTACTAAATGTTAAATCATAAACGCACAACCTCAAAATAGGTTGTTAACAATGGGCTACTGAATCCATTTCAGTAACTTTTGAACTAGGCAATCTTAATCCTTAAAACAATAAGATCTTTTTTATCCTGGCACGGCAAAATGATAAGCACACTGCACCTGATAAGCGCAGTGCCGTCCAGATAGAGTATTAAGACAATCTATCCCTCTCTACTCCATGGGTAAACGAGATGAAGAACCGGTCGAGAGTGTAGTGTCAGAGTACTCAGGAGTAAACATCGTACCCCAACTCTAGACCCCCGACAATAACCGGATGTACACTGGCTGATCCCGGAACGCGATACTTGTGTGTTTCACTATAGCGGGTTTTCCACCCTGTGTACGGTGGTCGCTATCCGGGCGGATATGAATATCCTACCACCAGCAGACGATCAAAAACATAAATCCCGTTGAAAGGTTCTTTTTTTAAATGCAACAATAAACCAAATCCGTTATCAAATAAAATATACTTTACTAGATGTTGCTCGGAGCCGCGAGCCCACGTGGAGGAGAAAAAGTATATAATACAAAATACCAAACTTCAAAAATTACGGATTTTCAGCAAACTTTCATACCCTATATTATTACCTCCTTAGGGGTAGAATTTCCAAAAATCCTGAAATATATTTTTTTTTATTTTTAACTAACTAACAATAATTATAATAATACTAGCCCTGTATTAGACACTGTCCAACTGCTGGGCACGGGCCTCCTCTAGTAATGAGAGGGGGTTAGGCCTTAGTCCATCATGCTGGCCTAATGCGGGTTTATTTATTTATTTATTTATTTATTTATTAAGGTACGTCAACAATATTCATAATATACATAGAATTATTACATACATATTATATACGGGTTGAAAGACTTCACATACATTCGAAATTCTTATGAGACTTATAGACCCTAAGTACACCGCTACTACTCAATTTGGAACACCTGTGTCTAAAGTATGACCAAAAAGACCATAAGCTCAGCATTTGCCAGGTAGTGAAGTGCTGCCTGGCGCTGGTATTCTGCCTAGGCCTTAAATAAATTTATTTTATGCTGAAATTTTTTTAAAAGACGTTATTTAGTCGATCATTTACAATGTATGGATACATAAACGAGAAGGACGGATGTATAGTGGATTACGTATTATAGGATTAAGCATAATCTCGTTAAGTCGTACAGTTGGATGTAAAGCAAAAATATATCTCATGGTTCCTACATTTATGTTTGGTTCCGTACGTTGACGTAACATCTACACTTAAGTGCGCATCTTATAAGCCTGTAACACGACAGGTGTGTAAAAATATCTATACGCCGATGGTGGTGCCACCACATACTTGTTGTTTCCGCCGCGCATGGTTGATAGGCCGTCTGCTATTTTTTTTATGCCCCCTATGTATTACTGCATAGGGATTTATATCCATTCATTCATTCAGGTTCATATACCCTGGGATTGTTACGTAAGCGCCGAAGGCCACCGCGGGGTTTTAGTTGGTAGTGTCGGGTAGGGACTCGGCCCAGTGGCTAACGGATAGCCATCATCCGGGCGAGGGATTGCTGGGTTGTAGGACAGGCTATTCCAGCATAACCGTTTTATTTTTATTGGGCTTCCCCCTGGAGCGGGCGGCAGTAATAAAGCGCTTTCCCAGTGATAACAAGAGAAAGGTGGTTCATATTCGCTACCCGAGTGTGGGAAACACATCAAGCGTGTAGCGAGCTGCAAGGCTGAATATAATTCATAATTGTGTAATGACATATGAAAATAATTATATAACTAAAACCAATATACCTAAACGATTCATAGTTCCATAATTTGTAGAAATAAGACTATCTGATTTTTTTTTTAATCCTAGCACGGCAAAGTGACCGCACTTCACCTGATGGTAAGCGCAGTACGGTCCAATTAGAGTATCGAGTAGCGAGAGACGATCTATCCCCCGCTACTCAACACAATCATGCCGGCCTGCTCCTTCACACTACGCCATGGGCAAGAAGGTGAAGAAGCGGTCGAGGGTCTATTGTCAGAGTACTTAGAAGGCCGCAATATTATTATCAAGGCAACAAAACTACTGCTGACCAGATTAATTTATTCCTAGTAGGTATTTATGTAGCATCTATTGATAGTTCTTCACCTTCTCCCATATCTATTTCATGACGCCTCGCAATAGGATTATCAGCAAGACCGGGATGAGACGGGTCCATTTTGTATCCCCCGTAAAATAAAAATACGTTCACTACATAATCAATCCCCTATTTCAATGACCTCGTGTTATGCTCGTCTCATTTAGTTAATAGGGGTTTAATGTAGGCCCCTAGCTAAGTCCACAATCTTAAAAATCGTTTAGTCCATTTATTACTGCGGTAGGAAAACATTTTCACGTCATAATTTATCAGTATTCAGTATAAAAGAGAGGCAGAATAAAAATATTTAGAAAACTATTTCGTTATTAATTCGAAGAAACAAAATTTCGCCTCTGTTTGTTGTCTCGTCAGAAACAACTTTGTTCATTCCTTCTTTGCCTACTCCAATTTGAAATATGCTTTGCGAAATACAACACAGTTTTCAATTATAAAATACTTATAGACATTCCATAAACTTTTATAAAGTTATAGCAAGTGAACCTAATAAAGATGAACTATAAAATCAAATATAGAATTTAATCCATACTAATACTATAAATGCAAAAGTAACTCTGTTTGTTTGTTTGTTACCTCTTCACGACTAAACGGCTGAACGGATTGTAATGAAATTTGATAAGGGAATAGATTATATACTGGAGAAGGACATAGGCTATCTTTTTTCTCAAAAAACAACCTTGAAAGGGGTCAAATAGGAGTTCAAAATTTGTATGGGAAATCCATAATTCCTCGACTTAGGGATCTGTAAATTCATATTTAGGCTTTTGGTAGGAAATAAAGAAATACGTGATTCAGCGTTTTTGAAAAATTATCCCTAAAAAGGGCAAAGTGAGGTTAAACTTATGAGGTATTCTTTAGATGCAATCTCAAGATTCAAGCACAACAATACTGAGAGGCTGGACAATCGCTACAGGTGCCTCAGTGCAGAAGACAACTCCTTGGATTGTATACTTCTGCTCCCGAAAATAACCTCCACGCGGGCGGAGCCGCGAGCAACAGCTAGTTAATTTCATATTTTAAAGATAGTCTTTAGTGAAATATTATCGAATCGGTGCTCATGCCAGTGGCTGTATCGCTTTAGTAAAAGTTCATTCACGAGAAGATCTCTACTTAAGCACCTAGCTGATGGCAGAGGCTGTTCTGCCAATGGATGGCGTTGATTATCGAAATTATTTCTGGTATAACTTAAGATAATTAATATCCACAAATTCTAGAAAGAAGAAGAAGAAGTAACAGTCCCATATAGCAGTCAATACAACTATCCTTTTATGAATAACTTGACATATGACATAACTTATATTAGCTTAGTTTTGATATATATCGCATCGTCTCAACAAAAATGACCTCAATCGAGTCGTTCAAAAGCAACAAACATAATCAAAGATCAATAACATATGCATACAATATTATTAAATTTGTCAACCATTCTTACAAATTTTGGCAAATGCTATGAAACAGGATTGAATACAAACATCAACATCGTATCATACAGCTGGTTTGAGAACCAGTTCGGTATTGTAGTAACTAAAAAATAAGTTTTTTTTTTTTTATTCTGGTGCGGCAAAGTGACCACACTGCACCAGTGCGCAGTGCCGTCCAGATAGAGTATCAAGTAGCAAGAGACAGTCTATCCCTCGCTACTCAACACAATCATGCCGGCCTGCTGTTTAGCTTCTTCACACTATGCCTAAAGGACCCAGGATCATAGGAAGGAGCACACGGTAGCTGGCAAACTGTTCCACAGCTTGATGGTGCGGCAAAAATACGAGTTTGCGAACCTCTTGGTTCGGGCCGGGGTAGTAGATACCACGAAGCTGTGGCTCCGCAATCCAGTACGCGTGGTTCTGGTATGGAAGGGAGAGGATGGGATAAGATCAAACAATTCTTCAGAGCATTCGCCATGATACAGACGGTAGAACACGCTAAGCGAGGAAATATCCCTACGCAGCTGTAGCGGCTCCAGGCTGTTACTCACGTCTGCATCATTCGCAATGCGGATGGCCCGCCGCTGCAACCCATCCAAGGCATCGAGAAGGTACCTTGCGGAACCGTCCCAGAGGTGCGAGCAGTATTCCATTCCCGGCCGCACTTGCGCTTTATATAAGCGGTAGAGCTGACCGGGCGTGAAAAACCGCCGCACCCTGTTCAGGATTCCGACCCTGCGGGAAGTGGCGGATATTACGCCCTCGATGTGACTCCTTGGATTAAGATCGCAGCGGATATCCATACCTAGGACACTAAGGTCATTCCGCATTGCGAGTGGAACACCCTGAAGAACGGGGATTGGAGAAAACGGGGATTTCTTGCACGAAAACGCGCACACCTGGGTTTTCTTGGCATTAAACTCAACCCGATTCCTGGTACCCCATGATGATGATGGTATCCCAGCGCTTGTTCTCAAAAAGTGTGCAGCGGAGTTGTCTCCTGCACTGACGCGCCTATACCGATCGTCCTACCTCTCAGGTGTTGTGCCTGAATCTTGGAGGGAAGCCAATGTGCAGCCGATCCCCAAAAAGGGTGATCGGTCAGACCCTAACAATTATCGCCCAATCGCCATCACCTCAGTGATGTGTAAAGTCATGGAGCGACTAATTAACAGCCAATTGGTTCGCTACCTGGAGGATCACTCGTTGATCAGTGACAGACAATACGGGTTCCGTCATAATCGATCAACGGGTGATCTTCTAGCGTTTGTATTACATCACTGGGGCGAGGCGATTGACAGGCATGGCGAGGCTCTGGCTGTGAGTCTCGACATAGCCAAGGCATTTGATAGGGTCTGGCATCGCGGCCTTCTCTCCAAGCTCCCGACATACGGTCTGCCCGACAACCTGTGCAAGTGGATCTCCGGCTTTCTGCATGAGCGTAGAATACGTGTCCTCCTTGATGGACACGCTTCGCAGCTCATGTCAGTAAATGCAGGAGTACCACAAGGTTCTGTGCTTTCGCCCACCTTGTTTATTCTGCATATTAATGATATGTTGTCGCTTGGCAACATTCATTGCTATGCAGATGACAGCACGGTTCATGGGCGTTATTGCAGCAAGCCTCCTGGTTGCCGGGCGGATACTGAGAGGAGACGCGAGGATCTTGTCATTGAGCTCAACCAGGCCTTGGATCTCATATCAAGTTTGTTCTATCAAATCTATCAGATGTTATTTTTATGTCTAAATTTGGTATTTCTTCACGTTTTCTTTATTCAGCTCCATTGTTCCACGTTGTGGTACTTACATCAGGCGACGCACTGACTGCTGGTACTTGATAACAGTACCACTAGTCAGTACCTGGCAAGACGTAAGTACATCTTCATGAACTTGTTTGGGTTCATTTGTTTCGTGTTTAGATGTTACTTGATCTTCCTCTCTCCTATATTCCACTTATTCTGCATGGTGTCTTCACGTCGTGGTACTTACATCAGGCGACGCACTGACTGCTGGTACTTGATAACAGTACCACTAGTCAGTACCTGGCAAGACGTAAGTACATCTTCATGAACTTGTTTGGATGTATTTCTTTCTTGTTTGGGTGTTACTTGGTCTTCTTTTATTTGCGTATTCCACTTCAATCTGCATGGATGGCTTCACGTCGTGGTACTTACATCAGGCGACGCACTGACTGCTGGTACTCGATAACAGTACCACTAGTCAGTACCTGGCAAGACGTAAGTACATCTTCATGAACTTGTTTGGATGTATTTGTTTCTTGTTTGGGTGTTACTTGGTCTTCTTTTATTTGCGTATTCCACTTCAATCTGCATTGATGTCTTCATGTCGTGGTACCTACATCAGGCGTAGCACTGATTGCTGGTACTGCATAACAGTATCACCAGCCAGTACATAGCAAGACGTAGGTGCATGATCAAAAACTAGTATTAGCAAAATAACCGAGTTCTATGTAAAGTAGTTTTTCAAAAGGCACATAAACTATGAATTACACTTAATGATTGATTTATTGATCACTGTTACACAACTTAGTGCCTCGCGTAACAACCCAATGTCAGGATGTACTAAATAGTGCGTTCTAATATATTTTAGATGTATGCAGACAGTATGTACCCATAAGCTTAACTACAACTTATTTATTTATTTATTTATTTATATATTTGGCCACCAACAATTGCTTACACTAGAACACATGTGTAAGTGTAGCAACCACTTAAAGGTAGGCACCACATACACCAGTTTGAGCAGCAAACATAACATCAATTAAAACTTAACTAAAAAAAAAAAGGCAATGATAAAATAAAGAAACAACACCAAAAACAGCAAAAAAAATAGGATAAAAAAAAATAACAAAACTAAAAACTTTACGTAACACAACTAATAGGATAGGGGTCATAATAGGATAGGAATAATAATAGGATAGGATATCTTTAAATATTAAAGAGTAAAATAAGTGGTATCAATATTATACAATAAACAAGAAAATCAATAAAAGCAAAATGGGAACACATGTTATGCATCCCAAATCAATTCCCCATCATTTAGGCAAGTATAAATTGACCTGGACAGCTTGGCTAGAGAATCCACGTGTATATCAATATTATCGCTACAGCTGTTAATAATTTTGGCAAATCTGGCGTGAGGCGAATTGGCACCCAGTACTGTTCTTCTTAGAGGTGGGCAAAGTGGTGTGATTGGCTTTCGAGGTGTCCTCGTAGGAACGCGGAGCCTAAAGGAATTCAGTAGTTGGGGGCAGTCAATTTTGTGCTTAAATATCTTGCAAGCGAATAATGCGTCATTGAACAGTCTTCGTTTGGCCAAAGAAGTTAATTTAAAATACTTTAATCGACTGTTATATGACGGGATTACTTTATTCAAATGCAACGAAAACGATAGGTGCCAAAGAAATCTTTTTTACTTGAACCACATAGTAGGCTATATACAGATGTGAACCAATCTGATTGCACATTAACGGTACTGCGAACGAACAACTAATGAATTGGTAATGAACTGACTACCGGTACGCCGTGGCAGTCTCCTTTTATTGCAATATAAGCCTTCCCCCGGTCAATCTTTAACTTATTAATCTACCCGTAGTTATTTCGTAAAATATTGTCGATATATCTTTCTGTCAAATGGGAACTACCCTAACACTAGTTTTGGTGCATTTGTTTCGTTAAAGTGTCACGTTGGTCTTTTTTATTTGCGTATTCCACTATATTCTGCATGGTGTCTTCACGTTGTGGTACTTACATCAGGCGAGGAACTGGCTGCTGGTGCTGTGTAACAACACCACTAGTCAGTACCTGGCAAGACGCAAGTACATCTTCATGAACTTGTTTAGGTTTATTTGTTTCGTGTTTAGATGTTACTTGATCTTCCTCTCTCCTATATTCCACTTATTCTGCATGGTGTCTTCTCGTCGTGGTACTTACATCAGGCGAGGCACTGGCTGCTGGTGCTGTGTAACAACACCACTAGTCAGTACCTGGCAAGACGTAAGTACATCTTCATGAACTGGTTTGGGTTCATTTGTTTCGTGTTTAGATGTTACTTGATCTTCCTCTCTCCTATATTCCACTTATTCTGCATGGTGTCTTCTCGTCGTGGTACTTACATCAGGCGAGGAACTGGCTGCTGGTGCTGTGTAACAACACCACTAGTCAGTACCTGGCAAGACGCGAGTACATCTTCATGAACTTGTTTGGGTTCATTTGTTTCGTTTTTAGATGTTACTTGATCTTCCTCTCTCCTATATTCCACTTATTCTGCATGGTGTCTTCACGTCTTGGTACTTACATCAGGCGAGGAACTGGCTGCTGGTGCTGTGTAACAACACCACTAGTCAGTACCTGGCAAGACGTAAGTACATCTTCATGAACTTGTTTGGATGTATTTCTTTCTTGTTTGGGTGTTACTTGGTCTTCTTTTATTTGCGTATTCCACTTCAATCTGCATGGATGGCTTCACGTCGTGGTACTTACATCAGGCGACGCACTGACTGCTGGTACTTGATAACAGTACCACTAGTCAGTACCTGGCAAGACGTAAGTACATCTTCATGAACTGGTTTGGGTTCATTTGTTTCGTGTTTAGATGTTACTTGATCTTCCTCTCTCCTATATTCCACTTATTCTGCATGGTGTCTTCTCGTCGTGGTACTTACATCAGGCGAGGAACTGGCTCCTGGTGCTGTGTAACAACACCACTAGTCAGTACCTGGCAAGACGTAAGTACATCTTCATGAACTGGTTTGGGTTCATTTGTTTCGTGTTTAGATGTTACTTGATCTTCCTCTCTCCTATATTCCACTTATTCTGCATGGTGTCTTCTCGTCGTGGTACTTACATCAGGCGAGGAACTGGCTCCTGGTGCTGTGTAACAACACCACTAATCAGTACCTGGCAAGACGTAGGTACATCTTCATGAACTGGTTTGGGTTCATTTGTTTCGTGTTTAGATGTTACTTGATCTTCCTCTCTCCTATATTCCACGTATTCTGCATGGTGTCTTCTCGTCGTGGTACTTACATCAGGCGAGGAACTGGCTGCTGGTGCTGTGTAACAACACCACTAGTCAGTACCTGGCAAGACGCAAGTACATCTTCATGAACTTGTTTGGGTTCATTTGTTTCGTGTTTAGATGTTACTTGATCTTCCTCTCTCCTATATTCCACTTATTCTGCATGGTGTCTTCACGTCGTGGTACTTACATCAGGCGAGGAACTGGCTGCTGGTGCTGTGTAACAACACCACTAGTCAGTACCTGGCAAGACGCAAGTACATCTTCATGAACTTGTTTGGGTTCATTTGTTTCGTGTTTAGATGTTACTTGATCTTCCTCTCTCCTATATTCCACTTATTCTGCATGGTGTCTTCTCGTCGTGGTACTTACATTAGGCGAGGAACTGGCTGCTGGTGCTGTGTAACAACACCACTAGTCAGTACCTGGCAAGACGTAAGTACATCTTCATGAACTGGTTTGGGTTCATTTGTTTCGTGTTTAGATGTTACTTGATCTTCCTCTCTCCTATATTCCACTTATTCTGCATGGTGTCTTCTCGTCGTGGTACTTACATCAGGCGAGGAACTGGCTCCTGGTGCTGTGTAACAACACCACTAGTCAGTACCTGGCAAGACGTAAGTACATCTTCATGAACTGGTTTGGGTTCATTTGTTTCGTGTTTAGATGTTACTTGATCTTCCTCTCTCCTATATTCCACTTATTCTGCATGGTGTCTTCTCGTCGTGGTACTTACATCAGGCGAGGAACTGGCTCCTGGTGCTGTGTAACAACACCACTAGTCAGTACCTGGCAAGACGTAGGTACATCTTCATGAACTGGTTTGGGTTCATTTGTTTCGTGTTTAGATGTTACTTGATCTTCCTCTCTCCTATATTCCACTTATTCTGCATGGTGTCTTCACGTCGTGGTACTTACATCAGGCGAGGAACTGGCTGCTGGTGCTGTGTAACAACACCACTAGTCAGTACCTGGCAAGACGCAAGTACATCTTCATGAACTTGTTTGGGTTCATTTGTTTCGTGTTTAGATGTTACTTGATCTTCCTCTCTCCTATATTCCACTTATTCTGCATGGTGTCTTCTCGTCGTGGTACTTACATTAGGCGAGGAACTGGCTGCTGGTGCTGTGTAACAACACCACTAGTCAGTACCTGGCAAGACGTAAGTACATCTTCATGAACTTGTTTGGATGTATTTCTTTCTTGTTTGGGTGTTACTTGGTCTTCTTTTATTTGCGTATTCCACTTCAATCTGCATGGATGGCTTCACGTCGTGGTACTTACATCAGGCGACGCACTGACTGCTGGTACTTGATAACAGTACCACTAGTCAGTACCTGGCAAGACGTAAGTACATCTTCATGAACTGGTTTGGGTTCATTTGTTTCGTGTTTAGATGTTACTTGATCTTCCTCTCTCCTATATTCCACTTATTCTGCATGGTGTCTTCTCGTCGTGGTACTTACATCAGGCGAGGAACTGGCTCCTGGTGCTGTGTAACAACACCACTAGTCAGTACCTGGCAAGACGTAAGTACATCTTCATGAACTGGTTTGGGTTCATTTGTTTCGTGTTTAGATGTTACTTGATCTTCCTCTCTCCTATATTCCACTTATTCTGCATGGTGTCTTCTCGTCGTGGTACTTACATCAGGCGAGGAACTGGCTCCTGGTGCTGTGTAACAACACCACTAATCAGTACCTGGCAAGACGTAGGTACATCTTCATGAACTGGTTTGGGTTCATTTGTTTCGTGTTTAGATGTTACTTGATCTTCCTCTCTCCTATATTCCACGTATTCTGCATGGTGTCTTCTCGTCGTGGTACTTACATCAGGCGAGGAACTGGCTGCTGGTGCTGTGTAACAACACCACTAGTCAGTACCTGGCAAGACGCAAGTACATCTTCATGAACTTGTTTGGGTTCATTTGTTTCGTGTTTAGATGTTACTTGATCTTCCTCTCTCCTATATTCCACTTATTCTGCATGGTGTCTTCACGTCGTGGTACTTACATCAGGCGAGGAACTGGCTGCTGGTGCTGTGTAACAACACCACTAGTCAGTACCTGGCAAGACGCAAGTACATCTTCATGAACTTGTTTGGGTTCATTTGTTTCGTGTTTAGATGTTACTTGATCTTCCTCTCTCCTATATTCCACTTATTCTGCATGGTGTCTTCTCGTCGTGGTACTTACATTAGGCGAGGAACTGGCTGCTGGTGCTGTGTAACAACACCACTAGTCAGTACCTGGCAAGACGTAAGTACATCTTCATGAACTGGTTTGGGTTCATTTGTTTCGTGTTTAGATGTTACTTGATCTTCCTCTCTCCTATATTCCACTTATTCTGCATGGTGTCTTCTCGTCGTGGTACTTACATCAGGCGAGGAACTGGCTCCTGGTGCTGTGTAACAACACCACTAGTCAGTACCTGGCAAGACGTAAGTACATCTTCATGAACTGGTTTGGGTTCATTTGTTTCGTGTTTAGATGTTACTTGATCTTCCTCTCTCCTATATTCCACTTATTCTGCATGGTGTCTTCTCGTCGTGGTACTTACATCAGGCGAGGAACTGGCTCCTGGTGCTGTGTAACAACACCACTAGTCAGTACCTGGCAAGACGTAGGTACATCTTCATGAACTGGTTTGGGTTCATTTGTTTCGTGTTTAGATGTTACTTGATCTTCCTCTCTCCTATATTCCACGTATTCTGCATGGTGTCTTCTCGTCGTGGTACTTACATCAGGCGAGGAACTGGCAGCTGGTGCTGTGTAACAACACCACTAGTCAGTACCTGGCAAGACGCAAGTACATCTTCATGAACTTGTTTGGGTTCATTTGTTTCGTGTTTAGATGTTACTTGATCTTCCTCTCTCCTATATTTCACTTATTCTGCATGGTGTCTTCACGTCGTGGTACTTACATCAGGCGAGGAACTGGCTCCTGGTGCTGTGTAACAACACCACTAGTCAGTACCTGGCAAGACGTAAGTACATCTTCATGAACTGGTTTGGGTTCATTTGTTTCGTGTTTAGATGTTACTTGATCTTCCTCTCTCCTATATTCCACGTATTCTGCATGGTGTCTTCTCGTCGTGGTACTTACATCAGGCGAGGAACTGGCTGCTGGTGCTGTGTAACAACACCACTAGTCAGTACCTGGCAAGACGCAAGTACATCTTCATGAACTTGTTTGGGTTCATTTGTTTCGTGTTTAGATGTTACTTGATCTTCCTCTCTCCTATATTTCACTTATTCTGCATGGTGTCTTCACGTCGTGGTACTTACATCAGGCGAGGAACTGGCTCCTGGTGCTGTGTAACAACACCACTAGTCAGTACCTGGCAAGACGTAAGTACATCTTCATGAACTGGTTTGGGTTCATTTGTTTCGTGTTTAGATGTTACTTGATCTTCCTCTCTCCTATATTCCACTTATTCTGTATGGTGTCTTCACGTCGTGGTACCTACATCAGGCGAGGAACTGGCTGCTGGTGCTGTGTAACAACACCACTAGTACCACCACCAGATGGCATAAGTTTGCCAGCTATCAAAATAAGTAAATACTTATATGCGCACATAAGAAGTTATACTTCTTTGGCGTAGCAAAACTATCTACAAAAATGTATACCGCGTAGCAATGCTATACATATGTAGAAATGACGATAAAAATAAAGATATTAAAAACCATTGATAATGGTTTAATTAATAATACATACGTCAGTAAACCTTAATAATAAAAAACTGAATAAAACTGATTTTATTATTTATCATAAAACACCTCTTGTATATATATGAAAATACCGGAATAAAAATCATGATTACAGATATCACTTTATAAAGCAAAATAATACTAAAACTCAAGTTATTTGAACCCTTGAGCCAGTATTTATAAGACATATAAATAAAACTTGATTTCCCTAGAGAAATTATCTGCGACACACAATTGTTTGAGCGGAACGGGAAATTGGCGTTAAACGGGATGTCGATGTCCTCTGTATCGCGGATGAGATGACACCTAGCTGCTCAAGCCAGTGTAATGTGTATACAGCTGTATATAGCGCGTTGTGTAATAATGTGTGTACATATTTATTTGATTACACTTACACAGCTTTTACACACAGATGATGCAGATATTAACGAAGTAAATGTAATATAAGGATATCACAACTCATACATTACATTTCATTACAACACATTAAATAACATTTCAATATGTATCTATACATAGTATAAAATGAAGTCGCCCTCCGCGTCTGTCTGTATATTCGCTAACTCCTTCTAAACCACGCAACGGATTTTGAAACGGTTTTCACCATTACGTAGATAATTTATTCCGGATGGTTTATATGTACCTAGTCAGGTCATAAATTCTGTCACATGTTTAATATAAAATAATTGAAACAAGTTTATTCATTATGTAACCATTTATATACCAAAATGAACTTAACAAAACATAGATTCTTATGACACTAAAGTTTATTCGATGACCTCCGTGATTTTGAATACAGGCCTTCAATCTGCGCGGCCAGTTGTCTATCGCAGCACGAACGAGGTCCATGTCAATATCGGCGGCTGCCTTAATCAAGGATGTCTTGAGTGACTCCAAATTGGGATGAGGCTTTGAGCACGCCTTTTCCTCCAAGTGTTGCCATATCTTGTAATCTAACGGATTCAAATCTGGACTGGAGGAGGGCCAGTCTTCGTGCCGGATGAAGTCGATTTCACGCGCCACCAGCCAGTCTTGTGTGCTCTTCGCTCTATGAGCTGGCGCCGAATCTTGTTGGAATACCCAGTGCCAGTTATTGAACATGGTATGAGAAACAGGTTCCACAAGGTTCGTCAGGAATGTATTTTGATACACAACTGCATTCGTTTTTACACCTTTCTCACAAAAATGTACCTCTGTTAAGCCCCAATAAGAAACTCCCAACCATACCATGAGCGAGGATGGAAAATGACCTCGTTGGACACGCGGAATACGGTTGCTCGCTTCTTCACTACTGTATGCGTACACCTTATCATTTTGTTTGTTGTAGCTCTCTTCTACGGTAAAATTTTTTTCATCTGAAAAAAGAATTTCCCGATATTTTTTTCCCGCGTACCGCTTCAACAAAGCGCGGCATCTCTTCAGTCTCAGGTCCATTAGACGAGCATTCAAACGATGTCCTGTTTTTCTTCGATATGCCCGAAGCCCTCAGTCTTCATTTAACACCCTTTTCACCGTGGTTCTGCTTAACCCCATCTGAAGGGCCAACAGTTTCTGCTTACGTTTGGGATTTCTTTGAATTCGCGCCTTCACAGCTTTTATCACTGCTAGAGTCCTAACAGACCGATGGCGACCACTTCTTGACCTGTCATCTACACTAGAGTCTTCATTGTATCGTTTGATGTTATTTAAAATAAAAGTTTTTACTGTGTGACAATACTTATGACCTGACTAGGTATATTATAGCTTAATAAAAATTTCGTATGTACATACATACATACATATACACTCACGCCTATAATCCCCGAAGGGGTAGGCAGAGGTGTAACCAGTACACCCACTTTTCGCCGAATTTCGGTCCCATAATTTGATAGGGGGCTAGCCTTTCGTATGTATAATTAATAAAGATATTTCGGAACCAAGTCACCAAAAGATTTCCTTTCATGCCGAACGTTGTTTCTATGGCAACGTATCCTAACAGGCTCTTTTGTTTTATTGTAGAACTAGCGTCTCGGTTTATACTTAGACGAAAAAACCTTATAAAGGACCTGGTGTAACTAAGGAAAAAACTTGTATACCTAATGACAACCGAGGATGTTGAATGGAGTCTAAAAATAAATAATCAATCAAAGATGTAACATTATTCATTAAATATATTAAAATACTTGTTACAAAAAGTAAATTAATGATACATTTCACAATAAATTACTAATCTAATTCAAATGAACATCAAATTTATGCCAGTTTATAAGGAATATATATGTAGCAGGCATTTCCACATGGCGAGGCGGTGGGAGGGTTGAAACGTCCCTTTCCCATCGCCAGATATAGTCAGGATGCATAGTGTATGATAGTTCGGTAGAAAAACACGAGATTAACACTTCACGAGTTTAATAAACTACCACCAGTTCGGAATGCAGTTATCCATGGGGAAGAGCTGGCAAGAAACCCTATGGTTGCTCTTTTAAACACATCACAGTTTACGTTACAATATGAGGTACACAATAACACTTTCATATCATGTTAACTTACTAGTTTAACAGTATTTCGGCATTACGACCGACAAGTTACTAAATGTTTCAATGATTATTCACGAATGCCGCACCAGAGACGAGGTGCTCTTTTTAACCGACTTCAAAAAAGGAGAAGGTTAACAATTCGTCGGAATCTTTTTTTTTATGTATGTTACCCGATTACTCGAAGACGCCTGGACTGATTCGAGAAATTATTTTTTTGTTTAAAAGGGTATACTTCCCAGTTGGTCCCATTAGCACCAAGTCAGGATCTGATGATGGGATCTCAGAAAAATCAAGGAAAATCAAATTTTATAGTGACGCTTAATTTTATATTGTGATTTTCGTTGGGACCCACTCCTCAGCGAGTGAGATCACTCGATAAACAACACTAAACTACCTTCAAAATCGCAAAACAAATGACGGTACCCACAGTTTACAATAAATAAAGTTAGTAGCAAGTTCAAACTATATAAATAAAACTTTAAATTATTTTGACGCCGCAACCAATAATATTACAATTAGATTTGTTTTCACAAACACAATTCACGTATTTTTAAAGTTACATAACTATATTACTGTTATAAATTTAATATTATTACCAAAATATTATTACAATAAAATGTGTTGACAGTTGCTATGTAAACAACCGCGCACAAACAATGGATGATAACCGGCCGCAACGAAGTATTTTCGAAGAAGGATACAGTAAAAGTTGACAGTACGTTATAAAGTAAAATATAGCTATCCTTTTTTACGTACATCATACGGCGTTATAGAGATGGCACTATGTTTATGTATACATATATGGAATTATTATATATTTGTATAACCTAGTGATTCTATAGCGAAACACGTCAAGTCCTTGTATATATAGTTATTCGTAAATAAACAATTTTTTCTACGTTTCGGTGTTTGGGTCTGCCACGAATTGGCTCTTTACTTACATAAATGTATACATGTCATTGTGTAGCTTATGTTCTAGATTACAAATGCATTATTAATTAACATGCTTAGGCTTAGTCTAACCGGGATATTGAGATATATAGTATTAAAAGTTCTGTCGACAACCAACGCCATCTATTATTGGCGCAGTTAATACACAACAACGTCACTATGCACACAACGATTAACGAAGCAGGCAACGAAACACTTGTAGATACATTATTAAACTAAAATACTGAATACAAAAAAATATGTCTACATAATATTGCGCACCAACCGAAAAGGACGTTGCCCATCAGTTATTATTGAAAGAGATAATAAACATTCACACTCATAGGTCCTGGGTTCTAAAGCCAGATACAATACCCCCATCTAAATTAAAAATAGTTATTTATACTCTTTATTGTACACTAAAAACACACAAGATAGAAACCCTGCAAAAATTAATTAAAAGTATAATTGGCCGACTTATCGCTCTCGGCGATCTTTTCAAGACAACCATGGGATGGAAAAATTAGAAGCGGAAAAAACGGTAGGGCAGTCTGTGGAAAAAATTATTGGCAGGTAAAAGTTATATTCAATTTATGTTGCCGGTATCAGGAACTTCAAGAGGCAACTGCTACTATCTGACGTCTCACTTCAATCTTCACCAATCTCCGAAAACAACCAGTTAAAATCACTACAACTATGACTATGACAACTACTCCTCAACTCAACCTAAGCTTCTACTCTGTTCGTAGCATCTCGAGCACTACCTACTCGGCAAGAGTAGACTGCCGACTTAAGATTAAGCACCCGACATTAAGAATCTATAATGAAGTTCAGTAAGTTGAGTACAGTATGGAATACTTGGGTTAATTATCTTTAAGATGTCAGATAGTTTTTTTTATACTGGCACGGCAAAGTGACCACACTGCACCTGATGGTAAGCGCAGTGCAGTCCAATTAGAGTATCGAGTATCGAGTAGCGAGAGACAATCTATCCCCTGCTACTCAACGCAATCATGCCGGCCTGCTTCTTCACACTACGCCATGGCCAAGAATGTAAAGAAGCGGCCGAGGGTGTAGTGTCAGAGTATTCAGAAGGCCGCAGAACGGCCAAAAATCGTACCCCAACTCAATACCCCCGACAAAAAGTGAGTAGAGTATGGAACAGTTAAGTTAAATATCTTTAAGATGTCAGATAGTTTAGTATGATGAGGCAACAGATTAGCTTTGATTATTAACTCTGTATGCGGATTATGGAACCTATTTTATTTGGGTCTGTCGAATAGACACCCACATTTCTAAAAAATAAGTAAAAAAAATTAGGTTAAACAGTTTTATTGAATAAAAAGATAATAATGATGTGGATAATGTACTAAACGCTAACAAATAATTCGGTAGGTCTTATGTACCAGTCAACGAGTCAACACCACCACTCTCCTCATCTATCTAGGACATTTATCAGACAAAAAATAAAATCGTTAGGTACTAGTCAATACAACACTCTCCTCATTTATCTACGGCATTGGTAAGAAAAAAAGAAATCGTGGGGCGCGGGCACAGGCAAGCAAATCCTCACCCGCATATTCATTTGTATAAAGCACTTCCTACGTGTCATTCAGGAACCTTATATTTAACTACTGAATGCTTTAAAAGTCCCCCAAGCACAATTCTTCGTTAACTAAAAAGTTGCTCTCAACAATGTTTTCCACCCAGTTAAAACGTTGACAGTCCTTGTGCAAATTTAATCTGGCCAACACTTAAAAACTGCGGAGTACGAAACAAAGCAGTGGATTAAATGGGGGAAAAATAGGGTTTTTCCGCGGCCCCATTCGTACATTTCCACATTGGACCGCATACAATATGCATAATCATCCGCCCGAGGTGGTCTGGAGCGACCTACTTCGGCGCGGGTCAAGGCTTCGGCTGCAGCCTGTTGTGGTTGTTAAAAACCAATGTAATAGGACCTCTTGTTCATTGACAGGCTGGATACATTTAGACACTTCGAATTGTACGGACGGAAAGTGGATCTTCGCAAATTGGACTATGACAACAAAAAAAAAACATAAACTAAATGGCAACCAAAGGCACTGTTTACATGTTTGCTTTGTATTCAACACGGTGCGATGAGGGGATGACGCTCGGGTCATGCAAATGTTTGAAAATACTGAAATTGTGTCAATATGTCGTCATATTCAATCACAATGTTGATATTGTGGATATCTAGGCCACTGATATACCTAAATATTTTCAATCATTCTAGTATTAAATATTGTCCCACTGCTGGGCACAGGCCTCCTCTTCTAATAAGGGGTTAGGCCTTACTCCACCACGCTCGCCTAATGCGGGTTGGTAGACTTCACATACCTTCGAGATTCTTATTAGAATTCTCAGGTATGCAGGTTTTCTCATGATGTTTTCCTTCACCGTTAATACAAGCGATAATTAACATTTACATACACACATAACTTTAGATAAGTCAGAGGTGTATGCCATTTGGGTTTTGAACATACGACTTTTGTCTTGACAGTCCGTACCGCAACCAACTAGGCTATCGCTGGTCATTAGTTAGATCATTAGTTAGCTGTTATTAGTTACATATACGCTAACAAAAGTTTTAGACACAAAATCTATCTACATTAAATATTACAAATTTTAAGAATCAAACGCATTTCGCAGAAAATGCGCAATTATTTCGCCACAAGTAAAACTGAAACATTTATCGCAGAACGTTACATCACAGAAGACCGCATCCGATATTCTTGTGGGAAAGTAAACTGCGTATCAGATAACGCGTATCCCAGATATTACACGTAGAGACGCGCGCTATCATTAAAACATTACATCACATGGTGTCTTTTAGATGATTGAGAAATGCGAGTGCTAAGTAGACAATCTTTTATAGGATTACTAGCTGTTGCTCGCGGCTCCGCCTGCGTGGAGGTTATATTCGGGAGCAGAAGTATACAATCCAAGGAGTTGTCTCCTGCACTGAGGCACCTGTAGCGATTGTCCAGCCTCTCAGGTGTTGTGCCTGAATCTTGAGATTGCATCTAAAGAATACCCCATAAGTTTAATCTCACTTTGCCCCTTTTAGGGATGATTTTTCAAAAAAGTTGAAACACGTATTTCTTTATTTCCTACCAAAAGCCTAAATATGAATTTACAGATCCCTGAGTCGAGAAATTATGGATTTCCCATACAAATTTTGAACTCCTATTTGACCCCTTTCAAGGTTGTTTTTTAAGAAAAAAGATAGCCTATGCCCTTCTCCAGGATATAATCTATTCCCTTACCAAATTTCATTACAATCCGTTCAGCCGTTTAGTCGTGAAGAGGTAACAAACAAACAAACAAACAGAGTTACTTTCGCATTTATAGTATTAGTATGGATTTTAGCTTTAGTGACTGCCTCAGTGGCGTATTTGTAATTGCGTACGTAGTACGACTCCTGTGCTGAGGACTCAGGTTTGATCCCCGGGTCGGGTATGTATGATATTGGGTTTTACTATCACGAAAGACTTAGTATTAGCCCGGAATCTAAAATGATGCCCCATATGGCGATATGATCCCTATCACATGATGGGACTCTAATAAGCTCGGCGAAATGTGTGTATACTGGTTATACCTCCGTTGAATGTGACTTCTATAGATCCAAAATGACCTCCCCTTAACATTCCTATTAATTATCTTTAAACTCGGCACCGATTCTTACGGTATTATGAGTTTTCATGAGCAGTAAATAAATCTTACTATCAGGTGGTCGATTTACGATCTCAGCTATAAAAAAACTAGTTAGTGAGAGGATATTATCTGGGTATCTTCAAATCAAGAGTGAATAGGTTTCTTCTAGGCAAGCGTGCTCCACCGTAGACCACATCATCACTTACCATCAGGCGAGATACTGGTCAAACGCGAGCCTATTTCGATAAAAAAAATATTGCGCGAAGTGTACTTAACTCCGTGGCACAGTGGGCGAGTTGCCGGCTGTGAAACGAGAGATTGTGGGTTTGATTCCTGCACCGAGACAAATGTTTGTGTGCCAGGCAGATGTTTGTTTCGTGTCTGGGTGTTGTGGGACCGTAGTCCCTCGTAGTCTTGATACCCACGATACAGGTTTGACCGAGTGTCGGGTCAGAACTATGTTGTGTGTGACTGTTAGGTGTGTATTATTATTTATTAACATACATTGAGCTGCTCTTATCTAATGTAATCAAATTTAAATTGTATATCATTTGCGTGTAGTCCAAATATTGTAAACCGGTTTTAAAATAACCACGCTAAAGTTTCATGCTTGTTCTTCTCTAGCGAAATTCCGAACTGACGGTAGAGTAAAAAGGATTAATGGAATCTAAATGTATAGCATTTCACGGATTCAATATTTTGATTTTTGAAGGAACTACAAACAATCCAAACGTAGCGTCACATAACATGACATACTTATTACTTAAAATATCTTTGAGTATAATGTTACACGTGGAAGAACGTTAACGACTGTAATATTTAAGGAATGTAATTAACAAACTGCCTCGGTGGCGCAGTTGTAATTGCGCATGCGTTACGACTGCTGTGCTGAGGTCTCGGGTTCGATCCCCGGGTCGGGTAAAGTGATATTGGGTTTTTCTATCTAGAAATTCCTCAGTATTAGCCCGGAATCTGGAAAATGTGCCCGGTATGGCGATAGGCTCGCCCCCTAGCACATTATGGGAACGAAATTCGGCGATAAGTGGGTGTACTAGTTACACCTCTGCCTACCCCTTCGGGGATTACAGGCGTGAGTGTGTAGGTGTACGTGTAATTAACAAAGTCGTAACTTCATTTATGAAGACAATTAACGCGAGTCCTCTTTATATTAGTAGTATTATACCACACGACTTTTATTACACATATAGCTTAACTACGTTACTTTATCATACATATCGTTTATTAAACGAATGAAGTTTATGCGCATAGAAATATTGTGCTACATAAAAGCTATTAATATCTATCAGCTAAAGGTTAATTTTACCCGCCCTAGGAGTTATTCTCGGGGCAGCACAACGTATGGCAGAAGGCAGTATATAATCGTTGAATATAGTTATATTAATAGCATTCATAGGGACGGCCGACAGAAGTGAGAACTTAAAACATTGGAGCAGGGTAGTAGACACGACTTTTTTTTATTAAATATTGAAAGAATGTTTAGAATCCCAACAAAAATCAGTAAATTAGACGCCATTCAAATCAACTGGAAGGGGTAATTGCCAACTGACAGTAAAAGAATGCATGATATGTCCCGTGACGTCACGGTTCCCAGAATGGACATTACTGTGCCGCTGTGCGAGGGAGAGAGTGATTATGTTCCCACTACGCAACCATTTTTGCTCTTAACCATATTTAAAATAAATATTGTGGCTATGGTGGTGTTTGTGTGGTGTAGTGTTACATACATATACACTCATGCCTGTAATCCCCGAAGGGGAAGGCAGAGGTCTAACCAGTACATGCACTTTTCGAATTTCGGTCCCATAATGTGATAGGGGGGCGAGCCTATCGCCATACCGGGTTTCAGACTCCAAGGTAATACTAAGAATTTCTAGATAGAAAAACCCAATATCACTTTACCTGAACCCGGGGCACCCGAGACCTCAGCACAGCATTCGTTACGCATGCGCAAATACAACTGCGCCACCGAGGCAGTTCTGGTATATTTTTAACATGGTAAAGCGTTTTACTGCTACTAAATACAAGTTTCTACTAAGATTTTTTTTAAAGTACTCCATTTTGATTAGAAATAATGGAAGTATTTTCCATCATAATTGCTGAAATGTTACTTTAGCCTATATACGTAAGACCAACGAAATAAAAGATCCTATCCGACAGATTTTAATTAATCACATAGCTGATTTTATGATATCTTTATATAAATAATTCTACTGTACGTGTGTATGTCACTGAACTCCTAAACGGCTGGACCGATTTGAATGATTTTTTTTGTATTTTTTTTAGTGCCTCGATAGGCAGACGAGCAGACGGGCCACCTGATGGTAAGTAGTCACCGCCGCCCATAGACTTCTGCAATACCAGGGCACAGCAAAGCCGCTGCCTACCGTTAATGTATGCGTTTGGGTGGCGCCCTGGATGGTTTAGATTCACAAATCAGCCCGGCAGATGGCGCTGCAGTCGGTGTGGGGCTGCTTTTGCGGGCAGGACGACGTCTGCCGGGCCCGCTAGTATATACATAAAAATGAATACCTATTTCCCTTGGTCACGGCATCACGCCTGAACGGCTGGCCCGATTTCCTAATTATTTCCTAAATATTTTTTGCGTTTGTTATTGTTAGGAGAAGGTTCTTATAGAAGAAAAAATTAAGAAAGTTGAGCGGAAAATTAGAAAATTTAAGAAAACTTAACGACTATAGAAACTTTTCTAATGTAACCTTAGCGCGTTTGACATAAATGTTAGTCATTTGAATGTTCGCAAAATATAGAAACATGTAATAGCTTAAAATAGGGTTACCAACCTCGGAATTCATATACTAGGATTTGAAGTTAGAAAAACCAGGGTAACTCAGTTTAAAAACAGGCCGCAACTTTGTTTTAAAATAGCGTAAACACTTGCGAGCCGAGATGCCGCCCCTAAAGTAAGGATTCCAAAAGTGGTGTGCGAATTTTAAAATACAAGGCCTTATCAGGGCGCTTTAAAAACCCAGGACGCGGCTTAAAAACTATCCAGGACACCCCATGACACTCTAAAAACCAGGACATGTCCTGGGAAAACAGGACGGTTGGCAACTCTAGCTTAAGATGACTCCATGGATTTTATACCTTTTCTTAGATATAGGTACCTACTCAAAAATAACACAGAGGCAAACATTCGCCTTGTTCAGGACATTATCTTTAATATACGGACATGACCTCAATACAGTTTTACAGTAATTTAAAATATGTACATTGAATATACCGTATAAGTAACCTGTTCACACCTGAATTATTTTTTATGTCCGATGCTCGCAAACAAGCAGCCTGATTAAAAGTAATCTCCATCCGATATCAACACCTTTTTTTCCTGGCACGGCAAAGTGACCACACTGCACCTGATGATAAGCGCAGTGCCGTCCAATTAGAGTATGGAGTAACGAGAGACTATCCCTCGCTACTCAACACAATCATGCCGGCCTGCTTCTTCACACTACGCCATGGGCAAGAAGGTGAAGAAGCGGTCGCGAGTCTAGTGTCAGAGTACTCAGAAGGCAAAACGGCAATACATCGTACCCTAACTCTAGACCCCCGACAAAACCTACTATACTACAAGAATCATAGATACGTTGAAAGCTTTAAAATATATAAATGTGGAGTAGGAAGTAGGAGAAGATTGATCTTTCGGAATCGAACTCACTCAATCGAAACGCGAAATGCTACCACTACCTCAATATTTCATAAGACAGTGGTTAGTACCACTGCCCTAGGATAATTTAGGACATTTAGGGTGAGAATGCTATAAAGTGATACTAATCTCTAATCTCTTCTATTATTAGTCATTCTACAACTCAAATTTACATACATATACACTCATGCCTGTAATGCCCGAAGATGCAGGCAGAGGTGTAACCAGTACACCCACTTTCCGCCAAATTTATTACGGTCCCATAATGTGGTAGGGGGCGAGCCTATCGTCATACCGGGCACAATTCCAGACTTCGGGCTGATATTTCTGAATAGATAAACCCAATATCACTTTACCCGGCCCGGGGATCGAATCCGAGACCTCAGCACAGCAACATCAGCAGCAGCAAGTACAACTGCGGTACCGAGGCAGCGCAAAATCAAATTTACATAATATAAAAGATATATTTACATACATTGATAGCTCCAAGATCAAAGTCTTCAATATTTTCCAATTTATCTTCTGTTATATCCATACAAGGCAAAATCTAGTAGATCATGAACTCAATACAAAGTAAATTAACGTGGGTTAATAACTAAGGAGCCCTAAACCCTCAGTTTCTGCAGGAGTGCACACACACAATCATGGGCGATTTATAAAATATAATAAAGGATTAAACGCAGACTAAATGTAAACACTGAGATAACCTATCATTGGGTTATGTTTATGGATTAAGGATTGGTTACATAAAGCGGAACTATTGCTGCGTTTTTGAACTCTAGAAAATATATACGAAAAAACGAGAGAAATTAGGCGTATATTATAAGATATTGGTCTAAACCCTAAACAGTCCGCATTTTTTTTTATTCTGGCTCGGCAAAGTGACCACACTTAACCTGATGGTAAGCGCAGTGCCGACCAATTAGAGAAGCGATAAAGAAAGAAAGAAATATTTTATTTGTTACAAGCATTTACATAGGTAAAAACTAAAAGAAGATAATAGACAATCTATCTCCCGCTATTCAACACAATCATGCCGGCCTACTTCTTCACACTACCCCATGGGCAAGAAGGTGAAGAAGCTGTCGAGAATCTAGTATCAGAGTACTCAGAAGTCCGCAAACGGCCAAACAACGTACCCTAGCTCTAGACCCTGACAAAAACCGGATGTACAATGGCTGATCCTACAGGCTGGTGGAGGGTTTTACGCCCTGTGTACGGTGGTCGCTGTGTGTGTAATTATAAAATTATACACACTGGCCATAATAATGCCACCAGTCTAAAACGAAAATCATCGATAATTTGCTAACTATATAGACATAGTTTAGTAAAAGATTAGGTACATGATGTAACGACTCCTTTAATAAATAACTTGTATCAAGAAAAAACTAATTACAAACAGCCTCCGCGTGCGCAGCGGGCTAGTGGCGAGTAGGTTCGATTCCCGTGCTGAGACAAATGTTTGTGTAACAGACACATATTTGTTTCTGGTCTGGGTGTTTTGGGACCGTAGTCCCTCGTGGTTGTTGATACCCACGTTACAGGTATAACTTAGTGTGGGACCAGAACGATATATGTGAGTGTTCGGTGTATTTATTATACTTTTTTATTTATTAAAACAAATTTAATTTTAATCACATTGACTATTTACTCGTATGTAGGTTTATAGGTATATGTATGTTTAATGTTAATGGAAATGCAGTTAACTTGGCTTGGCCCCGACTTTAAAAAGTATAAAATTTAATTACACAGGTATTTACAAGGTAACGGTTACAAAATTTTCATTATATTCAGGTTTTGATGTAAAGGATAATTACTTTAATGTTTTGTGTTTTTAGATTATTGACGGATTTATTTATTTGTTATTCTGACACGGTAAAGTAACCACACGGCCCCTGACGGACGGCATTACGCTTACTATCAGCTGCAGTGTGGTCACTTTGCCGTGCCAGGATAATCCTACTATCCTACTAATATTATAAATGCGAATGTTTGTATGGATGGATGTTTGTTACTCAATCACGCTACAACGGCTGGACGGATTTGGTTGAAATTTGGCACAGAAACAGATTAGAGTCTGGAATAGCACATAGGCATATACTTTTTATCCGGGAAAATGTACAGTTCCCCTGGGATAGTTTCGTTTTTCACAGAGCAAGGGATCGACATAATTTTGCATAGTGGCAGTTTAGGGATCAGAAAATGACAGACTACTTATTATCCCGGGTAAACGCACGCTTCCTTTGGGATAATAAAATATAGAAAGGTGTAATAGCTTAAGATGCCTCCATGGTTTGAATAATAACCCCCACACGGGTGGGACCGCGGGCAACATCTAGTGTGAAATAAATAAAAAATCGATCGACATCTTGCTTACACCCAAAAGGAAGGCATGTAACGCACAATTACACTGAGCGGTTAAATGGCAGAGCGAGTCTGGCAGAGAAGTCGCGCTTTCTCACGCTCACTGTAATCATCCCCTTATACAGATAAGCGAGGTAATGAGATGGACATACGACTCGATAAAGATCTCGCAATTCGTTTGATGCAGCCGACTTATGTATAGAAATCTAAAGACGTATTTAATATTATCATTGTGATGCAACACTTTTCACGAGGCAATTAAAATATTTTGGTATTAGCGTTTTCAAAACGCAGATGAGCCCATTAAAATTAATAAATTACACTTACTTATTACATATCCCGAATAGACTGTTAAAGGCTACCTAGTAATATAGATCAACTATAATAATAATAATTACTTTTTAAATAAATATAAAACCGTCTTCAAAAAACCCAGACATAACTAAAAACCAAATAATAATATACCACACTAAGATACGAGTCTTGTGTTGTGGGTATCAGGGACTACGAGAGACTTTCGATCTCACAACACCTAGACCCCGGACACAAATGTCTGTCCCGGTGTGGGAATCCAACCCACGGCCTCTCGTTTCATAGCCGGCTACTCGCCAACTGCGCCACGGAGGCTGACAATTATTATCGGTGTGAGTATTGTGATACCGAAAGGAATCATGAGAGAGACAGTTCTCTCGCTACTTGACTAACTGGACGGCACTGCGCTTACCATCAGGTGCAGTGTGGTAAATACCGGGCCAGGATAAAAAATAGAATCAACTAAGGCCAAGTGTAAGTGACCACTCGAGACACCCCTCGGTCTCTCGTTCACAGCTACTTGACCTCCGCGCTACGGATGCTGTCATCTACTATCCGCTCAATTAGATGTCACAGAAGGGATACAAGTGGTAGATAGGCGCTCTATTCGACTAGTGGCAATCACTTCTTCCTCAGTAGCCTGTTACCGGAATCGGCTTATTAATCGGATTTGTATTTTGAATTTAGAATACCCGACATTAAAGAGCTTATTTTGGGTATCATACATTTTATTTTGGATTAATAAAAAGAAATGCTAGCTCAGAACAAAATATTATTTGCCCGGAGTTGTTTTGTATTAAACTCTATGAAATAATTTATTTATCGTACAGAAAGTCAGCATGACATGCGGAGACAGCTTTCGGCAACTGGTGGAAAGTACTTACTTACACACAATTTAAACAATCTCAAACCACATGTACAGATCGATCCCAAAAATAAACCAATCAAATAATAGTGCGGCATTGAAACATTATTCTTATTGGCTCATTTCTAGATTTTGTAGACCAAGATTCATATGTATGACCAAGATTAAGATTATGTATTGAAACTGACCGTTAATGGCTTCGGAATAGTACACAAACTTAATTGCCATACACCACACACTATCAAATAACTGTTTCTACCATGAAACCATTACACCATCGATTATATGGAACGTTCACTACGACCTATTATTAGTTAAAATATTCGACTATTTTAAAGAAATATGGAGCATACGACAATACTGGCCACTATTTAATAAATCGATTGAAGCAGTCTCAATATTTTACTTTTGCTTTGTTATGTTAGATATTTATAGCGAAGGAAATCCGTCTTAAGATCCGTGGAAAAGAGGCAGATTTTATTTTTCCTTACTAAACATAAAGGGCGTCATAATCTGCTCTACCCGACATCCCACATCTTACTCAAAAGAAGTGGAATAAAGGCTTTAAGATAAAAATGTATCTTCAAACAGTTTTTTTTATCCTGGCACGGCAAAGTTACCACACTGCACCTGATAGTAAGCGCAGTGCCGTCCAATTAGAGTATCGAAGAGTTAGAGACAACCTATCCCCTGCTACTCAACACAATCATGCCGGCCTGCTTCTTCACACTACGCCATGGGCAAGAAGGTGAAGCGGTCGAGGGTCTAGTGTCAGAAGGACGCAAAACGACCAAACATCGTACTCCAACTCTAGACCCCAACAAAAAAAAACAAACATACTTAAGATTCCAACCTAAAAAATTGTATTTAATTTTGTAAACTGACTCGCGGTGCCGCAATTTTGTATTCTACTACTCAAAACATAGGGTCGTGCGAGATTTAATGAAATGAGATAAGAAGAAATATATCATTACTAACTCACGAATTCGGCGAGCACGCATGAAGTAAATCGAGTGTGCCAAATCAACTGATATTTTTCACGGCGAATTTGGTAGATTCAGTAAATTATCATCATGATAGCGTTTAAATAATCTACATACATATTAACTTACTCTTCCTTATTGAGGCGGAATTTATACATATTGGGTTATTATTAATTAGAGTTTTAAGCCACATCTATTTAATTTACATACAGTATATTTATACAGGTTTATTTTTTAAACCAGACCAAAAGATTTTTACGTAAACACGCCTGCATTTCGAATCGGATTGGCAGAGATACAACAATACAATGACATAACGAACACCCAACAGTCACACACATAGCCCCAATCCCACACTAAGATACGAGTCTTGTGTCGTGGGTATCAGGGACTACGAGATACTTTCGGTCTCACAACACCCAGACCCGACAGAACTACCTGTCTGTCACACAAACTTTGTGCCGGTGTGGGAATCGAAACCACGGCCTTTCGTTTCACAGCCGGATACTCGCCTACTGCGCCACGGGGTTGTCGTTGTGTTGGCGAAATAACCTTATTAAATGTGTTGCAGAAACGATTCGATTTATTAAAGTATAAAAGGAACAGATAGCCTTGTTGGTTGCGGTACGGACTGTCAAGACGAAAGTCGTATGTTCGAAACCCAAGTGGCATACACCTCTGACTTATCTAAAGTTATGTGTGTATTAAATGTTAATTATCGCTTGCATTAACGGTTAAGGAAAATATCGCGAGGAAACCTGCATATCTGAGAATTCTTATACGAATTTCGAAGGTATGTGAAGTCTATCAACCCGCATTAGGCCAGCGTGGTGGACTAAGGCCTAACCCCTCTCATTAGTAGAGGAGGCCCGTGCCCAGCAGTGGGACAATGTTTAATACAGGGCTAGTATTATTATTATTATTATAAAAGGAAGAGATGCGGGCATTGTGTATTTATGATACTCTGCCAACATCTTTACCTAGAACATAGAATTCATTAATTAAGAGAGAATTCTATTTTACTAATACGTAAGTCAATAAATACAAATCTAAGATGATAAGATGCCACGCTTACAAATGATCTAGTTGGTATTTTCAGGATACATTTGTGTACTAAAATTGCTGAAATCAGCTGTGAATGCGTCAGTTTTCATACCTTATATTCTTACCGCTTTATTATCATGACGATAAATAAAAGTAATTTTATACAAATGTTGAAACGATGTAACGAACGATCATTAAAATACCTAAACGATATTAATTTAAAACACAATGGAATGGGGCGATTTGTGCCATTATTGAAATTGTTTTTGCTATGGAGGTGAAAAAGCAGCGATAGCCTAGTCGGGAGTGACACTGACTGTCGAGATTAAAGTCGTAGGTTCGATTTCAGCCAAAATGACATACACCACTGACTTTTACTTTGACTGCAGTTACTGTGTTGTTAATTATTGCTTGTTTTAACCACGCAGAAGACATCATGAGAAGCCTGCATACCTAAGAATATTCATAAGAATCCAAAAGCTATGTACTACTACAGCGTTAGTGGACTAAGGTCTAAGCGCTCTCATTAAGGCCTAGGCAGAATATCAGTGCCAGGCAGTGTTTTACTACCTGGAATTTTTTTAGTGCCTGCATTGGCAGACGAGCAGACGGGCCACCTGATGGTAAGTAGTCACCGCCGCCCTGTAGACTTCTGCAATGGTAGCGAAGCTGCTGCCTACCGTTAAATGCTGAGCATATCGCCTTTTTGGTCTTAATTTAGACACAGGATTCAGATTGAATAGTAGGGGGTATATTTAGGGTTCTGTCAGCCCGTATCGATGCACTCCCAATTCAGAGCATCGTGCGACCCCGAGATGGACGGCAGCGCGGGTGGTAAGGCCTCTTTCGCTGTCGTTGTTCGGTGCGCGGGGGCTCCTTAGCCCTCCATGGAGATGGGCTGCTATGCAGCACCGCGCAGGGGCGATTCCGGCTGCAATTCTAGCACTCCTTAGAATACCCCGGGATCGCTCCGCAAGCGCCGAAGAAGGCCACCGCGGGGTTTTAGCTGGTAGTGTCGGGTGGGGTGTACATAGGGGTTAGGGACTCGGCCCAGTGGCAGCACGGATAGCCATCATTCGTGCGAGGGGGATGCTGGGCCGTAAGACTGGCTAGTCCAGCATACCCGTTTTATTCTTAATCCGCTTCCCTCCGGAGCGGGCGGCAGTAATAAAACGCTTTCCTCGCGACAAAAAAAAAGGGTTCATAATTGTTTTTTTTACACTCCTTTATGTGTTTTTTTTATTTGTATGTCATCTAAAGTGTTGACCAAATAAAATTTATTTTCTTTCTTTCTTTCTCATTAGTAGAGGACGCCCGCACCCAGCAGTGAGACTAGTTCAATACAGGGCTGGTATCTATGAAGTTCTTTGATAGTTTCCTGTTGTGAAGGCTATACAAGTTACGTATGTTCACTGAACATATCATTATGTTTGATCCTTTTTGGTTTTTCGTGTTTTTTATTTTTGTTTTAGTCAAAAACCAAATAAACTATTTCTTTCTTTCTTTGACTGCACTGAAAGGGTCATGTTTCGATCATACGATATTACTATTAATTAGGAATGTTTTCATCGTCTAGTGGTAATGTATAGGGAGTAACAAAAGTGTTGGGTCTACTATCTCTGGATCTATTGTCTTTTATTAGGTATGTTTTGTGATTATACACTAGGATCCTAATTGTTTCGTGGAGGGCCTACTAACTGCAACAGTTTTTAACTAATGCAGTTATTATGGTGCATTTATTACCATTGTACAAATGTGTGTTACAAGTTCCGAAATAAAGATTTTTATTTATTTGACAGCCTCCGTGACGCAGTTGGTGAGTAGCCGGCTGTGAAACGAGAGGCCGTGGGTTCGATTCCCACACCGGGATAAAATGTTTGTGTGACAGACAGATATTTGTGTCCGGGGTCTGGGTGTTGTGAGACCGTGCGTCTCTCGTAGTGCCTGATACTACAACACAAGACTCGTATCTTAGTGTGGGGTCGGGGCTAAGTGTGTCACTGTTGGGTGTTATTTATTTATCCTAAGTTCGAAAAGCATTAAGCAAGTTTGGTAATGGACCGTCCAGAGATAGTCATCAGGGTTACAGTGAACCTACCCTGTACATACACCAGTTGTGGTAAAGATCCTAATTGAATTAAATTCAGGCAGACATCAGAATGTAAATTAGATGAATCTTTTAAGAAAAATATTCTTAGATTTGGCTTAGGTTCCCGACATCACCATACAAGTCGGTCTAAACAGATATTAGATTTTCTATGTTTTTTAAATTACCCCAATGAAATCAACTTCAAAATGGAAGACCGGCCACGTCTAAAAATCGTAAAATCTGCTGTTTTTTTTTTTTTTTTTTTTTTTATTCTGGCGCGGCAAAGTGACCACACTGCACCTGATGGTAAGCGCAGTGCCGTCCAGATAGAGTATCAAGTAGCGAGAGACAGTCTATCCCCCGCTACTCAACACAATCATGCCGGCCTGCTGTTTAGCTTCTTCACATTACGCCTAAAGGACCCAGGATCATAGGAAGGAGGGAACACGGTAGCTGGCAAACTGTTCCACAGCTTGATGGTGCGGCAAAAATACGAGTTTGCGAACCTCTTGGTTCGGGCCGGGGTAGTAGACACCACGAAGCTGTGGCTCCGCAAGCCAGTACGCGTGGTTCTGGTATGGAAGGGAGAGGATGGGATAAGATCAAACAATTCTTCAGAGCATTCGCCATGATACAGACGGTAGAACACGCTAAGCGAGGAAATATCCCTACGCAGCTGTAGCGGCTCCAGGCTGTTACTCACGTCTGCATCATTCACAATGCGGATGGCCCGCCGCTGCAACCCATCCAAGGCATCGAGAAGGTACCTTGCGGAACCGTCCCAGAGGTGCGAGCAGTATTCCATTCCCGGCCGCACCTGCGCTTTATATAAGCGGTAGAGCTGACCAGGCGTGAAAAACCGCCGCACCCTGTTCAGGATTCCGACCCTGCGTGAAGTGGCGGATATTACGCCCTCGATGTGACTCCTTGGATTAAGATCGCAGCGGATATCCATACCTAGGACACTAAGGTCATTCCGCATTGCGAGTGGAACACCCTGAAGAACGGGGATTGGAGAAAACGGAGACTTCTTGCACGAGAACGCGCACACCTGGGTTTTCTTGGCATTAAACTCAACCCGATTCCTGGTACCCCATGATGAGATGAGATCCAAGGTCTGGTTGAGCTCAACGACAAGATCCTCTCGTCTCCTCTCAGTATCCGCCCGGCAACCAGGAGGCTTGCTGCTATAACGCCCATGAACCGTGCTGTCGTCTGCATAGCAATGAATGTTGCCAAGCGACAACATATCATTGATATGCAGAAGAAACAAGGTGGGCGAAATCACAGAACCTTGTGGTACTCCGGCATTTACTGACATGAGCTGCGAAGCGTGTCCATCAACGAGGACACGCATTCTACGCTCATGCAGAAAGCCGGAAATCCACTTGCACAGGTTGTCGGGCAGACCGTATGCCGGGAGCTTGGAGAGAAGGCCACGATGCCAGACCCTATCAAACGCCTTGGCTATGTCGAGACTCACAGCCAGAGCCTCGCCATGCTTGTCAATCGCCTCCCCCCAGTGATGTAATACGAACGCTAGAAGATCACCCGTTGATCGGTTATGACGGAAACCGTATTGGCGGTCATTGATCAACGAGTGATCCTCTAGGTAGCGAACTAATTGGCTGTTTATCAGTCGCTCCATGACTTTACACATCACTGAGGTTATGGCGATTGGGCGATAATTGTTAGGGTCTGACCTATCACCCTTTTTGGGGATCGGCTGCACATTAGCCTCCCTCCAAGATTCAGGCACAATACCTGAGAGGTAGGACGATCGGTATAGGCGCGTCAGTACAGGAGACAACTCCGCTGCACACTTTTTAAGTACAAGCGCTGGGATACCATCAGGACCACTAGCCTTCCGGACGTCGAGAGACTGCAGCTCACGCCGCACATCACAATGCCTGATACGGATATCAGGCATTGTGTGACCGCAACCGGGCAGCGTAGTTGGTAAATGAGCATTGCAGTCCTCGAGTCTCGAATTAGCCGCGAAGAGGTTTGCCAGTAAATCGGCCTTCTCCTGCGAGCTATGGGCTAGTGTTCCATTTCGATATCTCAGCGGTGGCAGCGAAGGGCGACAGAAATTAGATTGGACGGCCTTAGCCAAGCTCCAATAAGCACGACTGCTTGTTGGGTTATCGGCCAAAGCACATCCAATCTTGGAGACGCGCTGGGCATCCGCTTTAACATACGCCCTCTTGCAGACCTTGGCAGCACGGTTATAGGCTGCTTTGAGTGACTTGAGGTTGGGATCCTTCGTAGCGCGACCCCCGATCCAAGCACGATACGCCGCCTGTTTCTTGCCAACAGCATCGGCGCATGCACGATTGAACCAGGAGCGTCCTCGGCCCTTGCCTGCGATCTCAGAGGAAGGAATGTAATATTCCATTCCTATTCTGATCTCGCAAGCAATGGCGTCAGCACTCGCTGAAGGATCCTTTCCATCAAAGCAGCGCTGCTGCCAAGGGATGGATGCGAAGTAATCCCGCATACCATCCCAATCTGCCGACGAGTAGTGCCAGACCCTGCGCTTGACCTTCACGGGACGTGGAGGCAAAGCGCAAGGAACCGACGTCCCAACCAGGCAGTGATCGGAGGTACCCAGGGGAGCACCAACCGTCACTTTATACCCGGCTGGATGACTCGTCAGCAGTAGGTCCAGCAGAGAGGGCGCATGACTTGCCACATCTGGGATCCTGGTAGGCTGGTCCACCAGCTGTGTCAAGCCATTCGTCAAAGCGAATGCATGAGCAGTCCTGCCGGCATGGTCAGTTCTGGAGGAGCCCAACCACAACTCGTGGTGTGCGTTAAAGTCCCCCAGAACTACCAATTCCGCTGTTGGAAACTGCTCCTGCGCGTCGTCTGTCGCCTGGCTAATATAATTAAATAGCCGAGTTGTCTCTACGTCCCCGTCGTGTGACCTGTAAAGGCACACGTAAACCCGACTCTGGGAGCCGAGGTCGACGTGTACCCACAGGGTGGAGAAGGAGGGGTCCTCCATGCAGCGCAGACGGCGACAGCAGACGTCCGACCGAACATACAGGCATACCCCGGCCCTCGGCCTGAAGCTTTCTTCAAGCGAGTATCCGGGGTAAAGCAAGTATGAAGTATCGGTCGGACTACAAATCTGCGTCTCCGTCAAGAAGAGCAGAGCAGGCCGGGCCGTCTCAAGATGGTGGTGGACGGCATTAAGATTAGAATGGAGTCCGCGGATGTTAGCGAACTCCATTGTGAAGGCGGTGGTGGGGTTACGCACCGCTGTAAAACCTGCTCTCTTTGTATGCACTGACATGGAGTTATGGGAGGAGGAGGTGAAGAAGCGGTCAAGGGTCTAGTGTCAGAGTAGTCAGAAGGCCGTAACAAGCGCCGGTCCACTAAAAGAGCCGAGAGGACCTGCTGTAGACCGTAATAAACAAAATTAAATATGATTCTTTTTATAAATATTAATTACCTAAACACATTAAATGATAAGTAAAAAGCTTTCGTGGCAAGCTGAAATTAAATTTCGATAGTGCTCCAGGGCATATTATTGAGCGCTCCCAAATGGCGCCCAACATGGAACCCAACGTGTAATATTATTAAAAAAAAACACTTCTTTGATATATTCTCATGAATTCTCATAAAGATTACTTATCAAAACCTAGACAATACACAATGACCTATTACGTAATATTCACATCGGGGCGCAACAAGTAAAAGCTACAAGTAACGTACGTACCCAGTGATGGACACACGAACAGGCTACATTTTCGTACCGCACCACTAATTCAATTATCGACCACAAAAAACTGCACACAATTTCATATCATAATACATTTAAAAAAAACTAAAAATTCGAAAGCAAAATTTAACGTAACAATTTTATTTCACTAAAGAGCATTTTCAATTATTAAAAGTTATTTAAATTTAGAAATGTAACGATGGCGTGCAAAATTCGCGAATATCTAATGTTATTTTGACAGGGCCAGCCAGCGAGCGGACAGGCTTGCCTTTGCACGGGTCGCGGGACGGGCGCAGGCGCGACATCGATCCAGGTGAAGCCTTCCACGGGGTTAAACTATTCAGCAGCTACAGTCCACCAACGGGAGCACTAAAGTTTGAGCATGCGTTTAGTACTAACAAGAACCATCTAGTACATTGATGAATAAAACAGCGAATAGATGCTTTGATTAACCACTTCCAATATAGAATAATTCATAAAAAGTACACAGACTTCAATAAAAAAACAAATTACGTCCCTATAAAATTTTAAAAATGCCCTCGATTTTTCTGAGATCCGATCATCAGATCCTGACTTGGTGCCAATGGGACCACCTGGGAAGTATACCCTTTTAAACAAAAAATAATTTCTCAAATTGGTCCAGGCGTCTTCGAGTAATCGGGGAACATACATAAAAAAAAGATTCCGACGAATTGAGAACCTCTTCCTTTTTTGAAGTCGGTTAAAATCATTTTAAATCACCTAATGCATAGATGTTATTTTAAAACTCACAATATCCCTTTATCAATAATATAACATAAAGCCACGCCCCTATTCCCGAAGGATATGGCGCAAACAGTACACCCACACTTCGTGCAGATTATTTCGTCTCGTTATGTGATGGAGAGCCTACCGCCGCACCGAATACAAATTCCAATCACGTATAATTGTTGTCATTTTAGAATCGTAAATACAAATTATAAATGGCCGGGCTGAGATTTGAACCTGTCATAGGTTTCTCACCTATGTCTGCTGCCACTAGACCAGCAATATCAAGCGTAGTCGGCCAATATTCGAGATAAAATTATTATTCTATTCCCAAGTATCCTATACTAAAAGAAGGGTTATGACATCTTTAACGGGTCTAGCTAAATTCTTAATAACACTCACGCCTGTAATCCCCGAAGGGGTAGGTAGATTAGCAACCAATACACCCACATTTCGCCGAATTTATTTCGGCCCATAATGACAAAAGGCGAGTTATTGCCATACCGGGCCCAATTCCAGACCCCGGGCTGATACTGAGTATTTCTAAATAGAAAACCCAATATCACTTTACCCGACCCGGGGATCGAACCCGAGACCTCAGCACAGCAGTCGTAACGCTTGCGCAATTACAACTGCGCCATCGAGTTAGTCTCATGTTATTATATGTAATAAATATTTTATTGTAAAAGTAGCAATATAACAGCATACTGCAATCGGGTTCTAGGTCTTTTAATTTTCAGGGCAGGACAACGTCTGTCGGGCCCGCTAGTGAAATAAACATCACAATCAAGGGACAATGGCGCAAAAATACTGTCAAATTAATTATTATTGTTAAATATACCATAGACATTTTGATTATAACCGTGCGTCGGTAGTGTGTCACGAGTGTAATGCATAGGGTGGACCACATCCTGTCCAGATCGATTGAAAGGAAGTGCATGTCACTACCTACCGCTAAACGTCCTTGAACAAAGGTTTTTATTCATAGCTGGCAAAGGATCCATAAAGTGCCTTATAAAATTAAATGTTTCTTTTCTTGATATAAGAATACTGGCAGGGTATGATTATAGTTCATATTTAACATGTCATATAATACATGTATTTGTATAGTAACTGCACCCGGCATGCGTTGCAATGCCACGTAAAGTAAAGAATACTGCTAGTCAATGATTTTTTAGCTACAAATGCTATAAAATCTATATATTTTGACTTGAGCATACATATAAACGCTTTAAACACTCCTGATATTATAACTTTATAATAAATATATTATAAAACTAGATGTTGCTCGCAGCTCCGCCCGCATGGGGGTTATTTTTGGAAGGAAAGGTATACAATTCATGGAGGCATGTTAAGCTATTACACCTTTCTATATTTTACTATCCTATAGGATGCGTGCATTTTTCCAGGAGGAGGAGAACTAACACTATGCAAAAAATCATGTCGATCCCTTGCTCTGTGAAAAATTAAACTATCCCACGGGAACTGTACATTTCTCCGGGATAAAAAGTAGCCTATGTGCTATTCCAGACTATAATCTAACTCTGTGCCAAATTTTAACCAGATCCGTCCAGCCGTTGTAGCGTGATTGTGTAACAAACATCCATCCATCCAAACTTATATCGCATTTATAATATTAGTAGGATTACGACGATATTAGAGTGGTTATTTTTTTTTAAACCTTTGTAACTTTTCTCTAGATCTGCTGTGCTTCATGAAACTTTTTAATTCTTCATATAGAAGGTCTTAACTTTCAAATAACACATATTTGATCTCTGTACACTCTGGGGCGCGGGCACATACATTTTTGGCCATCTCCTTTGATTAATTGCGATCGGTTGAACGGTATTGAAGTTGATGTTCTGTAGCGCCATCTAGCGAGTTCTTTATATGTTTTTGGCCCAGTAACCATCGCGTATGAAGAACAACTCACCTAAGTTTCATCTTAATCGGATGAATAGTTTAGGAGTCCATAGAGGACAAACATACTTACATTGATTTTTATTGATATAGATGTACTGATATGTATGTAAAACGCACACGCACACGCACACACACACACACACACACACACACACACACACGCACACGCACACGCACACGCACACGCACACGCACACGCACACGCACACGCACACACGCACGCACGCACACACGCACACACGCACACACGCACACACGCACACACGCACACACGCACACACGCACACACGCACACACGCACACACGCACACACGCACACACGCACACACGCACACACGCACACACACACACACACACACACACACACACACACACACACACACACACACACACACACACACACACACACACACACACACACTTGGGAATTAAATAAAAAAAAACTTTGGGCAACATTTGAAAATCATACTATTTCTTTTGGCAACAAATTCACAAAAAACAAAACAAAGACAAAAATAATCCTAAAACAGTGTAAAATAAAAAGTGTCACATGAATAAGACATCACTTCATCTTATATAACTGCATCAACTTAGTATTTTATATATCTAACGATTCCAATAATACAATGATTGGTTCAAACCCAGTGTATTGTATTATTTTTAATTCAATGCATGCAATAAAATAAATATAGAAAAAAATACCTGATGAGAGGAGGGCAGCATTCTCTTGCGATGGCACATTCATTTTCACTATGATGAGTATTCTGGAACACAAAATGTGTTAAATTAGGTACTTATAAAATAGAAAAAGTTATATGGAGTTACAAATATCACATAAAAATATATTCTGAACAATATATTATGGAATCAACGGTTCAACGGTAGGCAGCAGTTTTGCTGTGCCCTGGCATTGCAGAAGTCTATGGGCGGCGGTGACTACTTACCATCAGGTGGCCCGTCTGCTCGTCTGCTTATCAAGGCATTAAAAAAAAGACCTACAATGCCTAATGAGGGTAAATTTTGTGACAAATTGGTTAACAGCATCTATTTTAAATAATATAGGTATAGGCCTCCTAGGTCCTGAGCATATCGCATCCAGTTTCAACCTGCAGTATCACAAGGTTGAACCATCTTGCAGCTGGACATCCTCACACTGTCGTCAGTACGCCTAGCTATGTCCTGTCCGACTCTGTTAATATCCCATAATGATTGTTCTGATCTCTTACTTTAACACAATTAATGAGTTCACCCATTTGTTTCATTACAAATATTGGAACGCATTCTACAACTCATTAGAATCAGATTAATTATAAAGGCATGTATAGCCTAACAAATATTAATGTTAACTCTAAATATATTTTTGTGTAATCATTGACGCAACTCTCCATAGGTGCCAAATTAAAATTTTATCATTCCTTACATTAGGAGAAAATAGACTGACAGACAAGAATAATCTTATAAAGTACCAGACAGTTGTTGGATGTAAGTCCTATTATACTAACAGTAGGCTAATTAAGTATCAAGCACTATGAGACACTACGGTCCCACAACACCCAGACCCAAAACAAATATCTGTCTATCACACAAATATTTGTTTTGGTGTGGGAATCGAAAACACGGCCTCTCGTTTCACAGTTGACTACTCGCCTGCTGTGACACAGAGGCGTTTTTAGGGAATATATTAGTAAAATCAAAAATAATCAAAAAATATATATGTAAACTGAAAGGGACACATTAGACACCCTGCGTTATGTGTTAACATTAACAGTCACAATATAAACATTGAATGTTTTATTTTCATATACATAGGCTTCAGCTATCTGCACTCCTTCTGTATACTAGGCATGCCTTTTAAGTTCTGTCATGTGCATATTTCCCAGCAAATTTTAAATTTTGAAACTCAAAACCGTTGAAAATATTAGGATTAATGCTATTGTTTAGTCACAGCATCGATTGGAATCTGTCAGGTTATGTTTGAAGAGCTAACATCTGTGTTCAGTGATGAAGCCCTATGTCTGCGGATTGTTGTACGCTGGTATTTAGAATTCCAGCGTGGACATACTAGTGTTAGTGACAAATCTCGCAAAGGATGGCAAAAATCCGTCTTCACTGAAGATAACATCACTGCTGTGAGACAACTAATTCTCGAAGATCGTCATGTGACGTATCGAGAGATAGGGGCTCTATTAGGCATCTCAGGGACAACCATTCAGAAGATCTTGCATGAAGCGCTTGGTGTTAGAAAGCTAGTTTGCCGTTGGATACCATATCTGCTTTCCGACGATCACAAGGCGGCCCGCGTCAGATGGTGTAACAAAACTGCAAAGGTTCAACCGATGAGAGTCAAATCACGTCTACGACATCATCAGTGGTGACGAATCTTGGATCTATGCCTACGATCCTGATGCCAAACAACAATCTACAATCTGGGTCGTTCAAGACGAGCCAAAGCCGACTAAAGTTGTTCGTTCTCGAAGCACTTCAAAGAAGTAGGTGGCCACGTTCATTGGAAAAACCGGCCACGCAAAGTGGTATACAACAATTTGTTTACCACAAGTCATCGCCGAACTTCGAAAATCTAACTCAAAGCGACGCATCATCCTGCACCACGACAACGCAAGCTCACACAAGGCTTGTCAAACTATTGAGTATTTGAAGCTGGAAAAAGTAGAAATTCTTGACCATCCTCCATACAGTCCTGACCTAAGCCCTAAAGATTTCCTTACATTTCCTAAAATTAAGAAAGTCTTTGTGGTCAAAAGTTCCAGTCCAGTGAAGAAGCAGTCGACGCTTTCAAGTCAGCCATTTTGAACACCCCCACTTTAGAGTGGAATAAATGTTATAATAACTGTTTTGAGTGAATGGAAAAGTGTATTAAGCTAAGTGGTGAATACTTTGAAAAACAATAAAAAGTCCTATAAGGTTCTAGTTGTTTTTTTCTTCAAACGACAAAACATAAAAGGCATGCCTCGTATAGAGTTTAACTATGCCAAATTTCAAGTTTGCAAATTTTGGGGCACAATATGGTTAAAAAGGGGTACAATGTTTTCCCTTTCAAATATTAATATATAGATACTATACAGTGTATTAGATACTGCTAATAATAAATCTTACACATAAATAATCATGGTTTTGAAATATGTGGAAATATTGATTTTATATTTAAAATTTATATTTTCAAACTGTAAAGTGCCCAAGTCAGTAATTACATTAATTTATACATTTTATTTTTTAATAAATTTAGTTTTTAATATGACAGAGAATTTATGATTTTCTTCATGGCTTCCTGATATATTTTTATTTTATTTTTAAAAATAAAAATTTTAATAAATGAATAAAATTAAATCATTACACCTAATATCTGTAGCACTTATTAAAAATTAGTCATTACAATAAATTTGTTTTTAATTACCGAGGTTGTTCCAGGTCAATGACTTATGCATGGTAAATTAATTTTAAAGTAAACTGAAATAACATTTTACAATACTAAAGGAAAAAGAATAGTTATGAGAAAGACAGTATTAACAGTAAAAAACAGTAGTAAGTATCGACACCAAATGTTTGTATGACAGACAGATATTTGTGTCCGGGGTCTGGGTGTTGTGAGACCGAAAGTCTCTCGTAGTCCCTGATACCCACAACACAAGACTAGTATCTTAGTGTGGGATTGGGGCTATGTGTGTGACTGTTGGGTGTTATTTATTTATTTAAAGAACCAAAGTTAGGAAGACTTTGGAATTTTGAACATTCATGATCTTTGGTGTCATTCAATAGAGCTAAAATATAAAAAAAATGTTTAAAAAGTTAATGAACATTAAATTGTTGCAGCAATATATATAAATAAAAATTTATGTTAAAAATGTTTGTCGTCTATGGACTCCCTAAACTATTCATCTGATTGTGATGGAACTTTGGTGAGTTGTTCTGCATACGCCCACAATGGTTCCTGGCTCAAAACATTAGAAAGAACTCACTAGATGGCTCTGCAGAACATCAACTTCTACCATTCAACTATCACAATAAATGGAATTTACTTTCCATGGCATTATAATGCATGCCGGGCTCAGCTAGTATATTATAAAGATCAAAAAATAATTATCATTCCAAATGTTTATGTATTCCACACTTAGCAAGTGTTTTTATAACATGTCAAGTGGCAAGAAAGTTAGTGCACCTGCTGTTTCTACCACCTGTTGATTCTAAACTATGTCTATTTCTAAAACATCCATGTCATGTCAATACCATGAAGTATAAAAGCAAACCTCATTAGTTTAGACTGCCTCGGTGGCGTAGTTGTAATTGTGCATGCATTGCAACTACTGTGCCGAGGTCTTGGGTTCGATCCCCGGGTCGGGTAAAGTGATATTGGGTTTTTCTGTTTAGAAATACTCAGTGTCAGCCCGGAGTCTGGAATTTTGCCCGGTATGGCGATGGGCTCGCCCCCTATCACATTGTGGGACCATAATAAATTCGGCGAAAAGTGGGTGTACTGGTTACACCTTTGCCTACCCCTTCGGGGATTACAGGTGTGAGTGTATATGTGTATATGTCATTAGTTAATATAAAATTATAAACATGTAAAGGTTGTTAAAAAATTGTCTTCAATTACATTTGGAGGTGCAAATCAACAACTTGGTTTTCAATCATTCATAATTTATCTAATTGAATGATTATGAAATACTCAGTGACAAGATAGAAATAATAATGTTCTAAATGGCTCTAGAAAATCCGAATTGCACTGAAGACATCTTTTCACAACATATCTTCACGAAATATTTATTTTTATGAATGATTATCACGAAGCCATAAGCTTACATACACAAAACGCTTTAAGGAGCGATAAGATAATCGTTCTAAAAACAGCTTTGTTTAATTCTTAAAAACTTAATGGACATCTTATCAGCGCCCAAATGTTGATATCAGTATTGGAAGTAGTACTTACCGAAGATCAGTGGAAATTAGAAGGAATAAAACACATTGCGGCAATTGTTGTCTGCAGCTTACGCAAGTGGCATACGTGTTTTTCCCAACATCTACCAGGAAAGAACAATGGGATCTCAATTTTATGCGAAAACACTTTCACATCGGTTGGGACACCACAATACATAAGTAGCAACCTACACGTAATATTAACAGTTATATTATCAAAAACACCACATGAACACCATTTTTAACAGACGGACATTATTACACTGCGCTTTAGATAAACAACTGTTTTGTACACAATTTTCGTAACTTTTTAGACCTATCTTTATGTTCAAAACTTTACAATAATTTGTACTGTCGTGTCGACGACTTCATGAATTTTAGACTGACTAAAAAGAGACGGCATGATAAGTTTACACTGTAGTAAGTAGAGTAGATAGATATGTACATTGTTTAACGCAAGCCGGCAGAGTTTTCTTGTGGAGCGTTTTGTTAGTGCATATTACAAACTTGATAATGATTAGTTTTAATTTTGAAATAAAATTATAGCCACATTATGATAATGCCTTTATTTAATTTCCTTTAAGTTCAACAAAATATATTATAATTTTATGTTAAATTAGCTTTGCTTGTTATCCGACTTCAAAAAAGGAGGAGGTTAACAATTCGTCGGAATCTTTTTTTTTATGTAGGTATGTTACCCGATTACTCGAAGACGCCTGGACCGATTCGAGAAATTCTTTTTTTGTTTAAAAGGATATACTTCCCAGGTGGTCCCATAGGCACCAAGTCAGGATCTGATGATGGGATCTCAGAAAAATCAAGGAAAAACAAATTTTATAGTGACGCATAATTTGTTTTTTATTGAAGTCGGTGTACTTTTTATAAAAGGAAGGCGCCCTGCGTCTTTCTGTCTGTTTATCCGCTAATTCCTAAGCCACGCTACGGATTTTGAAACGGTTTTCACCATTATGTAGATAATTTTTTCCTACAGTTTATATGTATAGTACAGCCTAATTATGTATGTATGTATAAATAATAAAGATATTTCGGGACCAAGTTCCTAAAAATGTACTTTTATGGCTTACGTAGGTTAAGCCATAAATTGCACCCATGCGAAGTCTGGCCGGATCGCTAGTATGTGATAAGATTTATTGGTATTTTTTACCCTACGATACAGTGTCCTTAAATAATGATGAACATTGACCAATTGATCTAGGATCTTACCGTAATGGTTTCATTGTTTGAATATCGGCTCCAGTCACCTGTCCACTCTCTCGCTCTTTCCAGCCTTAATCCCACATGCTAAGCATGACTATCTTCTAAGAGTCTCCTCCCTACTTAAGAGTCAGTCAGTCAGTCAGTCGGGACAAGTAATTATATCTATAGATTACTGAATAGATTTAGATGAACTTAGAGCTCTGTGTGGACTGGAATGCTTAGAATAAAACAATGGATCAACAAAAAAGTAACGCTTTCCGTACAATCAAAACGATTAAACTCCATGGGTGCCCTTTTCTCACACATTAATACAAGAATCAATGCATTTACAACACATACCAGTTACACTTCTTGGTGACTGATGGATTAGAGATCGTAATGCCGAAATTATAATTACCATATTTTCGTCGGTACGACCTCTAACTTTAAGGCGAATAATTACTAAACATTTAGGATTAGACTAGACTCCTCTTAAAATGACAAGACGTTCACTACACGCAAGACATGCGCGCCACCCCTCCAAGACTGAATCACTTGACAATGTCGACATCCTCAAACTATAGCTGACGGTACCTACTCACAATTGACAGGCTGGCCGACAAGCATTTTCTTAGTGCATTTAAATCTTCTATATATCAATGAATACAACAAAATCATACTAGAAGACCTGGTTAGATCCTGTATCAAACTATTTAAAAAAAATAGGTCTATCATCAATTAAGGTGAACTATTTTTTATCCGAAAATTCGAATTATTCGAATATTGATATTCGATTCGAACGATATTCGCACATCCCTACTATCTATGTGTATTTTGAATAATATTTTCAATGATAATATTATTAGTGTCCGACCGAAACAGGAATTTCTACCGAAACCGAAAACGAATCTTCGGTACCTGTAACAGTTTCGGCCGAAACAGAAACAGAAACCGAAACTTTTCAGACATGTTAAAATGTCATGTTGTTTAGTGAAATTTGGCTTATTTCATATACTTATACATTATACAGATAGTGAACACGTGTTAAGTTAAATAAAAAACAATAATTGAAATATGTAAAAAAATTTAATTATTATATATTTGTTTGATATTACCATTATTTTTACCCGACTACGGCGAAGCAATAGGGAGGGCTATGTTTTTGTATGTGAGTATGTATGTATGTCCATCTGTTCCCTCATAACTTCTAAACTACTTCTCATAATTTGACAAATGATGTCGTTGGAAGCGTCTTGTAAGTCTGCTGGTTATAAGCTATGTGACGTCACATTAAATTGAAAATGGCGCCCTCTAGGGGGCAAAAAGTCGTGAACAAAATTTTTTTTTCGCCTCACTCCATCATGTGAGGTATCATTGAACATGGATTTTAAAATGAAGGTTAGGTTTGGTACATCATATTTTTGTCAAACCATCATCATCGTACCGTTACCGAGATATATTCCGTCAAATTCATAAAAACTAATCTTTTACCCGACTACGGCTTCACAAAGTGTTTGTTGATCTGTATGTACGTATGTAATTATGTATGTATGCATGCATTTATGTTCATTTGTTCCCTCATAACTTCTAAACTACTTAACATCATTTGACAAACCACCCTACACAGATGAAAAATGTGATGTGGCTCTGCAAAACCCCAAAATAATTTAAATAAAAATAAGTTCAAAAACTAAAACCAGACTATTGAAAAAACACGCTCTAAAAAGTATGAAACAAGATATAATAAATATTTCATTGTATCTCATGTACATACAATAAAATATTTTTTAGAACGTGTTTTTTCAGTAGTCGGGTTTTAGTTTATTACTTTAGACTTCACTTTCTCATTATGTTTGTGGTATCAGTGATATTCTAAAATGTTTTACAGACTTCATGCTATATTTATGAACCGCGTAGGGATCAGTGAAATTGAGTCGTCGGAACGATTCGTCTTCTACTAAAGTATACGGTATGTCCACAATTATGAGGTCAATTATTGCTTTGTCACACACGATACACGAACTCTCCCCATTTATATGTACATATTAATATTCCTTGGTTTTTATTACACTTTTTACTACATCACATATTTGATTAGGGTGACAATTTTATTGTACTAATAAAGACGAAAGCTTGACCGATATTCATGCCATGAAGACAACCCAACAATTCTCCCCAAGGCAACCGAGCGACTCGATTTTTTGCCGAAACTTGCCGAATCCGAAATCGAAACCGAACCTTCGGTTGGTCACTAAATATTATTATCTAGAACTTACCTTTTTCTCGAGGTCAATGTCCCTAACTATAAACACAGATGTCATAGGGTTGCGTACCTATTTTGTTTTAATCTTTGTACTCAATGATATTGTATTAAAAAGAGGTAGATATCGCACAATTGTTGTAATTTCATTTAGTCCGCTAATAGCCACGAGCGTAGCTAAACGTGTCTATAGTGTGTCAATAATATTACCAAAATGCCAAGTTGTGTATTAAGAAAGTGTAAAAACTATGGTTCTAGGATTAATAAAAATAGAGGAGTCTCATACCACACGAAAGTATATATAAAAGAACGTCATATTTGTATTTTGTCATTGTTTTTTCTCATTTACCGAAAATAATAAATAATTGACGAACTTTCAACATGATGGTTAGAAAAGGATAGAGAATATGTTGGCAACTGCAGCGCGACAAGGACAAATAGCATTGGACAACAGTGCGTTGCATGCGTCATAGATTAAACAACCAGAAGCGAAATCGTAGGCATAATACATATCATCCTTCCGCTTGATTGCGCAAAGAGAATAAACTCCCTTTTTTCAATAGCCAACGGGAGTTTTTTCTTTTCTTGTTAGTTAGCGAGCGAGCGTCGTGTTTCTTACATAATATGATGATCATAATAAGTTATCGCTTTAAACGTTTTATAATTAAGATTACGACAGCCTCCGTGGCGCAATTGGCGAGTAGCCGACTGTGAAACGAGAGACCGTGGTTTCGATTCCCACACCGGGACAAATGTTTGTGTGATGGACAGATTATTTGAGGGTAAATAACAAATTTAATAATTAAAAATAAAGCAAATTAAAGATCTAATAAAAAACCGACTGCATAAAATAAAACTGATGGAAAAATAGTTTAGCTCCGAGGCCTCGTACTTAAAGGCAACAGTCTTCATTAATATAATTAATAATAATAAATACCCACTGTCATTATGAGAAACATTTCGTTGTGATTGTGAATAAATAGGTAGAAAAAATATTTGTATTTTTATATAATTTATATTATTTATTCATAACACCAATCAGTGTAATATACCTATTGTTATATTCAATGTCTCTTCTGTTTGAAATTTCGCATACTATATGATTCCCTACTGTACTTCAAGCGCAACACACCACAGATAGCTATCTCTTTCTGCATCATACGTTCCGTATTATCTATCGCAGTCACTAGTTGAAATCTATAAGTAAGTACGTATAATAATAACGCAACAATACTGAATGCCGCTCAGTATAAACGTAGCATATCTTTATATACAATATCATTGTTTGTGCTGCAATGTCCTGGAAACTAAAGGGTTTTTTTAAAGTTACATGTACAAAATTTGCTTAGTGCAATCTTTCTGCCTAACCTTGTATAATGTAAAAATAAAATGGATGATGCCGGTTTGTAAGTCGTATGACTCTGCTCTCGTGTTTAAAACGCTTTTATAAAATGTGACCCTCTATTGAAATAAATTTAAAAAATAGGCAGTCATGTGTATTACCGACAGAAGTGAAAACTTAAGCTTTGGAATTACTGTGATCTTTTTTTAAACATCGTCCATGAAGTAGTTAATTTTTATGTTTAAGAATTATGATTGCTTGTCAGTAATGAAAGAACTTCATAGGAGTTCTATGCCAGAAGTAAAATATTTGAGCGTGATGATCACGCGAAGACAGTACCTACTTTTTCTAATCTCAGAAGTGCCCAACGAGCCTAAAGATTTCACTTCAATAAACAAACCGGCGCACAGTGTCACGCTGCAAATTGGCCATTCGAAACCTCAATTTCAGTAATTATTGTAAGACACAGAAATCACCAAGGCCATTTGTTTTCTTTTATTGGAATTTTGTAAGACATTTGATTTCGTATCGAAGGCATCGTTCAAGTTGTCACGTCTCGATTCGAGTGCTAATCATTAAACAATCAGTGGCTGAAGAAGAGGTTTCGACAGACCGAGAGTTTTTATCACTATTGTTTGTAATTTTAAACATAAAGGTTATTTATTCGTTTATTCCTAGAAGAAATTAACGCGGTTAAAAGTTATTGACTTATTTACCTCATACATACATATACACTCACGCCTGTAATCCCCGAAGGGGTAGACCGAAATGTAACCAGTACACACAATTTTCGCCGAATTCATTAAGGTCCCATGATGTGATAGGAGGCGAGCCTATCGCCATACCGTGCACAATTCCAGACTCTGAGCTGATGAGTATTTTTAAATAGAAAAACCCAATATCACTTTACACGACCCGGGGATCGAACCAGAGGCCTCAGCACAGCAGTTGTAACGCATGCGCAATTGCGCACAAGTGCGCCACCGAGGCAGTCATTTACCTCTTATCCTCATATTCAAATATATTAATGCACTAAATAAAACAACTTAAATTAAGTACATACCGAAATTTATTGCAATAATTCGTAAAACATAGTGACTCAATTTTTTTCAGCAAATATGATACACCTTTGGTTATTAGGTAACTTAACTACTAAAACTATTCGATATTCTTAATCAAACGAAGTCTAAGTACTAAATATTAGATATAAAACAAACTGGAATTTATAGACTATTGTAAAGTTTTAAGTTAATACATTCCTACGTAGGACATAACACGGTTGTATATTATAAGATTAGAGAACGTGGTCACATTGTCGATGCAACTCGGTTGAAACGTCTGGAATCAAATTGGTATTTATACCATTGACTACATACATACATATATACTCACGCCTGTAATCCCCAAAGGGATAGGCAGAGGTGTAACCAGTACACTGATTTTTCGCCGAGTTTCGGTCCCATGATGTAATAGGGGGCGAGCCTATCGCCATACCGGGTACAGATTCCAGACTCCGGAAATGAGAATTTCTATTGACTATTACGGGATTAAGACCCGTTCTTTAATCTTATAATATTACAAATAGCGAGTCTAAAAACATCTATTTTTTGCATCTAGCTTACTATACTATGTTTTTTTTTCTACAGTAGTCGTTTAATAGCACCATGACATCTTAAGCATAAACAATTTTACAAATACTTTTTATAATTTATATGTGTAGAGAACGATTTGTTCATGTATACTATGTATAGATAATTTGGTTCATGCACGTCTTGTGTGTGAGAGCTTGTGATAGGGTAATTGACACCATTTTATTTTATTAATTTAACCAACAAGTTAAGTTAAACCTATTATCGAAAGAATTTTATGAATCCGAACATAAATAGGTAAATTAGACCCCATTTATGTCCGTGACGTCACTTCTCGGAATGGCCCTTACTGTGCCGTTGTGCGAGGGAGATAGTGATATGTTCCCACTACGCAACCATTTTTGCTCATAACAATATTTAAAATAAATATTGTGACCTCAATTTTCAAGCAGTTTTGATTCTGTTTTCACAAAAGGTAATCTCACTGCACCTGATGGTAAGCGCAGAGCCGCCCTATTAGAGCATCAAGTAGCGAGAGAAAATCTATCCCCTGCTACTCAACACAATCATGCCGGCATGCTAGTGTAGCTTCTTCACACTACGCCATGGAGCAAGGAGGTGAAGAAGTGGTCAGAGTATTCAGAAGGCCACAACTCTGCCGAACATCGTACTCCAACTCTAGATCCCCGACAAAAAATAACAGTCACTGGTGGAATTATTAGAAAGATGGAGAAGAGTTGAAAATATAATATAAACACAAATTTGTGGTATTGGTTAACAGATGCGTCGACGGTCATCCTATAGTAATAATACAATATACATAATCAAATATTAGTGCTGTTGTAAATCAACGATACTATTATACAGCAATAGGGTAGTTTCCTGTGTTTAATTTTGTACATTATTCTGTATGCAATCGAATATAATACGCAAAAGAAACTTTTTTGCGAAAACAGAATCCAAATTGCTAGAAAAATGAGGTCACAATATTTATTTTAAATATTGGTATGAGCAAATACATACAGGCATAAGTGAAAACGGTGGCGTATTGGGAACATATCGCTATCTCCCTCGCACAACGGTACAGTACAGGCGATTCGTAGTATCGTGACGTCACGGTATCAGATATGCATCCTTGTACTGTTATTTGGCAATTTTGGTAATTTACTTATTTTTATTCGGATTCATAAAATTCTTTCGATAATAGGTTTTAGGTAATGTAATTATTGATTAAATAAATAAAAAAAATCGAGTCAACTACCCTATTGTATCTATACAAATTATAAATCAAGACCTGCACAAATGAACCGAACTACCTATGACAAAACAATAGTGTTTTGATGGACATTTACACATATAAGGCCGTATCCATTTAGATACGCTTTTTAAACCTGCGTTTTCATAAGAAGTTCGTTTCTCTCACCAATGGGAATTTGCTTCACGCACGCCTTTTGACTTGTGCTGATTGTTTATGCAACTTGCAAGTTGAAAGCGCATCAAAAGGAACCTTAACAACAAACAACTAATATAATACTCAAATACACACGTTCAAGCATTCAACAGATTTTCTACTATAGTGGGATAAATATGGCCATCTAATGGCTTCAACATAGCCAATAATTTTTCTTACGACTTAATAAACAATCTCAATCTAAAACTCCAGATCAATCACGGATATTAACCTAGCAGAATGAAGTTTGAAGGCCAAGCTCACAGATTACATATAATAGAGAGACAATTACCGGATGCAATTTTAATAATATGAAATATATACATTTAAAAAAATCGTGTGAAAAATAAGCGAATATTCATTTAGTTTTTACACACACTCACGCCTATAATCCCCAAAGGGGTAGGCAGAGCTGTAACCAGTACATCCACTTTTCGACGAATTTATTACGGTCCCTTAATGTGATAGGGGGCGAGCCTATCGCCATACCAGGCACAATTCAAGACTCCTGGATGATACTGAGCATTTAAATAGAAAAACCCAATACCACTTTACCTGACCCGGGGTTGAACCCGAGACCTCAGCACAGCAGTCATAACGCATGCGCAATTACAACTGCGCCACCGAGGCAGAAATGTATATGAATAAAATTATAGAAAGCAATAATATTTTAACAGCAATTTGTAGATGTAAGATCAGTTCCGATGCATGTAATAAGTAAACGAATAAAAATGTTTGTTTTCATTTAAAGTCATTTATGAGAAAAAGGGAAATTCCAAAGATTTATCTGGCGCTTTGGATTAAGATAGTTTAGTAAATTTAGCCGCATATTTTACACAGTGAATGTAGTTTTTAAAACTACAATATGAAAATAGAACTCATTGCCTTTAATGTCCTTTTTAGTAACTCACTCAATTTTTATTTACAAAGCAACGTCTTTATATTTTGTTAAATCATCGGATTCGTTGCCTACGGAGTTGTGACTGTTCCTGAGGTTGTAAAACACCCTCTCCCTCGACCCGCTGAAGTGATATGGCTCGTGTCTGAGCAGATTCACTCCGTAAGCTGCTTCTTCCCTTTTATACTCTGGATAAAATCGCGGATCATAGTCTGGATACATTCTAGGATCATATGGATACGATCTGTAGTAAGGGTAAGCCATTTCGCTCTTGCAATCCATTCTGTCTTCGTAATCGTAGTTCTTAGCTGGGTATTCGTCTGTTGAGAACGCCCCTACTATGGAATGTCTTCGTTTGTAGGGATTGTCGTATGGTCCTGATCTAGGACCGACCCACGTGCCGTACATTTGTGGTGAGGGTAAAGATTTAGGGTATCCTCGGAGACTGGCGGCGTACTGTCTGTCCGCGAGGTGCTGCCAGTATGCTGGCGGCGGCTGCGGCAGCATGTGTGGGGGGTAGCCGAGATTCATCGACTGCCGGGTTGCTAGGTGACGGCGTAAGTCTGGCATTGAGCCGGATTTGCCTGAAATCCATACTAATACTATAAATGCGAAAGTAACTCTGTTTGTTTGTTTGTTTGTTACCTCTTCACGACTAAACGGCTGAACGGATCGTAATGAAATTTGGTAAGGAAATAGATTATATCCTGGACAAGGACATAGGCTATATTTTTTTTTCAAAAAACAACATTGAAAGGGGTCAAATAGGGGGTCAACATGTGTATGGGAAATCCATAATTCCTCGACTTAGGGGTCTGTAAATTCATATTTAGGCTTTTGGTAGGAAATAAAGAAATACGTGTTTCACATTTTTACATGAAGTTAAATAGTGAAAGAGTGAGAGAGTGAGAGAGCGAGAGAGCGAGAGAGCGAGAGAGCGAGATAGTGAGAGAGTGAGAGAGTGAGAGAGTTAGAGAGTGAGAGAGTCAGAGAGTTGAGATTGTGATGAAATTTGGCAAGGAGATAGATAATATACTGTAGAAGGACATAGGCTATCTTTTTTCTCAAAACACAACTTTGAAAGGGGTCAAATAAGAGTAAAATATTTGTATGGGAAATCTATCATTCCTCAAGTTAGGGATCTGAAAATTAAGGCTTTTGTTTTTAAAGGGCGAAGAGAGGAGTTAACTTATCAGGTATTCTTTAAATGTAATCTCAAGCTTCAGGCACAACACTTTTTTTTTGTCGCGGGGAAAGCATTTTATTACTGCCGTCCGCTCCGGGGGGAAGCGGAATGAGAATAAAACGGTTATGCTGGACTAGCCGGTCTTACGACCGAGCACCTCGCCCAGATGATGGCTATCCGGGCTGCGGCTGGGCCGAGTTCTTACTACTTATGTACGCCCAACCAGACACTACCAGCTAAAACCCCGCGGTGGCATCCTTCGACACTTACGGAGTGATCCCGGGGTATTATAAGGAGTGCTAGAAGTTTAAGTTAGGAGTTGTGCCTGTCTAGCCATCTAGACAGTCACAACACCTGAGATTCAGGACGAGTCTCTCAGTGCAGTAGACAACTCCTTGCATTGATACTTCTGCTCCTGAAAATAACCTCCACAAACAACCAACAAATAGAAACCGACTAAACAAGCGAGAACCGACTGACAGTCTACGAACAATAGAATTGTGCAATTATCCGAGTATAAAGGCGCGATCGCATCTCAGACCTATTATTTACCAAGGCGATATAAACAAAAACACGACTGTTATTTATCAATATGTCCATTTAGACACAGTAATTGCTATAACAACAGAGAAGAACGCAAAAGACTCTGTGGGTACCTACAGTATAATTACAACAAAAATTAATATATGAAATTTTTCAGAAAAATAAATGAGATAGTACAATACATTTTCAGACGATCAGCATCTTCGCCTCAAATATGACATTCTCGTCTATTTCGATATAAATCTAAAGTAAGGCTTTATGTAGATATTTTAGCTATTGCATAATTTTCAATAAAAAAACATAGTTTTTATGACTGGCCACCTTAGAACGTATAAGTACTCACTTATAAGAAAAACTTACACGGAATTTCCCGCCTTGGAAATCGGAATTCTTCAGTTCACAGTCAATTTATGCAAGTGGTATACTTGCATAAATTGAAGCTTTTTACAGCAAAAGCCGAGAAACGAGCAAGTGGGTCACCTGATCATGAGTGATCACCCCCCACGGACACACATACCCAATAATAATAAATAACACCCAACAGTCACAAAAATAGCCCCAACCCCACACTAAGATACGAGTCTTGTGTTGTGGGTATCAGGGATCTAGAGAGACTTTTTTTTTTGGTCACACAACACCCAGACCCCGGACACAAATATCTGTCTGCCATACAAACATTTTTCCCGGTGTGGGAATCGAACCCACGGCCAACTGCGCTACGGAGGCTGCATACCTGAAGGATCATAGGTGTTTTCCGGAAAGGACTGGAATAAAGACTGGGAGTTGAGAGGGATATGGGCCTTTGGGAATAATACTACATACATACATAACATACATATACACTCACGCCTGTAATCCCCAAGGGGTAGGCAGAGGTGTAACCAGTAGCCCCATATTTCGCCGAATTTATTACTGTCCCATAATGAGATAGGGGGCGAGCCTATCGCCATACCGGGCACAATTCCAGACTCCGGACTGATACTAAGTTTTCGTAAATAGAAAAACCTAATATCACTTTACCCGACCCAGGATCGAACCCGAGACCTCAGTCTAGCAGTCGTAACGCAATTACAAATGCGCTACCGAGGCAGTGTCAAGATAATTCTCAACATTTGAAACGCAACAGCAAGATTCATGTCAGTTTTCTGTGAGACAGTTTTTCTGGCAGTAATTAATTTTAATTGTCTTTTACTAAATGTCAGTAGCACCATGCGTGGGGGCAAAATTTAAATTTGATTGACCCATTATGTAGTTTTTTTTTTGGAAATATTGGAACGAAGTTCCTTACGGCAGACTTGGAGGGGATAGGGATTTTGCTGCGCGACCGAACTGAAAAAAATGTGATAGTAAAACCGTAAGAAAAAATCCGTGGAAAAAAGTGCGTGGAATAAAACCGTTAAATGAGACGAGTATAGTAATGTGAGTATGTAACTTTCAAACTTGTGTCGATTCTACATTAGCCGATGGAACTTCGTTCCTACCTGGTGTCCCACGACACCACATCATTTTTTATTACTAGACAGCTGTACGAACCCGGTCGAACTCATTCGTGCTGTAGTGGAAGCTGTCTAAAGCGTAGCTCTACTACTCAAGAAGTTAAAGAGAAAGAAAGAAGAAGTAAAGGTAGTAGTGGAATAGACAGTGGAAGCAACAGTTTACCGTTATCAGATAAGAAGCCATCGTTAGTGAAGGCGCTGGGTGCGTCTGGTACGTAGTGGCTGGCGTCGAACTCACTGCCGCTCACCGCACCGCCACCACCGTAACCGGACTTCCTGAAAATATAACAGTACAACAATGACAAAACAATGACGATACCCACGAAAATTGCGCTGGTTCAGTCTCTTCTTTTCCCTATTCTGGATTATGCTGACGCTAGCTTTCTCGATCTTACCGAGGCCCAGTTTGTAAAACTTGAGCAGCTCCAGAACTTCTGCATCAGGTTCATTTTTGGTTTACGCAAATATGACAACACAGCAGTTCTTTTTTGATAAATCCTTCACAGTGTATGCTGCTCGTCTGTGGAACAAATTACCAGTAGCTATAAGGCAGGCTGAATCTTTAAATATTTCATACAACAGTTTTTGCCATATTTAACCCCCTTAGATGTGAAATTGACGTAAATGCTTTATTAGTGGATGCTAACAACATAAAGAGCAAAATTTCAAGTTTGTAGCTCCAGCGGTTTAGGCTCTGCATTGATGAATCAGTCAGTCAATCGGGGCAAGTAATTATAAGTCTATAAATTGTTTCTATCTTTGTTTCTGAGTATATGTATGTACAAATACTCAAGCGAATCTTCCTCACCACTGGCAAAGAACATAATATAGACGCTATAAAAATATGTATAAAATGCCAAAGGCATGATACTACTTATTTACCTGGCTTCCCTCAAAGCGTAGGCTGATTGCACGAGAACAACTCCACATACGATGGCTGGCAGCCGCGCCACGTAGCACGCCAGCTCAGCACCACCATACACCCCTTGTAGACCCTGTGGAGATAACGTTTGTAGCAGAAGCCCGCCATAGTGGCACACGCAAGTGTGTTGCGTTCTGGGATCAGCCAGTGTAAATACGGTTTTGTCGGGATCTAGAGTTGCGGTACGATGCTTGGCCGTGTTGCGACCTTCTGAGTACTCTGACACTAGACCCTCGACCGCATCTTCATCTTCTTGCCCATGGCGTAGTGTGAAGAAGCAGGCCGGTATGATTGTATTGAGTAGCGGGGGATAGATTGTCCTCGCTACTCGATACTCTAATTGGACCGCACTGCGCTTACCATCAGGTGCAGTGTGGTCACTTTGCCATTCCAGGATAAAACAAAAACACATGGGGCAGCTGGTAGTAGGTAACCATTTTATGAACTTCATATTAGAAAATACCGATGTCTGCAGCAAATGAGGCTAATTTGCTCGTTAATCTAACGTTCGTTAATTTAATCTAGTTAATTTTCGTGTGACATAATTCTTAGGGTCAACAAACTGTCACATAAGTTGAGCAACACGAATTGCTAATTGACATGATGATATACGAGTTGTATGGAACCAAAGTCGGCAAAGTAGGGCCCACTTATTTTTTGGAAAATAAAAAAAAACTTATAACTTTTGTTTTAATCTGAAGAGATATTTAATTTTGTCAATGACAATCACGATGATAATAAATTAAGCTTAATCGGGTAAAATCTTATAAAATTTTAAGATTGCCGAGTTTGATCCCAACTAAGGTAAGATGGCCGCCTTTGCGCTACCATACTGCCAAGTTTTATGGGTCATTGACTTCATGAGAAATAGGATTGTTCACTTGAAAACTTTTGATTCGTCGATAGTGTAAGATGGCCGACTTTTGTGTTTTAGAAGTGGTTATAGCCGTTTTTAATTAGAAAACATTGGAATAGTCGATGGAGATTTTAATTTCCTATATTGCCATATATTTTTTTCATTTTTGCATAACTTCCTACTTTGCCGACTTTGGTTCTCTACGACTCATACATTACTAGCTTTTTCCCGCAACTTCGGATGCGTGATTTTATCGGTACAATACGGAAACCCTCTAGAAAAAGCCTAATTCAGACTATCACAAAACATTTTAGCAGTCCGGCATGATTGTGTCGAGTAGCGAGGTATAGTTCTCTCGCTACTCACAGCTGTCACAGCTGCGACAAGCAAGTGCCAAATCCTTTAGTTTTAAGTGTAATAATAGATTTTGTCAATGTGGTATGTGCGCGTTGTAGTTTGTGCAAATAAATCGTTTTTCTTTCTTTCTTTTCGCTACTTGATACTCTAACTGTACGATACTGCACACCAGCAGGTCATTTTGCCGTGCCAGGGTAAAAAAAACAATTGGCAAAAACGGTCCAGTCGTTCTCAAGATAGTGGTAAGATGCACTTACCTATGAACAGAATTCAATTTTATTTATATAAAACTAGCTTTTGCTCGCGGCTTCCACCGCGTGGTTTTCTCTAAGGAAAAGTATAAAATTCGTGGAGACATCTTAAGCATTACGTTTTTCTGTATTATGCTATACCATAGGAACCGTGCATTTTCCAGGATAAAAAGTAGCCTATCTGCTATTCCAGACTATAATCTATCTCAGTTTCAACCAGATCCGTCCAGTCGTTGTAGCGTGATTGAGTAACAAACCATTCCATCCATCCAAACATTCGCATTTATAATATTAGTAGGATAGCATTTACTTCACCGATGTTATCGATGACGATGGACTATTTTATCACAAGATTCACGGAATAATAGAATAGAGTTTAAAAAAATTGTACAATATTTATCTATACAACATGTAACATTAAGAATAAGCGACTGATTCGATATCAACAATTTTTTAATAGACGATTTTGTTTTCCAAAAATAATGAACACTCAGGTAAATAATCGGCACCCTTTAATTTAACGTTCAAGACAAACGAAACTGAGACATACCTCGATGCGATAAAGTCTTTTCTAAATACAATAATAAAAGAACACTTTAAAAATCAAATAATTAAAATTTATTCGAATCTTTAAGTCGAAAATTAGTACAACTAATTTCATAAAAAACAATATTTATATTCATCGACGTCTAATACATGAATTATGATTGTAATAATATCTTTAAATTGGGGTGTCTGAGGATGTGCGTTATTCCCGTTACACGTAGTATAGATAAAAATCAATATAAGTATCTTTATACTCTATAGACTCCTAAACTATTCATCCGATTATGACGACATTTTGGTGAGTTGTTTTACATACGCCAGCGATGGTTACTGGCCCAAAAATATAAAAAGAACTAGAGTGTATATTCTAGTTCTTTTGGTTGGTTCGTTTGGTTCACGGTTGGAGACGGGCCTTCTTCTAGTGAGGGAATAGGCTTGAGTCTAACACGCTGGCCAATGTGGGTTAAAAATGCATGCACGAAATTCTGATACAGAATTCTTAGGTATGGAAGTTTCGTCACGATGTTTTCATTATTATAAAAGTTACTGGCGTCTTTAAAACACTTACCCAATGGCTTATCGACATGTAGAAGACCAAAGCGCATTCCGGTATCAGGACTAGAATCACGGCGATCAACCATGCGAGGAGGTATTTGTTATTTTTCTGAAAATACAAAAAACATTATTTTTTTACTGGCTGGATAGAGACGTGCAGACGGGCCACCTGATGGTAAGTAGTCACCGCTGCCCTTCTGCAATGTTAGGGCACAGCAAAGCCGCTGCCAACCGTTCAAAGCCACTGCTTACCGTTATTATAACAAACTTACGTAAAGATACAAAGACTGTCGACATATTTAATATATTTACACTGTGTTAATAGGTGGTCGCATTTTATTTACTACTTGATATGTATTAAACAACCCTAGTGCATTTAAGATCATCAGGGTTTTCTTACGTCAATAATGGCGACTTTCATCTAAATCTCCAGGTCATTAAATTTAAAATAACTCTTTAAACTAAGTTTAGGTACTTAGTTTATACATTTAACAAAGGAGCACGGCCTCCGTATTTCAGACTCGAGTCTACTTGTGTATTTATTTAATGACACACCAACAGTTAACAGACCAAAAATGCTTTATTAAACTGTGTTGTTTCTAATACTGCCATACTACTCAGTACCAATACCAGTGTAATATCTAAATATATATATCGGATATTTCTCCTATTGGTATATAACCAAATAATATCCGCATTGGATCACGTGCGAAGTCGATGCATTTTCGTCTGATTCATCTTATAATGTACTTCTTTTTAAAATCTGGGCATTTCAATTAGCATACATACATATACACTCACGCCTGTAATCCGTGAAGGTGTAGGCAGAGGTGTAACCAGTACACCCACTTTTCGCCAAATTTCGGTCCCATAATGTGATAGGGGATGAGCCTATCGCCATATTTATGCTTTTAGAATATTCAACACAGCCAAGTAAAAAAATACTTACAGAAATAAGTCCGTGAACAAGCGTGACCGTAGCTGCTATTACTATTAAGTAGCAAACCATCAGCAATATTGATGGGATCGGCAATCCGCTCTGGGACTCTACAATCCACACTATTTCATATATCAGAGCTATTGCGTACGCCACCTGGAATTAGACAAGTAATTGTTAATTGCTGAAGGACAAGGATAACTCATAAAAATACGAAATAGGCTATTTGACTAATTTTCGGAAATGATTTAAAACTATTATTTATTACATAATAAGCACACTATATTGAAATTTCCGGGAAATCTACTGTATTTTTAATAAAAATCAATGTTAAAGTTTAAATCTCCAAAAACGCTATTTCTGTAATGGCGCCGATCATATGACACGTGTGACGTCACATGCAAGTAAACAAGCTAATAATGATAAGCAAAGCTAATTTTTCTAAAACTGCTTCTAAAATAGATCAACAATAGAATTTATCACCCATAAAACATAAAACGCGAAATAAAATCACTCGAAGAAACTATGTTTACTTGCGTGTGACGTCACCAGAGTTGCAATCAATCACAGAGTGTTCACATCGCATATAAAATAAAAAAAAAATGTTGTAGTTTATTTCGTTTAATTTGCAAAAAATATACATTATTTTGTTTAAAATTAAGTGAAATATGGTTTTTAAGCTATTGTCTAACAGGATGACCACAATTTGCAGTGTATTTTCAATGTTGTCAAATAGCCTATTGTTTCATCTATCATCTATGGGCTTATAGACTTTGAAAGCACTCAACCGATTTCAATGAAATTTTGTGTATGTATGTTGGGTCTAACTTAAAAGATAGAATGATAGATGGCGCTGTTATCGAGGTATTTCTTATTTTTTCAACGAAGATTCGGTCCATAGAGAAGTCGGTTTATGGCAGGACAACGTCCGCCTGAGACCACTACTTTGGATTATGATTTGATTAATTGTACTGACAGCCTTCGTATGACCATTGTAGTTGGATGCCGCACAAAATCTATGTGTGATGCATTTTGTTTCTAGTCTGCATTGTATTAGACCGTAAGGTGAAATAATTTTTCGGATTTTATCGCGATTTATTTTACTTTTTTAACCAGATTTTGGAAAGCTTTACACCCTTCATGGTCACGGGGCGGACTGAGATAAATTTCGTCCCGAAAGAGTAGCGCAAAGTTTCTACCCTCCTTAGGTATAGTTAATTTAAAATTTTAGTCCGATCTACTCAGAATGATCCTGCTATACATAAAATATGTATTGGTGTAATCAATTGTTCGCTAATCAAATAAGTAAATAATAATAATACTAGCCCTGTATTAAACATTGTCCCACTGCTGGGCACGGGCCTCCTCTACTAATGAGAGGGGTTAGGCCTTAGTCCACCACGCTGGCCTAATGCGGGTTGGTAGACTTCACAAACCATCGAAATTCTTATAAGAATTCTCAGGTATGCAGGTTTGCTCACGATGTTTTCCTTCACCGTTAAAGCAAGCGAAAATTAACATTTAATACACACATAACTTTAGAAAAGTCAGAGGTGTATTCGACTTGGGTTTCGAACATACGACTTTCGTCTTGGCAGTCCGTACCGCAACCAACTAGGCTATCGCTGCTGAAATAAATAAATAAAACTAACGCCTCGTAATCACGCATCGTGATTACGAGGCGTTAATCTTGGTCAAATACTGCATATAACACAAACGTCAAACATGGTAATGTTAAAATTTAACAATAAGCTCATTTATAATGTACGCAATACCATACAGTCGTAAAAATACATAAGAGCTTTTTGCTATTCGCTAATGTTGCAAACAAAGCAACGTGTGAACTAAACGCGGTTGAGTAGTTGTTTCCGTTGCTATCGTGGTATCAGGGCCGCTAAGCACGTCGCGGTCGGTACTGTTCACAACTATGTGTATAAGTCACCAAGTTTACTCTCACTTTTGCTGCACCCGATTTCGTCATCTTGTGAGATAACCACGGCCTTCGCAACCAGTTTACCTGGACCCGAATGGTATGGATAATGTAATAGATTCACTTGAGAGTTGCCAACAATGTGGTTCTTTTTTACTTGGTCATGCTGATTACTTCCGACTGGCATGCCTACGCTGAGAGCATACATAATTAACAGGCTGAATTAATAATGTGGTATGTAACAGTAATACAAATAAGAGATTACGTTTTTATATTTGCAGTTAACGGGTATAGGCAATTATCTCTGCCTGTATCGTTACTGCTAAGAAATGGATTGCTTTAGATAACGACAATTATGATCTAAAATTATAATGATATTGGTCCCCGTGGCCCGCGTGGTTGTTACTTTTGAAAGAAAAGGTATATAATCCATGGAGATATTACACCTTTCTATATTTTGCTATCCCATAGGAACCGTGCATTTTTTTGAGGATAAAATATCTTTTATGAACAGAACGACATTGGCTATCGCCAATGTCGTTCTCTAATCCCTAAACAACTACTATGCAAAAAAAAATGTCCATACATTACATCTTACATTGCGAAAAATAAAAATTATCCCGCGGGAACCATACATTTTTCGGAGATGCCAAATTTTAACTAGATCATGTAATTTTAACTAGATTTATGGCACCTTTAATAACGATTTACGAAACAGAAGCTAGTTGGGAGTAGTACGGACTGTCTGGACTGCCCGGATCAATTGTCGCTTACTTTTACGGTGAAGGAAACATCGTTTTGAAACCTGTTTTATATACCTGAGAATGTTCAAAAGAATTTTAAGAGTCATTTTAGATTATGCCAGCGTGGGGAACTAAGGCTTGGTTGCCCCCTCTCATAAGTAGAAGAACCCGTCGCGTCATCCGCACAGCAGTAGCACAATGTTTAATACAAGGCTGGTATAATAATAATAATACTAACACCCAACAGTCACACATCATAGCCCCGATCCCACACTAAGATACGAGTCTTGTGTTGTGAGTATCAGAGACTACGAGAGACGCACGGTCTCACTCGGACACAAATATCTGTCTGTCACACAAACATTTGTCCCGGTGTGGGAATCGAACCCACGACCTCTCTTCACAGCTGGCCAACTGCGCCACGGAGGCCGGCGGTATATTATTACAAGTCATAAATACAGAAGGCATACTTACTAAGGCATAAGCTGCTATAAACCCGGAAGCCGCAGTGACGCTGCAGCAAAATATTCTATTGACAGCCGGCTTCATCCTCAACTTCGGCGACTCCACCTCGGTTAGTTCATTGTTCGTCGACATTATTGAGAACTATACCTTCTCTCAACTCAATATCATAATTCTTCTTTTTTAAATTAATGGCTTCAGTATCGTAATTCATTCAGCAAACTTTGTTTTATATAAATCATTGAATCATTCTGAATTTTTCTTCCTTGATCATCTTAGAAAATCTACATCTTCTCAATGGTTTGAGAATGTGATTTACTGTTTGTGCAGCCTTGATAATGACCTGCGAAAAAGATTTTGTGTTTTATAAATATTCATTCATAATAGGCGTTTTATTTTCGGATTTATGATGATAATTGCCGCAACCTGTCTGTCGAGTAACAAAATAGAAACAAGTTCTACGTAGATAATGGCGAAGGCTCCATATAACACGGTATGTTTCGCTTCTCGGTGTAGATTTGTTAAAAGTAAATGCTTTGAATTACTGTAAGTATCCGATAATTTTATAAGTATTCTCAGTAAAATTGTTTATCTTATAAAAAATGCGATATAAAATAAGTAAATACGATTCGTTTGTTTTCCGATTTTCATAAGTCCGAATCAAATGCTCGATGGGTTCTCGGTTCGAAACACGACATCTATTGTTATTGAATCCTTTGGGTTCGGTTACGAAAATAACAGGCAGGCCGGCATGATTGTGTTGAGTAGCGAGGGATACATTGTATCTCGCTACTTGGTAATCTTACTGGACGGCACTGCGCTTACCATCAGGTCCAGTGTGGTCACTTTGCCGTGCCAGGATAAAAAAGAAACAAATATCCAGATCCCTCTATTATTGGTTATATCAAAATTCCAAATAATCGGTCCTTTAATAATCGGAATTCGTACTTTAATGTTCATAGTTAAATTTTTTTCTTTTCGCAATGCCATTTGTTGCCTGTTTGTAGTTTGCCCACAGCCCACTCGCACATTTATAAAATGATTATTGTTAACCTATGTGGTCTCCCGCGATACAGGTTCGCCTAGTGCGGGGACCGTTGTATTTTTGTTATAATATGTAAAATGTGTTTTTGGACAAAAAATAATTTACTTACCTACTTACTTAAAGAATTGCAAAATAAACCATAAAAAGATCGCAGTGTCCTAAGTACAATTCGTGGGAAACACAGGAACAATTAGACATACACATATAAAAACCAGTAATTTATCAAATGATTTGTTTACATTAACACCTTGGGAATCCTATGATGGGAATACATTGTTGTGTAACCATATCACCTAGCGACCTCGCCGCAGGTATTGCGCTCTAGGTAATACAAAATTTGTTATTAATCGCATTAAAATGATGTGGGTCAATGGTGGTCGACAATTTGATATGGTCGGCAAAATTACAGCTAAGATAAAATGTTGTGGAGTTGAGACGTATTGCCTTTTCAGACTGCTGAAGTGAAACAGTTGGAACACTTTTTGGATGGGTAGATTTTTTTGAGTCCGCGTCATCGACATGCTGTAATAACAGTAAATATGTAGTTACAAATATTTTTAATTTTGTTGCTTGGAGAGTCGAAATGGAGAGATATGGTCAGAAAAGATCTTAGTTCCTGCAATCTTTCCGAAAACGTTACGTCGAATAGAGCGAAGTGGAAGCAAAATACGAGGAAGGCAGACCCCACCATCAGATAGGAGTAATAAATGAACAGGAAAGAGAGAGTTGCTTCGAGTGTCGATAAATGTATTAATAGTAGTAGTAAGTAGTAATGTCCAATTTTCTAATAATAATAATACTAGCCCTGTATTAAACACTGTCCCACTGCTGGGTACGGGCCTCCTCTACTAATGAGAGGGGTTAGGCCTTAGTCCACCACGCTGGCCTAATGCGGGTTGGTAGACTTCACATACCTTCGAAATTCGTATAAGAATTCTCAGATTGCAGGTTTCCTCACGATGTTTTCCTTCACCGTTAAAGCAAGCGATAATTAACATTTAATACACACATAACTTGAGAAAAGTCAGAGGTGTATGCCACTTGGGTTTCGAACATACGACTTTCGTCTTGACAGTCCGTACTACCACCAACTAGACTATCGCTGCTTATTATAATATTGTAATGATTCCTATTATTTGTCTTTTTTGGCCACGTGGATATAAGGCGTATTTGTATCAGTAGTATTAATTACATTCTTGCACTTAAGTATTGATATCTGATTATCAAAGGCTCACAGCATTGATAACTCTATTCTTAATTATATCTTACTTAGTAGTATGTATTAACACAACGCAACTTATTGCGAGTAGGTTAAGGTCACCTGCCAAGCCAAGGACACTAAGATGCAATGTAACCACCTACTGCCTAGAATCATCCTACATCTATTGTCGGTGTTGCGAGAATTGTAAATGATGTGGTAATTGCTACTTGTATTAGGGTTACACAAGATTCACTCTTTCCGACTGATCGGAGCTTTATTTTATTTAAAAATCTATACATTGATATTTAAGGACAAATCTTTTTACCATTTTTTATGCGTTTTACGAGCACGCAGGAGTAGGAGATTTGACATAATTAACGTTTACGGATAAGGAGTTCAGAAAACTGTATACATGTGTTACAAATACATTTTTTAATAACACCCAACAGTCACACACATAGCTCTGACCCCACACTAAGATACGAGTCTTGTGCTGTGGGTATCAGGGACTACAAGAGACTTTCGATCTCCCAACACCCAGACCCCGGACACAAATATCTGTCTATCACATAAACATTTGTCCCGGTGTGGGAGTGTCACGGAGGCAGTCAAATTACATAAAACATCCATTGATTACGTTCATACTGCCAATGTCACACATTAGGGTATTTGACAATTTTTGAAAATTGATGGACATCGATAGAGGACGCTTCACTTATAGCCCCCGTAATATTTTTATTATTGAAATATACTAAATTTATATAAAATCCGTGATTTAATTTTTTCATATATAATTTCGCGCTAAAACGCGTTGTCACGTGACATTATCTCTATGTGACGTCATCGCACATCTACAAACATTCGTGACACCTAACAACATAACAAATTATTTGCATTTATATCTAGTTTTTCCACAAAAATTAATGAGCCAGCATATAAATATTGTTCAATGCCTTTGTGTAAAAACTCGACACTAAATCCCGATAAATTGTTCATCCATGTGCCAAAATCCAAAGTTTTAAGAAAGAAGTGGCAGATTTCGACTATCAGCCCTTGTAATACCTTCTTCCATTCTTATAGAAGACTTGAAGACGAAATTAACACGTTTACACATCGAAAAATATGTTCTTCCTTACAATTTTATTTGTCGTAGGATGCAATGTTTATGTGCGATGTCGTCACGAGTAATGGCGGCCGGTATTGCTACGTTTTTGGCACCGAGTGATACAGATTAAAAATTCTAAATTTTAATGACGAAAATAAAATGTTTATAATACGTTTAAAATAAAAAAATGTATTTAATAAATATGATGGCCCACTATCCTTTCTCCTAGTGCAGTTTTATATTTTTTGGTTACACCAGTCAAACACCCTATTATAATGCTACTAATTCAAAAAGTAGCCTCCGTGGCGCAGTAGGCGAGTAGCCGGCTGTGAAATGAGAGGCCGTGGGTTTAATTCCCACACCGGGACAAATATTTGTGACAGACTGATATTTGTGTCGGGTCTGGGTGTTGTGAGTACGAAAGTCTCTCGTAGACCCTGATACCCACGACACAAGACTTATATCTTAGTGTGAGGTCAGGGCACATAGCCCTGTGTGACGTTATTTCTATATTTCGTTATTATAGTTGGCTGTTATTTCTTTATTTATTTAATAAGAAAATAATAAAATTAATTTAAAAAATCCTAAATTGTCTATTTTATAATTTCTCAACATTATAGCAAAATGCACCTTTTAAACACAAGTCATCTATCTACCCGTATAACCAAACAAGTATTTCGATCTCTCTTTCCTCAGTAAAAGTCCTTATCTGGGGGCTTTGAACCCGCTCCTAAACGTGCTAGAAACTCGTGTCAGGAAGCAAACCATTTAGCACTTTCCATTTCTTGTGCGGTTGTAATCGTGCAATAAAAATTGTTTGCTTGAATTTGTTTGTTGATTTGTTTTAAATGTTTACGAACAACTTGCAACATTGTGAATAATTTTTAACATTCCGCTGGTGGTAGGATATCCATATCCGCTCGGGTAGCGACCATCGTACACAGAGTGTACAACCCGCCATAGTGACCCATGCCTGTGTGTCGTGTTCCAGGATCAGCCAGTGTACATCCGGTTTTTCTCGGGGGTCCAGAGTTGGGGTACGATGTTTGGCCGTTTCACGGCCTTTCGAGTACTCTGACACTAGACCCTCGACCGCTTCTTCTTCCTTGCCCATGGCGTAGTGTAAAGAAGCAGGCTGGCATGATTGTAATGAGTAGCGGGGGGTAAATTGTCTCTCGCTACCCGATATTCTAATTAGACGGCACTGCGCTTACCATCAGGTGTAGTGTTGCCGTGGTTTGAGTGGACAGCGCTTGAATATTCAAAACCATGGCCCGAGATAAAAGATTGATGAATCAGAAGGTATCCAAATCAGCAAGGTAGGCCAAGATATTTTGACCTTAGTAATATCTAAGGAATTGAGTTAACTTTAAAGGTCAATCTGTTAGAATATTAGACTTGTGGCGTAGAAAATTATCAAGTATCAAATAAGAAACAAAAACATAAAACTAAATTGAAGTGTTTGACAGATAATCCACAATCAATTACAGTCAGACTACTGTATCAATAAAAACCATGGGTTGAAAAAACAAATCGATATAAATGCGGAAGGATGGAAATGTAAGATGTTAAATAAGTGGTTATGAAGTTGTTACGCACCGTGCGAATACAGCAGAGCGCTCGAGTGTAACATTTCTATTGTTAATGTGATTGGATTGTTACATTCATTAAGTACTAGCTGTTGCTCGCGGCTCCGCCTGCGTGGAGGTAATATTCGGGAGCAGAAGTATACAATCCAAGGAGTTGTCTTCTGCACTGAGGCACCTGTAGCGATTGTCCAGCCTCGCAGGTGTTGTGCCTGAATCTTGAGATTGCATCTAAAGAATACCCCATATTGCATCTAAAGAATCCATACTAACACTATAAATGCGAAAGTAACTCTGTTTGTTTGTTTGTTACCTCTTCACGACTAAACGGCTGAACGGATTGTAATGAAATTTGGTAAGGGAATAGATTATATCCTGGAGAAGGACATAGGCTATCTTTTTTCTCAAAAAACAACCTTGAAAGGGGTCAAATATCAGTTCAAAATTTGTATGGGAAATCCATAATTCCTTGACTTAGGGATCTGTAAATTCATATTTAGGCTTTTGGTAAGAAATAAAGAAATACGTGTTTCAACGTTTTTGAAAAATCATCCCTTAAAGGGGCAAAGTGAGGTTAAACTTATGGGGTATTCTTTAGATGCAATCTCAAGATTCAGGCACAACACAACTTCTTAGATTGTATACTTCTGCTCCCGAATATAATCCCCACGCAGGCGGAGCCGCGAGCAATAGCTAGTACCCCATAAGTTTAACCTCACTTTTCCCCTTTCTTTTAGAGATGATTTTTCAAAAACGTTGATACACGTATTTTTTTATTTCCTAGCATATATGAATTTACAGATCCCTAAGTCGAGGAATTATGGATTTTCCATACAAATTTTGAACTCCTATTTGACCCCTTTCAAGGTTGTTTTTTGAAAAAAAAGATAGCCTATGTCCTTCTCCAGGATATAATCTATTTCCTTACCAAATTTCATTACAATCCGTTCAGCCGTTTATTCGTGAAGAGGTATACAAAGGATACTTAACTAATGGCTTCTTATGTTTACGCGAATATTACAAATTGAAATAAAACGAATTTTACGGATTATATCGCGGTTTATTTTACTTGGTTAAACCCAGCGTTTCGAAGGTGTTTTACAGCCTTCATGGTCACGGGGTGGACTGAGTTGTATGTGTATTAGGATATTTCCTTTTATTAGAAATACCGAAGGTTTAACGGAGGTATTTAGGAGACTAGTTTGGGGTAGTTAATAATGACAACATAAGTGGGAGTAGTAAATGTTTAATATAAAATAGAGTGCCTTCCGCGCTCCGGTGTTCAGTTGGTTCAGTTCAGAAGACTAGTGGTGTAGCAGTGAGTTGGTAGTGAGAACATTCGTGGTTCGTTCGCGGGGCAGTAAGTAATTGTAAATGGTTCAATGGCGTTGTTCAGTTTAAAAGGGTAATTCTGGTAGATTAATTATAAAGAGAAGCCTTAAGTGAATCCTGACATGCGTGTGTTAATATTAAGCACTGAGATGTGTAACAGTGTTGTGTAAATCAATCAATAAATTATAAACATTGTATTTGTGCCTTTTAAATATCCATCTTGCATAGTTTTGTTGATGTTCCTAACATGTGTAACGAAAGTATAGTATATGGAGGGTAGAAACATATTATTTCAAGGATACATAACGTTATTTTTTATTTTATCAACGAAATTACCACAAAAGTGACTATTACAAATGCATTCTTGTCAAGGTTCTGGACCTTAAATTTAAAAAGGTATCCTCATAGTTATCAATCAATCTGTCTGTCCGACTTTACCTTCGAGTGTCGAATCCTCTATATAAAAACGGCATGATATGCCATGCCGAAATTAATAAGAAAAATTATATGGCCTGATACTGCAGAAAAAAATTAGTTCCTACTTATTTATTTATTACTTCTATTGTTATCATACAGTGATTTATGATGATGTGATAAAAGGATATACAAAAACAATATAATATAAAATTACATAAGAAACTAGCTGTTGCTCGCGGCTCCGCCCGCGTGGAGGTCATGTTTGGGAGAAAAAGTTTATTATACAAAATACGAACTTGCATGCGTTTAACTTAAAAAATGAAGGATTTTCATACAAACTTTCATCCCCTATTTTATCCCCTTAGGGATGAGTTTGAAAAAAATGTGAAACACGTATTTCTTTACCTACCAAAAGCCTAAATATGAATTTCCAGATCCCTAGGTCAAGGAATTATGGATTTCCCATACAGATTTTGAACTCCTATTTGACCCCTTTCAAGGTTGTTTTTTGAGAAAAAAGATAGCCTATGTCCTTCTCAAGGATATATTCTAGCTCCTTGCCAAATTTCATCACAATCTGGTCAGCCGTTTAGTCGTGAAGAGGTAACAAACAAACAAACAGAGTTACTTTCGCATTTATAGTATTAGTACGGATATATTTACTACGAGATAATTAAAATTCTGTGAAGTAGTAGTCATCGACGAATCAAGTTCTACTACAATTTCGTAAATTACACCCATTCACAAATCTCAGCTGTTTGTCTGTCACAAATGCAAATGTATTGAGTCAGCGCATAAGTACGCGATTGTGGGCGGTGGCAAAACAAGTTTTATAAAAGTAAGGTAGAAATATTCTATATCAGGAACTACGACAGAATTATGGTCTTACAACACAATAACAAATATTTGCGGATTACACAAATATTTATCTCAATGCGGAGTCGAACCAACAGCCTCACGAGTCACGACTTAACATTGGCATACAGCGTTGCACATTTCGTATTATACACTTATTTGTTTTACTTAATTCATGTTTTATTTAACTACATAATCTGAAATTTTATTGTACTAGTCTAGAAAAGTGGAAACACTATATATTTTTTGATTTTGTTTTAAAGGTCACTTGCACTTATGTAGGTGAGCGTGATCAACTCACTAAGGTAGTTACTAGTTAAATTGCAATATATAAAAAAAAATGCAAAGATGTCACTCGAAGACTCCGTTGGTGGTAGGATATTAATATCCGCCCGGATAGCGACCACCGTACACAGGGTGTAAAACCCACCATAGTGGCACACGCAAGTGTGTCGTGTTCCGGGATTAGCCATTAGTACAACCGGTTTTCGTGGTTTAGAGTTGGGGGTATGATGTTTGGCCGTTTTGGGGCCTTCCGAGTGCTGTAGCACTAGACCCTCGACTGCTTCTTCACTTTCTTGCCCATAGCGTAGTGTGAAGAAGCAGGCCGGCATGATTGTGTTCAGTAGCGGGCATAGGTCGTCTCTCGCTACTCGATACTCTTATTGGACGACACGGCGCTTCCCATCAGGTGCAGTGTGGATACATTACCGTGCCAGGATAAAAAAATGATGCTCTAACTTCAAGTTACTATAATAATCTTTATGTACATCTATAATGGTTATGTAGTTTTGTCTAGATACCTTGAGATACATGTCATGGAAAGGAAGACAAAGCACTGTATAATTATGATAGATACAGCGTTTATTACAAAGGCCTTTAGAATTGAAATATTACATTGACATTTCATTGGCTGCCTCGGTGGCCCAGTAATTGTGCATGTGTTAAGACTATTGTGCTTAAGTCTCGGGTTTGATCCCCGGGTTGGGTAAAGTGATATTGGATTTTTCTATTTAGAAATACTTAGTATCAGCCCGGAGTCTGGAATTGTGCCAAATTGTAATAAATTCGGCGAAAAGTGAGTGTAGGCACTGGTTACACCTCAGCCTACCCCTTCGAGGATTACATGCGTGAGTGTATGTATACGTATATGACATTTCAAAATGTCATATCGATGACATTCTGATGCTTACAGCATACTTTATGTTATGCCAATTGCAGCATTCTCTCTTATCGCATGTGTTAGGAACATCAACAAAACTATGCAAGATGGATATTTAAAAGGCACAAATACAATATTTATAATTTATTAATTGATTTACACGGCACTGTTACACATCTCAGAGCTTAATATTAACACACACGCATGTCAGGATTCACTTAAGGCTTCTCTTTATAATTAATCTACCAGCATTACCCTCTAAGCTGAATTACGCGGCCATTGAACTGATTACCATTAACACTTACATCACCGAACCACGAATATACTGGCTATCGTCTCGTCTACTTCACAAAACAATTGAACCAACTGAACTGAACTACGCAACCATTGAACCGATTACACTTAGGTACTGTAAACGAACGAACCACGAATGTTCTCACTACCAACTCACTGCTGCACCACTAGTCTTCTGAACTGAACACCGGAGCGCGGAAGGCACTCTGTTTTATATTAAACATTTACTATTGACCACTTAGGTTGTCATTATTAATGTACCCCCAACTAGTCTTCTAAATACCTCCGATATACCTCCGGTATTTCTAATAATAGAAAGTACCCTAATAATATATTGCTTAAATCCATCATAATATCATCAAGTACATTAAATAAAACATCCGTTATTTACGTACAGTGTCAATGTCAAATACATAAGATGCTGATGACTTAATTGCTTTTACAACTTTTATAATGTCCATACTATAACACATTGTAATTCATATGAATTTTTACATCTTGTAACATTTTCTTGTGTTTTGCTGTGGTTGACGGCGAATTTAAATTTCGTAAATAATGTAACAAACTCGGTTATTAAATACTTTGATAATAATAAATAAATACACCCAACAGTCACACACATAGTTCTGACCCCACACTAGATCAAACCGGTATCGCGGGTATCAACAAATACGAGGAACTACGGTTCCACAACACCCAGACCGATAACAAATATTTGTCTGTCACACAAACATTTGTCTCGGTGCAGGAATCGAACCCAAGGCCTCTCGTTTCCCAGCCGGTTAACTCGCCCGCTGCGCCACGGAGGCTGTCGATAGCACCCGCATACGAACTCACAGACGTACACGTACGCACACGCACTCACGCACGCGCACTCACGCGCAGTTACGCACACGCATTCATGCACTCGTACGCACATGAATGTAATTTTTGAGTAATTCATAATAGATTGTTAATTAATAAAGATTTATTGATAGGTCAATATTCACGCAGGGTTAATTAGATACGTGTGTTTCAGATCTCGATGCCGTACAGAAAGTTCAACGACGTCATTGAGAATTTAAATAATTACGCGGCCATTGAACTGATTACCATTAACACTTACATCACCGAACCACGAATATACTGGCTATCGTCTCGTCTACTTCACAAAACAATTGAACCAACTGAACTGAACTACGCGACCATTGAACCGATTACACTTAGGTACTGTAAACGAACGAACCACGAATGTTCTCACTACCAACTCACTGCTGCACCACTAGTCTTCTGAACTGAACACCGGAGCGCGGAAGGCACTCTGTTTTATATTAAACATTTACTACTCCCACTTTGGTTGTCATTATTAACTACCCCCAACTAGTCTCCTAAATACCTCCGTTATACCTTCGGTATTTCTAATAATAGTAAATACCCTAATACATGCTAATTATACATCGTCAAATTAGCACTTATTGAGTTACAAATAATAGCAGCGTAAGTTAAAAAGTATTTGATTATCATTATATGCTATAATACTAGCCCTGTATTAAACACTAGCTGTTGCTCGCGGCTCCTCCCGCGTGGAGGTCATGTTTGGGAGAAAAAGTATACAATACAAAATAGTCATGCGTTTAACTTTAAAAATGACGGATTTTCATACAATCTTTCATCCCCTTAGAGGCGGAATTTCCAAAAACCCTTCCTTAGTGGATGCCTACGTCATAAAAGGTACCTACTGTCAAAATTTCAAGTCTCTAACCCCAGCCGTTTAGGCTGTGCGTTGATCGATCAGTCAGTTAGTCAGTCAGTTTCTTCTTTTATATATACAGATGATATAGCCTTGTCGATATGCAGTCAGTAATTTTATTGGCCTTCATTTATTTTGTTTGATTACTAATAATTATTCAGAGATATGCTGCCGGCGATCGAAGTCACTTCTACGAAACTCAATATTTATAATGATATAGAACAAAAAGCGATGTGTGCACAAACCGGACCTCAGCTAATAGAAGAAAAAATAACTTTATCCTCGTATCATACAAAAAGTACACTCAGACCTTAGTTTTATGGGGACGTTAACTTTGGCGCATTGCGTGCCGGTCACTCTGCCAGAAAACTGTTTTGAATACGGTTTCAAATTCTGTTACGATGCTGGATGATTTGCATTTTTTTATTTGATAACTGGGTTTGGTCTTAGTACGGTACGAGATATTATAACACATTCGAGTCTGTGTTACTTACATGGATTTCTTCAGAAATGCCCCCATTGCTTATGCAGTAAAGTGTTAAATTCAAGTAAAGTAAAGACATACTTTTTTAGTGCCTGGATAGGACGAGCAGACGGGCCACCTGATGGTAAGTAGTCACCGCCGCCCATAGACTTCTGCAATGCCAGGGCACAGCAAAGCTTTATGAGACTGAGTTTAAGATGGACTTCCATTACTGACCCAAGAAGTCTGATGTTCTTTCGACTTTGCAAACTCAATGCTTACTTAAGAAAATTGTAAACAAAGCCTACCTTAAATGTCAAGGTCATGTTACCTATGCTAAGTATTTAGAAAGCCACTTAAGCATGTGCAGTTTTATGGCTAAGTGCGTCCTAACGACTTACGAGTGAATCAAGTTTACTGCAAACAGACAAATGACGGACAACATATAAGATATTTGATGTTTGGGTTTAGATATCTTTTAATGCTGTCATTTGAGCTAGATATTATATTAAAACTAGTTGTTGCGTTGTAGTTATGTTACACTATTTATAAAATCATTTCATCTCTGACAACTACTCTGCATAATACAGATATTCGTTCAAACATGTATAACTTTTGATTGAATCCACAGATTTAAATAAAATAAAGACTAAAAGTTACCTCGAGATACACTGTATGATTTTATTGTCGATTCTTTTGTCGTAATACAGTACTTTGGACGTGATGCCTTGACAGACAGACAGACAATAATTCAAAAATCAATTTTGGGTTCTACTTCGATTTTGTAAAAATATTTAATACAGACAAAGTGCCCCTTCGGCTTTATTATAGTGCTTTATTTATCAGCGATCTATATGTACTACGTATTGGATACGACCAGAACAAACATTATGTTCCACCAAGTCGCGGTGTATACACTGCACCGACGTTAGTATGCTTTATGTCACCTAAGAATGCACACCACATTGCATCTTTCAGTGTCGAGTTCATTTTAGTTATTTGTAGCGACATTCCCGAACAAATCTGCCTTACATTGATTTACAGTGAAACTGTTAATAGTATATAAGGTAAATAACATATTTCATAACGTTTAGAACGTAATATCAATAAATATTAATTAATATCAATTCTGAATAGGGGAAGTCTACATTTCACAACAAAATTCATTATATAGTTTGTCCCGTTTTGGCGCGCGGAAAGTCCCGTTCGAGAAAAAGTGACAGGAGTTATAACGATTCTAACTACCAAATAGTTCTTAGTAAAATGAATAGATGGCATTAGTGGGCGGACAAGGTCTTTGGAACATATTGTTTCTTCGGCAGTTCGTGTCTATAGAATGTAAGTCAATGGTAAAGATAGACAAGTAACAAAGCGTTATTCCAATACATTCGGTGTTTAGAGTCCAGTCCGCCTCTTCGTCCCGACTGAAAACCCTTTATGTTAAGCACAGTAACCTAACCCATTCATATCACGTACCTGCCGAGGCACGAACAATGAACCTTCTCCGAGCGTCGCCTCACGTCACGTCGCACACCATATTATCACGCGTCGACGGAAGTGTCCCTAACTGTAACTCTGTTTACGAGAACTGGACTCTATATGCGAAGTAAGTGGGTTGGCTATGGAGGTTAGTGGCTGCGCTAGGCTTATCGGCGCTTCCGACGGAACGTGTCGCCTCCAAAATATTAAACTTTCTATTGTGACTGTAACTGTTAATTGTTTTGTTACGGGATGTGAGAAAGTTATTAATTGTGTATATTTATAGCTGTTTATGAGATAGCGCCACCATAGAAAATTACTTATTCACACTATATTGCGATGGATTTGTAACCCAGAGCAGTTTAAAGGGCTGAAGTATCTAATATGTACGATAGCTTCCGTGGTTCAGCGGATGAGTAGCCGGCTGTAAAACGAGATACGTTAGGTTCAACCCCGTGCCGATCCTTGTAGATCACACAGTTATTTTAATCTTGTCTGGATTTTGTGAGACCGAAAGTATCTCGTAGTTCCTGATACAGAAGACTCGTATCGTAGTGTGGAATTAGGACTATGTGTGTGATTGTTGGGTGTATTCATTTATTAATATTTAAAAGTAGTAAGTTTGCAATGTTCGCTTTACGTCAATATCTTTTAAGTAGGTATATACTACACTAGCTGTTGCTCGCGGCTCCGCCCGCGTGGAGGTCATGTTTGGGAGAAAAAGTATACAATACAAAATACCAATATTCATGTGTTTAACTTAAAAATGACGGATTTTCATACAAACTTTCATCCCCTATTTTACCCCCTTAGGGGTGGTATTTACAAAAACCCTTCCTTAGTGGATGCCTACGTGATAAAAGGTACCTACTGTCAAAATTTCAAGTCTCTAACCCCAGCCGTTTAGGCTGTGCGTTGATCGATCAGTCAGTCAGTCAGTCAGCTTCTTCTTTTATATATACAGATTACAGAATAAGCGTACTTAGGTATTTCGTTATTCAATTTGTGCACGATAAAGCTAGCCATCATACTGTCATAGTGTGAAACTAAGATAGGCGAACTATATATGCATTTACACCTCTGCTTACTCTCCGGGGATACAGGCTTGAACTTAAATAAGTAAGTGGCTTTGTAAATGGTAATAAGATTATCTTATAGGCTACAACAAGGACGTATACGTGTTAAGTTAAAAGTTATCTGAATACCGATCGCGGACACATTTTTTAAACAAAGATAACACCTCTGCGTGGAATGTTATTCTCTCATATCGCAATCTATAAAATTTCTCAAGTTGCGTATAAGATTTACTATGTGATTTCGAAAGCGTAAACTGTAATAAATAACATTGTATACTTCATAAAGTCTAGATTGATTCAGATATCCTAATAATTTACAAAATCATCATAATCATAACATAGTAATAAAACAAAGTCGCTGTCGAAGTCCGTCCCTATGTATGCTTAAATGTTCAAAACTACGCAACGGATTTTGAAACGCTTTTTTTAATAGACAGAGTGATTCAAGAGGAAGGTTTATATGTATGATACATGCATAATATTGCAGAGAAACACTGATGAATTTACAGGTTTCTGGATTGTTTACCTTTTGTTACAAAAATAACTACCACGCGGGCGGAGCCGCGGGCATAAGCTAGTTTGGAATGAATTAAAAATGAATTGAATTATTTGTCAAAATTAACAATCGATAAAAGTGCGGTCGATTTATATCAACTTCAATATACCAATAAATGCGTCCTTCGATTTGATCTACAATCTACTTGAATACACGCTTGCTATCGTCTAAAAGTATCGGATATTACATATTCCAGCTGATATAGTAATTGCCAATGCTCAAAATCAATTTAAACACATGGTGAAACATTTGTCAACTGAATCTATACTAATATAATAAGAAAATAGTTTGTTGAACGCACTAATCTCAGGAACTACTGGCTCAAATTGAAAATTAATTTAAAAAAAGAATGCTTATAAATTCTTGAAATTAATTAATTCTATTATAGTTATATTTATTAGAATATTAATTTTACTAAAATCCACGTAATTGTTTTTGTAGTTATTTTTTTTCCCGAAAACATAAAATACCTTTAAACATCTCTCCTGTAATTTGTCAAAAATGTCGCTTAGATAAAATAGCCCGCAAATCGTCGATATTGATTCACTGTTATTCCTTCAAACCATTAACTTACAAACAGTTTTAAAAAAAATAAAAAAAAATAATACTAGCCATGTATTAAACATTGTCCCACTGCTGGGCACGGGCCTCCTCTACTAAGGAGAGGGGTTAGGCCTTAGTCCACCACGCTGGCCTAATGCGGGTTGGTAGACTTCACATACCTTCGAAATTCTTATGAGAATTCTCAGGTATGCAGGTTTCCTCACGATGTTTTCCTTCGCCGTTAAAGCAAGCGCTAATTAACAATTAATACACACGTAACTTTAGAGACGTCAGAGGTGTATGCCATTTGGGTTTCGAACATACGACGTTTGTTTTAGAATTGATTAATAAAAAAACACTCGAACGTTTCGGAACATTCTACCATCTAGATACAGATAAAGATCATTGTATTTGGATACTATACACATTATATACATTGTATATAATCAAATACTGGTCATAGCAAAAATCATGAGTCACAATAATAATCATAAATATCAGTGAATCATAATGACGAGACTCTTATTGCGTTTGTAATCGATTTTGTACAGGTGAATACACATCCATCCATACTAATACTATAAATGCGAAAGTAACTCTGTTTGTTTGTTACCTTTTCACGACTAAACGGCTGACCAGAATGTAATGAAATTTGGTAAGGGAATAGATTATATCCTGGAGAAGGACATAGGCTATCTTATTACTCAAAAAACAACCTTGAAAGGGGGTCAAATAGAAGTTCAACATTTGTATAGGAAATCCATAATTACTCGACTTAGGGATCTGGGAATTCATATTTAGGCTTTTGGTAGGAAATAAAGATACGTGATTCACATTTTTTTTTCAAAATCATCTCTAATGGGGTAAAATAGGGGATGAAAGTTTGTATGAAAATACTTCATTTTTTAAGTTTAACACATGAAAAATCGTATTTTGTATTATATACTTTTTCTCCCAAACATGACCTCCACGTGGGCGGAGCCGCGAGCAACAGCTAGTACATATATAATATCATACAAAAATGTAAAGAATGATACGGGCTTCGGTTTTTGCCGTGGTAGCCACATCTATTCTAATACTATAAAGAGGTAAAGTTTGTGAGTTTGGATGTTCAGGGTAATCTCAGGAACTACTGGTTCGAATCAAAAAAATATTTTAGTGTTGGCTAGCCTATTTATCGGGAAAGCTATAGACTTACATAACATCACGCTATAGCTTCCGTTGCGTGCGCTGCGTAAAGGCGATTGGGCGATAATTGTATATTGTCTGACCGGTCACCGTTTTAGAAGATCGGCTGCACGTTGGCCTCTCTATGATTGAGGCACAAGTCACAACAACTGAGTGGCAGGGCGATAAAGGTGCGACAGTGCAGGAGATAACTCTTTGGATTGTATACTTTTTCTCCCAAAAATAACAACGCGGGTGGAGCCGCGGGTGACAGCTAGTTCAAATATAAAGGAAAAATAACTACAGAGGTTTATGTTTAGAATATTATGATAGTTGTGTCGGCCGAGCAGCTCCTGGATGTACCTTTATCAAAAACGTAGACATTGTTGTTCACATTTGTATATAAAATACATATAAATGTATCAGACAAATACAGAAACCATTCATTCATTATTGTATCCTCGCTTCATGTTGCACTGGCAGCATTACTGTATCACGCGAAATGCGATCAGCGAAGACAGTATACTAAATCAAATGTTACGAAGCTATTGACTTATAATAACATAGTGATGACGGTCGACTGATCATAATCAAAAGATGAAGAGATGTTTATCAAAGCGATTGGTTCGGCTTGTCACAGTTACTAGCACGCGATGAGATGTGGATCTTAATCATTTAGCTACTTATTCGCCCCACATAATAACTAAATAGTTATTTTTTGTGACTATCCGTCTAGGACAAGACGCATGTACTTAGGGGGCGTCCATAAATTAATGAGGCGTTTAGGGGGAAGGGGGTCGAACGGAATCTCACCCAATCTCACATTGAGAAGGGGATCTTTGGAAATATCACGTAATTTTTTCCCACAACAAAGAAACACTGTAAAATAGCGGGAAAACTGGGTTTCTTTAATAAAAAAAAGAATGATGAAATTATGTATTAACATCTTACGACATCTCACCAAGGGGAGAGGGAGGGTTTAAAAATCACCAAAATCGCCTTACGTATTGGACGGATGCCCTTACGTGCTGAAAAATTATAATTGAAATTAGAATGCCGTATTGTTTTAAACAACACCAATGGTTTAAATTTCGAGATGTATTTTATATACATTGGTGCATACCGCATACGCTATGCAGGTGGGTTGCCCGATGACTAAATGTGTCCAAGTGTCCAATTCATTGTTCACAAATATTTCACCACATAATTACATATCATTTCCATGAATCAGTTGACAAAGAACTCACAAAATGTATTATAATCTATATAGAAAATGATTAATTTATTACGTTCATGGAATAAATATTCTAATACATACATACATATACACTCACGCCCGTATCCCATGGGGGTAGGCAGTAGGCTATTGAGTGCCACAAGCTACGATCCTGACACACTTCTTTCGCCTCTTCCCCATTCATACATCTTCTCATATATCTACCACGGTTGGAGGTACTTCTGATTTGCCCTTTTAGGAGAAGATCGTTTATCTGTTTCGTAAACGTTCTCCTTGGGCGCCCTCTGACCACTCTTCCAGTCTTCCACTTTCCATCCATCTAAACATCCATTCCATTCTAAACATCTATTAAAAGTAGACTTTATCTATCGTTATCTTTTGATTTATTGACAACATGCGCCAATCATCTCATGAATGTGTATGACTGTATTTTAACCCTGGCACTGCATAGTGACCACACTGCACCAGATGGTAAGCGCAGTGCAATCCAGTTAAAGCATCAAGTAGCGAGACTCGACTATATAACTAACCTAACACAATCATGCCGGCCCGATACAGTAGAGTACAATGATAATCAGTTTTTTTACCCCATCTCATCTATTGCCTAGAACAGCCGCTTCAATTATCACAGGACATGCGACACTCAATTTATTTTACGGTTCCATAATGTGATAGGAGGCGTGCCTATCGCCATACCGGGCACAATTCCAGACTCCGGGCTGATACTGAGTATTTCTAAATAGAAAAACCCAATATCACTTTACCCGGGGATTGAACCCGAGACCGCAGGGATAGCCGTAACGCATGCGCAATTACAGCTGCGCCACCGAGACAGACATTTACGTGATAACTGTACCGCTAATGCCCTTGTCGGATGGTCACAATGCGGCACTAATTCATCAGTGACGTAGAGACGTGAACGCGTGGCGAACATCATAGTGCGTGACGGTGACAGATCCCGCAATCTTACGTGGTCAACACGCGATAGCCGTGTCCGATGCCCAGAATAGGGTAGTTTCCTGCCTTTAATTGTGTACATTATTCGATATGCAACCGAATATAATACGCAAAAGAAACCCGAAGAAAACAGAATCATAATTGCTTGAAAATTGAGGTCACAATATTTATTTTAAATATTGGTATGAGCCAAAATTGTTGCGTAGTGGGAATATATCACTATCTCCCTCACACAACGGCACTGATAACCGTAACGTCAAGGGACATATCCTTTTACTGTCTTTTACTGTTTGATTAAATTAATAAAAAAATCATGTCAACTGCCCTATTGAATGCTTACATTGTTCTTATAGATACTATCTTCCAGAGGTCGGCTTATCTTTATATATATATATATATCTTTCTTTCTTTCTATCTTTATATATATAATTCTACTATAAGTGTGTATGTCACTGAACTCTTAAGCGGCTGGACCGATTTGAATGTTTTTTTTTGTATGCGTTTGGGTAGCGCCCTGGATGGTTTAGATTCACAATTGGACCGGTAGGTGGCGCTGCAGTCGGTGTGGCGCTGCTTTTACGGGCAGAATGACGTCTGCACGGTCCGCTAGTGTAGTATATAATTCTGTTCATCGGATATGACTTGAGACCCGCTGGACCGATTACACTTTTCTTTATGTTTGTTGTACGAATAAGATATCGAAAAACGTTAAAAGGTGAAGCTGCGGACAAAAGCTAGTGCGAAATAAAGCAGCTATATTTGTTTGACCGTAGTGACGTCACAATATTATAATATATGGCCCTGGAAAAAGGTGAATTTTTATATAATAAAAAAGTTTATATCATATTATTAGTATGACTGTTTCGAAATGTTCTAGGACACAATCATTCGGTAGCCGTTTTGATTTTATGATATAGCCCAAGATCTTAACTACATGTAAAATCTCTTATATAATATACTAGCTGTTGCTCGCGGCTCCGCCTGCGTGGAGGTTATATTCGGGAGCAGAAGTATACAATCCAAGGAGTTGTCTTCTGCACTGAGGCACCTGTAGCGATTGTCCAGCCTCTCAGGTGTTGTGCCTGAATCTTGAGATTGCATCTATCTAAAGAATACCCCATAAGTTTAACCTCACTTTGCCCCTTTTAGGGATGATTTTTTAAAAACGTTGAAACACATATTTCTTTATTTCCTACCAAAAGCCTAAATATGAATTTCCAGATCCCTAAGTCGAGGAATTATGGATTTCCCACACAAATTTTGAACTCCTATTTGACCCCTTTCAAGGTTGTTTTTTGGGAAAAAATATAGCCTACGTCCTTCTCCAGGATATAATCCCTTACCAAATTACAATCCATTCAGCCGTTTAGTCGTGAAGAGGTAACAAACAAACAGAGTTACTTTCGCATTTATAGTATTAGTATGGATTTAATAAAAAGGAATGTATTAGTTTACATAGGCACAAGTTGAGATAAATGACCCTTATATCGATAATTTATTGCGCGAGCCAATATGCACAGCACGAGATAAATAAAACCATACGAACGGACGTATCGTTATCGAACCAAAGCAAATAAATTAAATGAAACAGCGGCGATTCGCATGTACAGTGTACACGCACCTACATATGTATGTACATAACGCCGTGCGCCGCGTCCGCAGCGCTGTATATATTTGACTAGCTGTTGCTCGCGGCTCCGCCCGCGTGGAGTTTATTTTATTTTTTATTTCTTTTGATGCCTGAATAGGCAGACAAGCACACGGGCCACTTGATGGTATGTAGTCACCGCCGCCCATAAACTTCTGCAATGCCAGGGCACAGCAGAACCGCTGCCTACCGTTAAAGTGCAGTGGTAGGCAGTGGTGGTCTGGTTATATTGTAGAAGTATACTATCCAAGGAGTTGTCTTCACCACTGAGGCACCTGTAGCGATTGTCCTGCCTCGCAGGTGTTGTGCTTGAATCCTGAGATTGCATCAAAAGAATACCCCATTAGTTAACCCTCACTTTGCCCCTTTTAGTGGATTTTTCAAACACGTTGAAACACGTATTTCTTTATTGCTTACCAAAAGCCTAAATATGAATTTTCAGATCTCTATGTTGAGGTATTATGGATTGCCCATACAAACTTTTCACCCCTACTTCACCCTTTGAGATATTTGTGAGACAAAAGATAACCTTTGTCCTTACCCAGTATATAATCTATCCCCCTGCTGAATTTCATTAGGATCCGTTCACCCGTTTAGTCATGAAAAGGTACAAACATACAAACAACAATATTAATTTTGCTGCGGAGCTATTTTAAAACTGTTATATCTCCTAAGATATTCATTGAAATCAAATGACGTAAAGGGCAACTTTGTTCCAAATTAAATACTTGTGATGAATAAAGTATTCATTTGGATAAAGATTAATACCTAAAACACCCTTTTCAAATAATGCATCATTATTATTTTAGAACAAAATTGATTATCATTTGAAAGGTTATAGTGAGCCAACCGAAAAAGAGACATATGCTATCGCGGACTTTTTTTTAGAACTTTTTAAGAGGAACAATTCCGTCATACATTGTTATTGTTACGTAACTTTAACCGTTTACGCAGCGCACGCAACAGAAGCTCTCAAAAGGAATATATTTTCCCCGTGTTTGCAATATTTTTATACCTTTTTTTTCAAAAATAAATACCACGCAAGCGAAGCGACGAGCAAAATCTAGTAATAAATAATTGGTTTAAATTCCAACGTGCGTGGGTTGTGAAGTCTTGGGTTCGTTTCTCAGACCGGACAAGCTTTTGTGTGAATGTTAAAAAAGCTTGACGAGATTAGATTTATGTTATGCAGAGACAGACACGCTCCATATGACATCGTAAGACTTATCTACCTCACTTATCTACCTTACCTAACGAGATATTATCTAACGGAAGTTTAGTTTAGTGTTTATTCAAAATTGTTCTTCACTGAAAGAAGTGGCGATAATCAATAATCACGATAATCAGTAATGCACGGGCCTCCTCTACTAGCGAGAAAGGTTATGTATTAGTTTACCACCTTTGAGATTATTATTTAGAATTCTAAGCGGGTTTCCACAAGATATTCCCTCCACAGTTGATATTAACAATTGAAACATACGTAGTTTTGAAAATTAAATCATTTGGGATGGTTGAACCTGCAACTTGCGTCGTGGCAGTGAGAAGTTTATACCACCTCATAAAATGGCAAAACGCAAAAATGTTATCGACGGTTTGCGGGCTATTTGATTTGAGCGATATTTTTGAAAAGTTACAGGAGCGAAAGAGGAGAAAAAAGAGAGAGAGTTAGAGAAGAAAAAAAAACACTATAAAAAAACTATTGTATGGGTTTTAGTAGAATTAATATATTTCTTGTGTAAGCACATACTGCATCTTAATGACTTATTTTCATGCATTTATGAGCAATATTTTCTAAAATAAATGTTTCTGAAAAAAATAGTGCCTTGTTTTAAGAGTTACTTTTAACGCTAAAAATGTGTACAAAAAAATGAAACTAGGCTCTATGCAGAAAAATTAGCTTATTCCAAATAAGTGTATATAACTGAATATCCAAAAAAATGACGATCAAATAACCCGCCGACCATTGTTATAATAAATACATTTACGACACAAGTACTTAAACTATTACGATATCTATTCGACTCTGCTATATAAATCTCTGTTAAATGAATGCTTCGGAATTTCGTTTCCAATGTAATAATGTTTCCACATAGCTGTGTAACCGAAGTCGTTACATTTCATACAAACTTAGAAACAATTCAAGGTAGTTCGAACGCTAGAACACAACGCTCGTTGATGTCTTTTGTACGCAACTATTGATTATTTCACGTTGCTTAAATGTTTATCACAATAAAACATAATGGGCGTTATCATGAACAAATGATAACGTTAAAGCAGGTTTATATCAATTTGTTACTATGACAACGCATAATTTGTTGATGTGGACTAAGACTAAAGCCCTTTTGTAATAAGGCCTTATTAATTGTACTAAGAAAGTAAACAAGTTTTGATAATCAATAAATAACGTTTAACGTAGATTTAATGGAAGTTACAATTTTAAGTTTGTGAGTCTATTTTATCTTAGCATTTCGGTGGATATAAACTGCTTGAAAAACTTTATTAATTCAATAACAAAGAAATACTATGATTGAAGGAACTGTTCTGGAATTTGAGGCAGGTTATGATCGTTCATCTTATCGGCTTACGCTGCGTTTTTCAAAACTAAAACTGTGTCGACATCGAACATTATCGATGTTTCGATTTGAGTTTTCACACTTTTTCTTTATATTACCTAAAAAAAATATAACTAATTGGGATAGTGATAACATTTTAACTTGGAAACTTAATAACCATAGTTGTATAAGTTTTGGGATATATTAAGTAAATACACCCAACAGTCCCACACATTGCTCTGACACCACATGAGGTCAAACCTGTATCAAGAGCTACGAGGGACTACACCCAGACCAGCAACACACATCTGTCTGTCACACAAACATTTGTCTGGGTGCGGGAATAGAACCCACGGCTTCCCGTTTCACAACCGTCTTCTCGCCCACTGCGCTACGGTGGCTATCAGGTTGGGTGTATTGTGTTAAGGCTCTAGTATAAATACAACATTGCAAGTGAATAAGTTTAATTGTTTTAGAGTAACAGGGGCTTAGTAGCTCGAAATACTATGTTTAATAATACATACTGCTTGTGTGTTGTTTTCTTTTCAAACTCAGTTTCCATACTGCCGTGTATTTAGATAATTCATTTTACAATTTAAACCATAAAATTAATACTAATAGCACTTTAAGAGTTGGTTAATAGATTTGATTTTACGATAGAATTAAATAGTGCGTTACATAGTTAGACAATTTATGTCTTAACATTTTTTTCACGAAATGTTCATTTATATATGAAGTTTGTCTTCAACATGTTATTCATAATCAATTTATTGGTAAAGAACATTTACACGTCTGTTTTTTTAATACATTACAAATTAAATATAATTTTTAAGAATTAAATAAATTAAAATAATAATTAATACTTATACTAGGCCTGTATTAAACATTATCCCACTGCTGGGCACGGGCCTCCTCTACTAATGAGAGGGGTTAGGCCTTAGTCCACCACATTAGCCTTATGCGGGTTCGTAGACTTCACATACCATCAAAATTCTTATGAGAATTGTCAGGTATGCAGGTTTCCTCACGATGTTTTCCTTCGCCGTTAAAGGAAGCGATAATTAACATTTAATTTAATTTAAAAAACACACGTAACTTTAGAATAGTCAGAGGTGTATGCCTTTTAGGTTGCGAACGTACTTTCGTCTTGACAGTCCGTACCGCAATCAACTAAGCTATCGCTGCTCTCATTCTATTATATTCAATTTCATTCAATGAATGAGTCTAATTACACTGGTTGAGATGTTTCCTGACATAGAAGCGCATAATGTGTTGATCGTTATATCGCTGCTTAATCTCATAAAATGTGTATTTACACAAATATAATTTATTTCCCTACCTTCAATTTCTTAAATAAAAATTATAAGATATTAATATGAAATATAGTAAGCATTATTACAAAACGTTTACGTAGTAAATTAACTCTGACTTTACAGGTTTTTAAATGTTTTGTCAGTATGTTTAAAGAATTCGTACTTAACACAAATCCGACTGACACAATTTGCAATCAAATACATATATTATTTACCTCATACAAGAAAAACTCTCGCAGACTTTCCAAAGTAACAATATTTCAAACCACCAATTTTGAACTATGCACGTAAAAGTATTTTGTTCACTTAAAATAATCACATAAACCACTTTTTCCAAATACACATGCGCCCGCGACTGTTCTCTGCGCGATACTGGCACGGGATTGGCCGAGTGAAGCGCGGGAACACACGTCAATTAGGGTTACCACTTACCAGGTGTGATGGATGACAACATTTTATTATATGTTCTAAATGCTGTGCTGATGTCTCGGGTTCGATCCCGGGTCGGGTAAAGTGATGTTGGGTTTTCTATTTAGAAATATTCAGTGTCAGCCCGGTGTCTGGAATTGTGCCTGGTATGGCGATAGGCTCGCCCCCTATCACATTATGGGGGCGTAACAAAGTCGGCGAAAAGTGAGTGTACTGGTTACACCACTGCAAACCCCTTCCGGGATTACAGGCGTGAGTGTATAAGTATGTTCTAAATATAGCATTGCCATAATTTTTTGATTTCAATTAATAATGGGTTTTTCTGTCCCTAAATGATCGGTATTAGTCCAGAGTCTGGAATTGTGCCCGGTATGGCAATAGTCTCGCCCCCTATCATCATGGGACGGTAATGGCGAAATGTGAGTGTACGTTAGGGGATTACGGGCGTGAGTGTGTATATGTGTAAATAACAATTATTATGTCTTAAGCTGCTAAGATCTCTAGACAGAAAACTTTAGTATGAAAATTTGTAATGAATAATCTTAGAAATAAAAATAAAGATAAAAAATTGTAATGTGGATCAGCCAGTACAACTATAGGTACCTTTAAATAGCTCTTTATAATTCAACGTCAAAAATCCGGGATCCATATTTCTGGCCAATAATAGGTAAGTTCAGAATTCAAATCAGACATACATTTAAATCCGTGATGTCACCACTCAGAATGACCATTACCATGCAGGGCAGCAAGGGAGATGGTGAGATGTTCCCACAACGCATCTACTCTTGCTCATACTGATATTTAAAATAATGATTGCGGCTTCATTTGGATCATATCAGTTTTCGTTGATTTACATACTTACGATTTCTATTGAGATCTATATCTACGATCGTCTCCATACGAATTTTAAACAACGCTTGCTAATAATAAGATTTTATACTTTTCAGTATTGCAACCCTGCACAGGTCAAATTGACGTGCAAACAAGTTCTATGGGTATGCAAACACACCAATGGCGAAACGTTAAAATTATTTATCACTTGTCGCAACAAAATGAACTGAATTTCTTTCGATCTATATCGTTCAGTGTTACAAGTGTTGTAACGTGCGTCCACTGAAATATGCGCTTTCTAACTGCAATGCAATAAACATTAAATCATTGTGTTTAGACTTTTTTTTATAGTATAGTCCGACAAACGAGCCAGTGGGTCACCTGATGATAAGTGATCTCCACCGTCCATGAACATCCACAATGCCGAAAGTGTCATGTATGCGTAGTCGGCCTTAAAGGACAGGAATAGGGATTAGGTAAGGGAAGGGGGACTCTGGGCCTCCGGATATCTCACTCACCATACGAAACGCGACAGTAAACTGTCACTTTACGATGGTTTTCTGTGAGACAGTGGTACTACCCCGATCGAGCCGGCCCATTCATGCTGTAGACAAATATGTCTACAGTGTGGCTCTACCACTTCTAACTTTATCGGGTATCTGAGTTTTAAATATATATTCTAACTAGATGTTGCCCGTGGTTCCGCCCGGGTGGAGGTTATTTTTGGAAGGAAAGGTATTCAATCCATGGAGGCATCTTAAGCTATTACACCTTTCTATATTTTGCTATCCCATAGGAAGTGTACATTTTTTCGGGATAAAAAGTGGCTTATATCATTTTATGATCCCTAATTTGCAAAATATCATGTCGATCCCTTGCTCTGTAAAAAACTAAAAAATCCCATGTGCTATTCTATGTGCTATTCCAGACTATAATCTATCTTTGTGCCAAATTTCAACCAGATCCGTCCAGCCGTTGTAGCGTGATTGAGTAACAAACATCCATCCAAACATTCGCATTTTATATTAGTAGGATTAGTAGTGGCACAGTTTAGCGATATAAAAGGACGCGAGTTCTATTCTCGCGCGAAGAAAAAAATAGCCTAAGCATTCTTAAACTAGGTCCCCAGGTGGCGCAGCACGTAGCGGCACAACTGGTGAATCACCTCCATGAATATTAAACACCTGTGAACACAAATCTATGACATATTATTCTATATATTGTACTTACTCGTTGTGAGCGTCGACTTTGTGTAAGGATCCGATTCTGATTTAAATGAAATAAAGACTAAATGTTACCTCGAGATACACTCTATGATTTTATAGTAGATTCTTTTGTCGTAATACAGAACTTTGGACGTGATGCCTTGATAGACAGACAATAAATCCAAAATCATTTTTTTGGGTTCTATATCGATAATATAACACGTTTCAATCAATATTTTTTATAAATAATTAATGTATAGACAGAGTGCAGCAGCTTTATTATCTTTATATATATAATTCTACTGTACGTGTGTATGTCACTGAACTCCTCCTAAACGGCTGGACCGATTTGAATTTTTTTCGTATGCGTTTGGGTGGTGCCCTGCATGGTTTAGATTCACAATTGGACCCGGTAGGTGGCGCTGCTGTCGGTGTGGCGCTACTTTTCCTAGCAGGACGACGTGAAACCTGTCAGTTAGTAGCGGAAATTAATCATCGCTGCTTATTGCCAGCTGAAGCATGTGAATACTGTATATATGTACATGTAGTAACCCCTTAAGGTTTGACCTCAAACCGTCCACTTAGAATACAAATATTTTCCTCCATTGCATCCTACAAGACATGAGTCAGTAATTTTCCCACGACTAAGAACAATATGCCTTCCCTCTTTATCGACACAATACAAATGAAAGAGACAAAAGTAAGTAAGTCACACAAAACCAATGACAAACCTTGCGTTAACAAAAGTGAAGTGATGGAATTGGAAAACGTATTCAGTGGCCCCGAGTGGGGGACAAATTACATAAGTTAGAATAAAATGTAAATGCCTTAAAACTCTACTCTAATCACGTCTAACAAATCAATCATTGGTGGAATGGTGCGCTAATAGAACTGTATCTGATTTTGTGTCATGTAATCACTCATCAGCAATACAAAACTATAAGTTAATTGCTAGTGCGGTCAATTATCACTACGCATCATAACACAAATTACATGAATAGTTGCTCACAAAAATGCAAAATATTGTAGTAAATATTTTGCATTTTTGTGAGCTTCACCGAGATTTTTTTTACGCGTATAAGACAAGCGCAAATATTTTTAAATGTTATATTTTTAGTAAACCTTAGTTTATGTCTATAGCTAGGAAATATGGGACGATAACGATTGCAAATATTTTCATAAGCAATGTTATTTATGTAAACCAAAGTGATACCTATACTTAAAACTAGGGGAACATGGGAGGGCAACGGTCCCATTAACGCAACTTGAATGCGGCCCTGCACACATAAGTTTTCTCTTTATATAGGACTAGTGAGCCTGGGGTCACAATGTTCCCATTATTTTTAGAAACAATCGCTAATGGCGAAGGTCTTTACAAAGAAATTGGTTACTTTGCTATGTTTAGCCCGCAGCTCTTATTGCGCGATTGGGTTTATCGGTACTATTATGGACTTTGCACACAATAAATATACCCAAAAGTTTCCTTTTAAAATGTTTTCTAAGATGCGAGACTCCTGGTACTAGTGTGAAAAGTTTCCTATTTAGAAGCCTATGTTTACTACACATCATTGAAAACTGCATCCAAATCGGCTCAGCGGCTGTGGAGAGGTGCGTGGATAACGCAATTTGTTGATGATATTTATTTGTAGTTTAATGAAATTAAAAAATAATTTGTAAATTAAATCTATTGCCACTCCATGTAACAATTATATACTAAGAAAATAGATACTTAAAGGTATAGGTATAATAAATAAATACCCTGACTGATCTGACCCAACACTTGGCAAAACCTGTATCATGGGGATCAAGAACTACGAGGGATTACGGTCCCACAACATACAGACCCGAAACAAATATCTGTCTGTCACACAAATATTTGTCTCGGTGCGGGAATCGAACCCTCTCGCTTCACAGCCGTCTACTCGGCCGCTGCGCCATGGAGGCTTAAAGTTTTCCCTTAAAAAAGTATTTTTGGAATTTAATCACAATCCTTAGATTAGCAATAGAAAAAATCAGTCAACCCTCAACGTAGTGATTACATTATCTTCACCCCTGAGTTCTATTTTAAATGACATGAGTATGATATCCGTAATGTTTGAATTTTTATAATATTTAATTTCGATACTCCTATATATAAAAATTAATAAATACTTAATTCTATTTTTTTTTCTATCTAGAAATTCCTCAATATTAGCCCGGAGTCTGGAAAATGTGCCCGGTATGGCGATAGGCTCGCCCCCTATCACATTATGGGACCGAAATTCGGCGAAAAGTGGGTGTACTAGTTACACCTCTGCCTACCCCTTCGGGGATTACATGCGTGAGTGTATGTATGTATGTATAATAAATACTTACACCCAATAGTCACACGTAAGTAGTTCTGTTCCCCGACACTAGTTCAAACGTGTATTGTGGGTATCAAGAACTAAAAGGGACTTGCGGTCCCATAACATTAAGAAACATTTGTGGATCACACAAAAATGTTTCAGTGCGAGGGTCGAACCTGGAACCTCTCGCCCAAAACACTAAGAGTAAAATTTCAAATATCGCATGTGGTAGATTTTCGTTTTTAGGTGACACGACCATACCTACGTTAAATAAAATTAGATTAATTCTAGAACGGCATTTTTACCCTTTCGATAGTAAAAAACTGAAATATGCCGAAAATGTTGCTTTTCACATAGAATTTTTATTTTTAGAATTTTAATTTCTACTGCATAGAATCAACCGATTTTTTCACAAGCAAGTCTTGCTGCATCAGCTTTCTAAATGAATGATGATTATGCGGCTTCAGTGCGAAGTTAGATGTGAAATAAAAGTTTTTTAATTCATAAAAAGTACACCGACTCCAATAAAAAATCAAATTATGCGTCCCTATAAAATTTGAGGGTTGCCCTCCATTTTTTTGAGATCCCCATCAGATCCTGAATTGGTGCCAATGGGACCACCTGGGAAGAATACCCTTTTAATCAAAAAAGAATTTCTCGAATCGGTCCAGGGGTCTTCGAGTAATCGGGGAACATACATAAAAAAAAGATTCCGACGAATTGAGAACCTCCTCCTTTTTTTAAGTCGGTTAAAAATATCGTATGTGGTAGATCTTCAAGTTTATGAATATCTATTTATATCCAAGTAACAATAAACAGCCTAGAATGTATATTCCTTTGTAATAAAGCAACTTGATCACATAATTAATACCTTCTAATTAATCATCATTTGTCTGGCCACCCACTCCTTGCTTGCGGCAAGATATCTTCCAAAGGTTAAACAATCACACGCTACGCAGATGTATTGACTCAGTTTTATGAAGGACGAGAAGACAGATTCAGATCTTTAAATGACTAAATCCCAAGTAATTGTTTTCATCCAAGATTTTTTTGTTTTTTTTTTCCTGGCACATCAAAGTGACCACACTGCACCTGATGTCTTGTTGTAGAGTATTGAGTAGCGATACACAATCTATCCCCCGCTACTCAACACAATCGTGCCGGCCTGCTTCACACTACGCCATGGGCAAGAAGGTGAAGAAGCGGTCGAGGGTCTAGTGTCAGAGTACTCAGAAGGCCGTAAAACGGCCAACATCGTACCCAACTCGACAATAACCGGATGTACACTGGCTGACCCCGGAAAGCGACCCACTTGCGAGTGCCACTATGACCGGTTTTATACGTGTACGGTGGTTGCTACCCGGGCGTAAAACGGCAAAGTTTCTGAACGTTATGTGTGTCGAAATAAAACAATCACAGACAACAGTACCCATCTTTATATTCTACTGAATGTCCTGCAGTGAAGAACACTTCATAACAAATATGTGATGTAAAGAGGTTTAGGAAAATGTTATTCAGGAAGCTAAAAGCGTTGTAAATAAAACGATGGCCGTTTTATTGGGGCTACTATCAATCCTAAACTAATAGTGATACTGTACAAAACGTATTAATTTAATTATACATTTTTCGGGATAAAAAATAGCCTGTCATTATCTGACCCCTAAAGTATCACTATGCAGGAGATCATGTCGATCCCTAGCCCTGTGAAAAAACTTTTGTTGTTTATTTGCTTTGTCTTATCAACCGATTGCGGTCGGTATGACATAAGAAACTCTTCAGAGACAGCAGCTATCGACCGTAATTGATATATGGATTGCCAATGCGTTTGATACCGTTATAATTTATATTTTAAAATGTCTTAACTACCACAGATTGTTATAAGTATGTCATACCGACCGATATCGGTTGATAAGCGAGCGTTATGTATGTCGACACTGCAGCCACAGAGAACATTTGATAACCAAACATCTGACTTAATGGTTTTGTATAATTGAGGGGAAAAGGGCTTTAAATAAAACATCCATTAACTACTACACATATTGAATATATTTAAACGTGACATACATGTAATGATATAATTTCAGACAATATATCGAATTAATTATTTCGATATATAAATACTATAAGTATGGATAGTTTGTAAATATTTGATGCGGTAAAAAATTTTGCTACATAAGAAATAAACTGATATATATGTGATCAAATCTGAAACATAAGTCAAATTGTGTACGGAGAATAAATGTTGAAGATTGATTGTCCGCATCAAAATATGTATATATGTAAAACGTTGTATATAATGTGTTACTATTGTTTCTATATATCTATATCTACTTTCAACAATCAAAGCAGTCAAGGCAAATGGGATTGTACATAATTTATTACTCCGTCACATGAACTATAAAACTATAGTAGTATTGAGAAAAATGCAAAAGCTACGATACATTTACAATGTCCATATAAACGGTGAATGGAACAACCAATACATACATGTATACACATAATATTTTGTAAAATTGTATTCTGCGGCACAACATCCAAAGATACCATTGAATTAAATATACATAACGCATCAAAATCATTATCAGATCTCATTTTAATAAAACACAAATAAACTCTCAAAAATATTTCACAAAATACCGAGGGCCACTTACTTTAACATCACTTACACGTGGGTCGTATGGAATCAAAGTGGGCAAAGTAGGGCCGACTTATTTTTTGGCAAATTAAAAAAAACATAACTTTTGTTTGTCGAAAGAAAATATTGCTGAATATTTTATTTAAATCTGAGACGATATTTAATTTAATCAATGACAACAATAATGTTAAAAATTAGGCTTAACGGTGCAAAATCTTATAAAATTTTCTAGATTGCCGAGTTTGAACCCAACTAAGGTAAGATGGCCGCCTTTGCTACCCAATTTGGCCATTTTTGATTGTTATTGACTTTATGAGAAATGGGATTGTTGACTTGACAAACGCTCCTGATTGGTTGATAGTAGCTATATAGATTGCCGAATATGGTTCTAAAGCAACATTTTTTCTGTCTTTAATTATTAAACATTGCAATAGTCGGTGCAGATTTTAATTTCCCATATTAATATTTTTTTGTCATTTTTGCCCAACTACCTACTTTGCCGGCTTTGGTTCTATACAACTTACATATCAAATGGAAATCACAAACAAATAAACAAACAATAGTTGAAGTGGGCCCTCGTAACAGCTGGTTTAACATTATCACTTCGATATTTCCCTCCGCATTCCCTTCATATAACACTATTAGATGGATAAGTACAACAATTTTGCTCTAATTCTAGGCAATCCGGTTTAGCGAATAATTTCGGTACTTCGGTTACGACTTTAAACTTTTGCACGTGAACTCATGTGAACTCACGCGAACTCATGAGTTAGAAATTGAACGTGCAAGCACCTTGACCTGCTTTAAGCCCATAAAAACAACGGAGAATCGACAGCCGTAATTACTAATTGTTAGAGAAAAAAAACTGTATTCACACATATTCACTTAAACGAGTTTCTATAAAGACCACATGTAGAATATTTTATCAGGATTTCCAAAATAGAGATTTTTCGGTATGTCCGTTGCGGTCGACTCGCCGAAGTTTTTATGAGAGGTATGTTTACAATAATAATTCCACAAATCGTTTGTCATTTATAATTTGATATTTTCTCTTCATAAGATACAGATGCTAAACCGAATTTGAGTTGTTTCACAGCCTTATGGAGTCTTGGTGGTTTATAATAAAATTGTTCATTTGAACTCTGTCCCACGGATCATTTTGATGGCACTGATAGATATGATAGATATTTCTCCCACAAGCGTCGGTTGTCTTTGGTCGTGTCGGTACGCTAGCTGATAGGACAGAGTTCAAAACAATGGTAACAAAATAACTAAGAGGCGGTCATGAGTGACGTCTGCTCTTAAATAACGATGTCATGTATTCACGTGCTATAACATTTATAAATAATACATTTGCAATGACACCACTTCGCGTCGTGTTCATATATTTAGCTCTTAACATTATGTTATTGTTGTTATTTTTGATCTTAGCCTCTTCTATACGTTTCTCAGTCTCAGGGAATGTATGTTGGTAAGTCTCTTCGTTGCCTTACAAAATATATGTTCATCGCGTCGAACTTTTTTTTTATTATAAAATGTCATAAAAAATATTTTAAGGAAATTATTTTAAAACTCTTTCGATATATTTTGTGAGTATCTACTAGAAGTACTTAGCTCTAATAACTATTTGAAGCAACAATATTGGCCTTTTATATTGGCCTTAATACTATAATATGTGGAAAATACTTTGGAATTATAATCAAATACATTTGTGTATGTTCGTACTACTTAAAGGCTTCTTTGATTCATATTTTCAGATCACATTTTCATTGTTTGTGCGTGACTATCGTCAATTATGATTAATACAATTATGATTTATATCGCTTAGTGACTTCACACCCAGTTTTTAATGTCAACGATAATACAGTATCGTCTAAAATCGATAAGAAAACGCTAGAAAAGGTACAAAGAAAGATGTGTTCGAAATAACATTTTGACTATTCAATAAATGCTTTAATCTCTAGAGGCAATGAAAAACTGGGCATGTATGGATAATCGACCGCTTGTCTAACATTTCGGCCGTTTATTGACTATTAAGCAGGCGATGTCACGGTATAAAGCGATGTTCAGTCTATACCATCAAAATGCAATTAAGTATGCTGGGGACGGACTATTTCTGTCGTTTGTATAGATACAATACTGCAGCGGCGCGCGGTGGGCTGTGGCTCCACACACGTTGGCTTTAAATGAAACATTCGTCGAATATAACATATAAAATACGATTCACATCGCCGAAACAACCGTGAATTTAAACAAATCGTACAATCAGAACTAATATTGCTTATACTCGTAAATGTCGATAATCGATAAAAAAAATCGTTCGTCAAAATGATTCGATACTCTTAATTGTAAAACATTGGTTTTCGCACATTGTCTTCAGTTGAGTCTAATAAAATAATTGAGATGTTATCGATATTGAAACAAGAACGGTATCTGCAGTCTCGACATACGTCACGTTCAGGTATCAACCGATTGTGGTCGGTATGATATAATGATCATAACAATCTTTGGTAGTCTTGAAATTTTAAAATATAGATAATTATCGGCACCATGACGCATTGACAATCAATATTGTTGGATTGGTCATTGAATAAGAATTCCTTGCCCTTTATTCATTTTACCACAATTATTATCAACTCAAATCTTGATAGTTATTTTACAACATTCTGGGCCCATAACCTATTGGGTTGGATATTGAATAAGAAATCTATTGTTCTAATAAGAATTCCTAAATATATTTTTTCAATGTGTCCTATTTAAAACATGGAATTCTTATTCAATATCCATTATTCCATATTCTTATTCAATCCAATAGATATATCAATTACGGTCGATGTTTGCTGTCTATGAGTTGGATGTGTGATACCGACCGCTATCGGTTGATAAGCGAGCGTTATGTATGTCAAGACTGCAGCCAGTGGTCACGAGACTGACTCCTCGCGACTATACTAACGTTGTCACCTCACGTTGATCACGTAATGAGTAACGCATTCGATTAGTGGCACTTGTGTAACTCACTGTATTTGATACAGTATCGCGAGCTAGTTCTCTTAAAGCTATAAGTTGATATAAATTATGTATTTGTAATACTTTTTTGTTATTAGTTTTGTGCAATGTCCGCATGCTGTCGGACCCGTTGTTACACGCGTTGATATTTACAAATGGCCGCGGGTCCCTTGACTAGATAGATATTTACTTTGTTTGTCATCATCATGATGGTAGAGTGTGGACGTTTTACATTATGATCACATAGAGTTTACAATCACATTACATATTTATTTTTGTAATAAAACGTCCACACTAGTTTAACATTTATGTTTTGAATCGCCATCTTTGATATATTGTACGCCATTTTTAATACTATGCCACAAAATCTTCTGTTTATATTTTCCCAGTGAATATATTACGAGCTGAACTATATGATGAATGTTATCGATGTTTTTAGTTTATCGATATAAATATATCGATGAAATTCCTCGATAATCGATGAAATGGACGTCAAGTAGATTTAGCGACAACGTATTGTGGGTACGCATAACATTGCATTTATTACAGCTACATTTAAAAAAATCGCGATTTGAGAGATGTTGCCAGTAAACATATCATTCGGCCTTTCTCAATGTTCCCTATAAGTACAGTACTACTAACAAAGATTCATTAAAGCAATCATGTTTTAAATTTACAATTTATATAAAATTTTCTTCGGCAAGGTGGGGAGACAATTTTCACCGACCGGTTATTATACATTCGATATCACCATAGGCATCGACTATGTATTTATCGATAAAAAAATTCAAACGTCGGTAATCTCTTCAATTTAACTAGATATCTTATTTGGCTTCAGTAGATGCTAGTTTCTGAGAGCTATTTACAAGCGATGTGACGTTACATATTAATAGTGAATTAAATATAGTTATTGGATTTACATGTACTGTTAGATATTGAACTAATGCAATTAATTAGGAACTGTTAACGTTTTGTCATAAGAAAAAAATAGGCAGAAAGGACTTGCAGATTTTAAGTAGAATAATTTATTTTCATTTACAATAGTTAGTAATTGATTTGACTTTGTGTATATATAAAAGGTTGATGATAAGGCAGTAAGTCTGTTCATCCTTTCTGTCGGTACAGTGTATGTATGTACAGACAATTTTAGGCCATTTTTAACATATAAATGAACCAATTTCTGGAAGGTGCTTCGTACATTAAAAAGATAAATATTTAGAAATACATATGCTTACAACTATGTTATACATTTAAAAATTTTAATTAATCTATAACACCTAAGATTACCCATTCCGTTTTTTTCTCAACGAAGTATGCCAAGTCCTGTGGTCTTCTGTAGCGATTATTTAGCGCTTACAGTCAGCTAGTACGAATACGTTATAGAGTTAGTACGGGAACAAGAAAAAAACAAGTATATTTAGTTGATAGTAAAAAATATTAGAGATAGTAACTTTGAACAAGATACTTTTTGAACACGATTGTCGTTCAAATCGATACTTCAGCTCCAAAATGCAATAACCAAATAATTTTTTTTCAGCACAGCTAACTTTTTGTCCGTTTTGCGGCCTTCTTAGTACTCTGACACTAGACCCTCGACCGCTTCTTCACCTTCTTGCCCATGGCGTAGTGTGAAGAAGCAGGCCGGCGTGGTTGTGATGAATAGCGAGGAATAGATTGTCCCTCGCTACTTGATACTCTAACTGGATGGCACTGCGCTTACCATCAGGTGCAGTGTGGTCTCATACCGTGCCAAGATAAAAAAATATCAAAATTGTCTCGTTTTCGCCATCTTGGTACTCAATGATTATTAACATTTTGGAATTTAGCTTCGATATGAACTGTGAGATTTTTAAGAATGTTAGTCACTGACATATTCTAGATCATTCTAAAATACCGTTACGGAAGATCACCAGCCTTACATGATGTTCAATCTATGATTATTTCTCAATACAACTTCCAGAGATGTAAAATTTATCCGATGTGTTCTAATATATGTTTACAATTCAGGCAAATGTAAGTAATTAAGTTCTTTTGGATCATCTTTATTTCTACACTATGAAAGCTCTGTTAAAATATTTATTTATATTGGAAGTTGTATTGAAAAAAATTACAAACACTAAAATGCAATGCAGAATTGGAAATTATGTAAAAAAGTGCATTGCGCATACTAATGTCATTTTTTTGTTTTAAACACTTATACATAGATAATTAAATCGCATGAAGAAAAACGTTTAATGTTTTTAACGTGGCTTCAACCTTCTGCGGTCTCTATAGCATTTGTCATTTTTATAAAATGTAAATTTTCGTATAAAACATCTCGCAATTATATTTTCATAATCGATATATTTATTTAGCGTTTGCGATTTATCGATATCGATAAAAAAAATATACTATATTTCGACCGCAAAAGGTGACATTTCGATGTTTATCACCGCGTTGTTTTTATATTTCACCATTAACACTATATAAGTAGCTGTACCTAACTTCACTCCCAAAAATTAAAGTATTCGAAATTAATTAATTATATACATCGATAAAGCTTGATATAATGATTCTATAATTATATATATAATTCATAATCATATATATATAATTATATATATGATTATATAATTATTGTTACACGGTTAAAAATATTTCCGTTAACTGGATCTTTTATGGGTTTAAGTGCGTGAGATGGCACTAAGTCATAAAAAGGTCTTAACTAGTATAACTGAAGGTTCAAAGGAATTCAGATAATCGATTAACAGTAATGGGAAGACAATTAGAAATTAGGAAAATAACAGTGACTTGAAGACACGATTTAAAATAGACATGAAGATTGAGCAATTATAATACAATTTGCTTTGTTACTGAATTATTTTTCCTAATTTCTAAAGAATTGTATTTAACACGTTTGTTACCTATATACAAATGTTTTGGAATGTTTTTTTGCAATAGTTTTTAATTCAGACTTTTTTAGATGCTTGCCCAAGGAAGATTTTATATACAGGAAAGGGATTAAGTGAATACAGACAGAAACATGTGAGAGAGATAAAGCGAACGTGCAGCCAGCAGTTTTCTTTTAGAATTTGATTGGATTACGTCACAGACTTGCAGGAGCGAGAAGAAATAGGTATTGGCCGCACAGTCGCTCTGTCTCTTTCTATAAAGTGGTAAATTTTGTGAGGACATTGCAATCCATTATCTATGGTTATTGGTGTAATAGATATTTTACATGTGCGAGCTGTCATTGAGGTTACAAATGTTATATAAAAGTAAACCCCATACAGCTGTACTAAGTATGTTAATTATTGCTATATTCAGTGGATGTTTATTGATCTTATAATTCCTGTAGTATTTTTTTTTAGATTAATTGCAATTCAATGTATGTAAAGCTATTGTATTTGCAGAAATCTGCAAAACTTTGTCACATGAAAGTAAATAATAGGTTCCACCTGATACAGATGTTTTACTACTTTAAAAATCGATGTTATCAATTTTCAGGTTATCAAAAAAATATATTTTGATTGGGCAACTATAGTTAGTTATAGATAGCTATCGATCCTAAACTAACACTTATATCGTACCAAACGTGTCAAATTAAAAAAAAACAGTGATGTTATATCGAACTGAACCCTTCACAAATATTTGTTTATATTTTTCTCAATTTATACTGGATTTTAATGTTGCTTAAAACAGTTCTTTTTGTTATTATTTGTTTTGTTGAAGTCGATACATACGTGAGATGGGCATACGTCCGTACATGTGTATGTATGTATGTGTGTACATGTGTATGTATGTATGTGTGTACATGTGTATGTATGTATGTGTGTACATGTGTATGTATGTATGTGTGTACATGTGTATGTATGTATGTGTGTGTATGTATGTTTGTGTATGTGTCTATGTGTGCGTGTTGTGTGTGAGTGGTCGCGCGGCCTCTGTGAGTGCGTAGTGCAGGCGGTGCGCGGCGGAGGAGCGCGCGCGGAGCCCCGGCGGGAGGGAGCGCCATGCCACCGGCCGCCACGCGCATGTGTACGAGTTCACTTGCTGACATACACACACAAAACAACCTTAATCCACCATAGTGGAACACGCAAGTGTGTCGCGTTCCGGGATCAGTCAGTTTGCATCCGTTCTTTGTCGGGGGTCTAGAGCTGGGGTACATTGGCCGTTTTGCGGCTTTATGAGTACTCTGACACTAGAGCCTCGACCGCTTCTTCACCTTCTTGCCCATGGCGTAGTGTGAAGGAGCAGGACGGCATGATTGTGTTAAGTAGCGGGGGATAAATTGTCTCTCGCTACTCGATACTCTAATTGGACGGCACCGCGCTTACCATCAGGTGCAGTTGGTCATTTTGCCGTGCCAGTATAAATAAAAAAAAATTAATAAATATAATAAAAATAATAAAGATAATAAAAAACCTTAAATAAGGAATTTTATAAATCCGTTTAAAAATAAGTTATAACCCATTCATTGATATTTTATAGAGAGTCAGATCAAAAGAAAAAAAGGATGCACGATCCTTGTGTCGAGTCAGTGCGAACGAGATAGTGAGTTCAGCAAACATTGACTTCATCATTAAAGGCATTCATAATGAAATGAAAAAGGTGACACATGACCGAAAATGAGAGAAAGGAAGGGGGAGAAAGTTAGAGAAAGAAAGAGCGAGTAGAAAGAAAGTGAGTGTGAGAGGAGAGAAAGAGTAGAAATATAGTGAGTGTGAAAGAGAGAGAAGAGAAAGAGAGTGATAGAGAGCGTCATTGTTGGTTGTAGTACTCACAGTGACGAAGTGTTTGTCAGTGTCGGCGGGCGCGTCCCCGACCAGCACGCGCACCGCCCCCGCCCCCGCACCCCCACCGCCGCCACCTCCCGACCCCACCTCGTCCAGCGTGAACCTGTCCTGGCGGCTGTACACCGCGGACACCTCCAGGTGTGTGAGACTCTTGCGCAGCCGCACGAACCCTACCAGGTCGTACTGCCACACCCAGTACCCTGCAACATCACACCACCATACTGTGTATTATAGGGAAACTTAACAGAGGTCAAATGTAAACAATAAACACTGGATATATAGCCCTGAAGTCTGATCTAGAGAAATATATTTGTAAAATTAAATATTGTCTATACTACTTTAAAATGGGAACCAAACATTTTTCGATTACTGTATTAACCCCTCTCCATCACAAGGACACCGCAGTTCGAAAAGGTAATAAGTAGAGTCTGTCCAAAATCAATTTTATTTCCATAATGTTAAAGTTATAAATAGCATGTACGAACGGCGAGTGTTGCCAGTATTTTGTGCGTGCCGGTATTTCATTGATACGTTAAACTAATAAAAGTTGTGCATTTACAACTCTTTAAATAGCATATTGGTCCAAATTAAACGACCTGAGAATATTTTTACACCTTTATTCATAATATTTTAATACAAGCCCTGTATTAAACATTGTCCCACTGCTGGGCACGGGCCTCCTCTACTAATGAGAGGGGTTAGGCCTTAGTCCACCACGCTGGCCTAATGCGGGTTGGCAGACTTCTCATACCTTCGAAAAATTCTCAGGTGTGCCAGGTTTCCTCACGATATTTTCCTTCACCGTTAAAGCAAGCGATAATTAACATTTAATACACACATAACTTTAGAAAAGTCAGAGGTGTATGCCACTTGGGTTTCGAACATACGACTTTCGTCTTGACAGTCCGTACCGCAACCAACTAGGCTATCGCTGCTATTTATTTATAATATTAACAAACAATATTACACGACTAAGTTGTCAACTCAATCTGTAAGGATCTGTAAGTTGAGGACATATAAATGCAAATAAGATAGCCGATGTCTTTCCCCAGAATATAATTTATCCGGCAGCAATCCAGGGTACACTCAGGATCCCCCGAGATCTTCCCACATGTGCTGCAGAAGGCCACCGCGGGGTTTTTAGTCGGTACACCGGCGTAGGAAAATTAGTTAGGGTCCCAATCTAGTAGTCCCTCAGGTAAACTAGGTCGGAAGGTCGATGAGTCCGGCATAACCATCTCTCCTCCCCCGAGGTCCAGAAAGTATCCGAAAGATGGATTTTGGATGAAAAGAAAGGATATAATTTATCTCCTTGCCAAACTTCACTACGATCCGTTCAGCCGTTTAGTAGTGAAAAGGTAACAAACAGACAGACTTTCGCAATTAAAATATTAGTAGGATAAGTAACACTTACCGTGTATGACGAGCCGCTGTAGATGCACGCACTGCCAGCAGAGCAATATGAACGGGTTCATGTTGTACTCGTCTGGCTACAATAGAAAATAAAACATGCTTAGTAAAAAATACCGACTGACTGTTTGAACAGAACACATTCTCAGCGACAAAATAATCCGCTGACTCATGTAACATATAAAAATATGGGTGCGTGTACTTATGTACGCGCGTGAGAAGTTATACTTCTTTGGCCTCATTAAAAATTATGATGATAATATATATATTCATAACGCACCTAAACAAGTATAACTTCAATGAAAATGCAAGGTTTATCTACCTAGAAGTCACTAGCCAGTCATGTACCATAAGCTCAAACACTGGCCACTTTCGCCATTCTTACATGCTATTTTCAACTTTAATGTTATGGAAATAAAAATGATTATGCTCCCTCCTTTATTTGTTTTTAATTTCCTTCTGGACACGAGTGGCAAATCTCCTTACATTTCATGGGAGCCTGGTACATAAAGTGAAAAAAGAATAACAACAAAATATTTTAATGGCCAGTACTTTTACTGTATAGTACTAATTCGGTCTTTCATAATACCATAACGTACTGGCCATATCTATATTCCGAATTTAAATTCCGAAGCTTCTAGCTCTTAAGGAAGTCACTATTATATCAGTTGTATAAAAACGGTATCCAACGGTGTCAAACGGTATCCTTACATTTCTGCTAGCCTGGTACTCAGGAAAAAATTTACTGTTACGAAACACATGTTCTAAATATAAAAATACTAATAATATACAACTTGAACATAATTACATATCGATTTTCATGCCACCTAGAACTAGCTTCACGATGTCATCGCATCGTAAAAATTCACTCTCATCATTTTTCTCCATCGCGCCATAAGAAGTATAACTTCAAAAATGGTTGCGTGTACTTATGTACGCGCGTGAGAAGTTATACTTCTTTGGCATCATTAAAAAATAGTTTTTAATTGCATGCAAATATTAATAACTAATATTTTAATTTATAACAATAAATAATACATACGGATAGTTAACTTCAATTATATTGGAGCACTTGAAAAAGTATATATGCATAATTTTTTTCACTAGTATTTACGAATAGTAAGTAATATTCAATTTAAATCACTACTGAATATAACTGATAGATAACTGTAAGTAACTTAGAGGTTCTATTTCTATTTTGTTGGTAGCTATCTTTCGAGACTTAATGAGTGGTTTACCAGCAAATTCAGAGTGTTACTTTTGTGTGACGGTATGCGCGCGCATCTTAAAATTTCACTCTCATCATTTTTTGATAACGCGCCTAAAGAAGTATAACTTCAAAAATTAAATCAAATAATACCAAAATACTAAAAAGCACTGACTGCCTCGGTGGCGCAGTTGTAATTGCGCATGCCTTACGACTGTTGTGCTGAGGTCTCGGGTTCGATCCCCAGTCGGGTAAGTTGATATTGGGTTTTTCTATCTAGAAATTCTCAGTATTAGCCCGGAGTCTGGAAAATGTGCCCGGTATGGCGATAGGCTCGCCCCTATCACATTATGGGACCGTAATAAATCGGCGATAAGTGGGTGTACTGGTTGCACCTCTGCCTACCCCTTCGGGGATTACAGGCGTGAGTGTATACGTACTACAAAGAAAACTTTAACGATACTTATGGAATAGAATTGTAAAAGTGTGGTAACGCACGCGCGGACGCAGCCGCAGTCAGAAGACTGTCACAGAGTGTGGAATTTTTGTTTTTGAAGTGATACTTCTTTAAAATCGTTGTGATTTGAAACTCGATGAAACGAAAAAGAGACAAACACATAAATCTATAGGACTAAGCCTATGAGAGAATATATATTTTCGAGGGGATTCGAGTGGGATCGAGTGGGATCGAGTGGGATCAAGTAGGATCGTGTGGGATCTAGACTACGACTACCTCGAGCAGTTGCCTGGTGGGTCGTATGATGCGGTGGTAGGAGTCGGTGGAGTCGTACGGAGAGTCCGCCCACACCACCTCGCGCAGGCTCGACCGGTACAGGCGCACCACGTGGCTCAGTAGTGGACTGTACAACTGCAATCAAATAACAAACAACACGTGTAAATTTACTATCGAGGAGTGTGTCGCCTGCGTATCAGCCATTTGTCGGTGAAAAATTAAATTGGATCTATGCATTAGCGTCAATTTTTTTTATTTATACTGGCACGGCAAAATGACCACACTGCACCTGATGGTAAGCGCAGTGCCGTCCAGTTAGAGTATCGAGTAGCGAGAGACAATCTATCCCTCGCTACTCAACACAATCATGTCGGCCTGCTTCTTCACACTACGCCATAGGTAGGAAGGCGAAGAAGTGGTCGAGGGTCTAGTGTCAGAGTACTCAGAAGGCCGCAAAACGGCGAATCATCGTACCCCTACTCTAGACCCCTAACAAAAAACTTACCGGGTCCAAAATTAACCTATCGTTCAAGCTGGGACGGACCTATCATAGAGTGTCATTTTGACTGCATTACTAAATAAAACTAACTGTTCGTTGTGACCTCTGCTAACACCGTGCAAAAAATTATTCATGAACAGTGAATAGTTTCTCCAAAAATCCTGATTTTAGATATATGGGTTTTTGATCACGCTGTATTTTAGCGCGCTTAGCTTTATTGGATGAACTTCGTCACAGCTGACGATATTATCACAGAATCTATAGGGTTAAGAAGGTCAGCTCACAAATAAAATCTCAATACTTTCACTGATATTGTTACAGCAGTTCATTGAGACGTGGAATTTGAAATAAGATACGCAAATTACTACAAGAACGATCTATACCCCCCCCCCCCCCCCCCCCAACCGATACGTGATAATAAAACAACATCAAATGAAATAAAAAAAGTCGTTATGTAGGTACATGTATGAAAAGGAATTAAGTATTTTGTATGTGCTGTTGTCTTCAAAGAAAAGTACTTATTTCGTCAATTATAAACTTATTAAATTAGTTTTCCTACCGATATAGGTACCTCCGTAATTACTAAAGTTACAATATTTAAATCTATTAGCATCGTATTTTTTTTTGATTCTACATGATATTTCGACATTTATTTTAATTCCAACATCCATATTTCTGATCGTCATAATGTTATTTAAAATAAGACTACGTAGACATTACCGAACGCAACGAAGACATATTGTATGTTGACTTTATTATATGATCAATTTTACTTATATTCTTAAGTACAAGTTCCTTACTTTCGTTCTGGCAGAACCTCTCCCAGTTTTCATCGGTGAGGTTACCCCAGGAGCCATCTTCAGGGAAAGTTTTGATACATTTCTGCGTTAATACCCCCATATAGATTTGTAGGCCCATCAGTGCGAACACAGTGCTTTCTGTACCATCTATTCGCTAGTGAGTGGGCGCGGCGACGCATTGTGCATCTCTTGTTCGCGTGCGTGAGCATAATATTATCAATGACAGCGCGATGTTGCCGCTCCGACGCATTTTTGTATAGAAGAAGCTTGGCAAAAGGATGTGTAAATATAAAAATACTTTTTAATATTTATTTTGTTTGTAATTTTACTTTTTTTTTCGACCTATGGTTAAAGTGACTTATTAAAGTCGTAAATTTACTGTCTTATTTTACCTTCTTGTACACTACGACCAGAAATGAAGGATATCTGTCGGTTTTTTGTTGTTTTATTATTAAACACTAACTATGCTAATAGATAGATACTCTTAGTCTTAGTCTTTAGACTGTCTCGGTGGCGCAGTTGCAATTGCGCATGCGTTTACGACTGCTATGCTGATGTCTCGGGTTCGATCCCCGGGTTGGGTAAAGTGATGTTGGGTTTTTCTATCCAGAAATTCCCAGTATAAGCCCGGAGTCTGGAATCTGTGCCCGGTATGGCGATAGGCTCGCCCCCTATCACATCATGGGACCGAAATTTGGCGAAAAGTGGGTGTACTAGTTACAACTCTGCCCACCCCTTCGGGAATTACAGGCGTGAGTGTATATGTATGTATGTCTTAGTCTTACTCTTATGACTAGCTATTGCAGTTTAAAAAAAACATGTAAAAACCTTTTTTTATTCATAATTATTTTAAAAAATTGGTCACTCATGTATTCAATATACATTTTTAAAGCCAAGCGGTTTAAACTTTGTTTAAAAAAATGTTATATAGCTAATTTACAATTTTTTTTTTACTTAATATATATTTTATTTCTTATTTTTTTCTGAACCATAAGTTCTACTATAAGACATTTCAAGGTTGTCCATTAATTGCTGGACAACCTGTATAAATGTCAAAATTTTATTCTAATTTACTGAGCGCTTTTAGATATTAAGTTGTACGGGACGCAGCGAATGTATACAGTAGTTGATCCAGCTAGGATAGTTTTAGGTGGCGTTACTGTCAAGATGTAAATTAAAAAAAACAAAGAAATAGCTATCAAGTAGTGACACCGTAGGCAACAAATATATAGAATGATTATATACTTAGTTCTCCAATATGTAAACCATTAAAAGGTCGATATAGACCGCCTTAGGTATCATGTCAGCCTTAACACTATATTTATTTATTTCAAATGGACATCCAGTTTCTCTTACATTAGTTACGATTAAAATATAATTAATTAGGTAACAAAAATCATACTATTAATGCCCAACATTTTAAGGATATCACAACATGCGTTGAGAAAAAAAGTAACACCAGTATTAAATAAATGTAGAAAGGTTAATTAAATTTACAAAAATAACAATGAGAATGACGATAGGCTATAGGCGCCCCCTATTGCATTATGGGACTGAAATTCGGCGAAAAGTGGGTGTACCTATTGTTATACCTCTGCCTACCCTTTCGGGGATTACAGGCGTAACACAATATTGTATATGAAATGTAAATAAATACTCACAGATTTACAAAACATAACTTTGAGGGAAGTCAGTGTCATCCCCTCCACTAGCACGTTCTCAATGACGTCGTTGAACTTTCTGTACGGCATCGCGATCTGAAACACACGTATCTAATTAACCCTGCGTGAATATTGAACTATCAATAAATCTTTATTAATTAACAATCTATTATGAATTACTCAAAAATTACATTAATGTGCGTACGTGTGCATGAATGCGTGTGCGTAACTGCGCGTGAGTGTGCGTGCGTGAATGCGTGTGCGTACGTGTACGTCAGTGAGTTCGTATGCGGGTGCTATCGACAGCCTCCGTGGCGCAGCGGGCGAGTTAACCGGCTGGGAAACGAGAGGCCGTGGGTTCGATTCCCGCACCGAGACAAATGTTTGTGTGACAGACAAATATTTGTTTCCGGTCTGGGTGTTGTGGAACCGTAGTTCCTCGTATTTGTTGATACCCGCGATACCGGTTTGATCTAGTGTGGGGTCAGAACTATGTGTGTGACTGTTGGGTGTATTTATTTATTATTATCAAAGTATTTAATAACCGAGTTTGTTACGTTATTTACGAAATTTAAATTCGCCGTCAACCACAGCAAAACACAAGAAAATGTTACAAGATGTAAAAATTCATTTGAATTACATTGTGTTATAGTATGGACATTATAAAAATTGTAAAAGCAATTAAGTCATCAGCATCTTATGTATTGATATTGACACTGTACGTAAATAACGTATGTTTTATTTTATTTATTGTAATTGATGATATTATGATGGATTTAAGCAATATATTATTAGGGTACTTTCTATTATTAGAAATACCGGAGGTATATCGGAGGTATTTAGGAGACTAGTTGGGGGTACATTAATAATGACAACCTAAGTGGTAAATAGTAAATGTTTAATATAAATCAGAGTGCCTTCCGCGCTCCGGTGTTCAGTTCAGTTGAGTTGTGAAGAAGACTAAGTGATAGCCAGGATATTCGTGGTTCGTTCGCGGGGCAGTAAGTGCTATCAGTTCAATGGGCGCGTAGTTCAGCTTAGAGGGTAATGCTAGTAGATTAATTATAAAGAGAAGCTTTAAGTGAATCCTGATATGCGTTAATGTTTATATTAAGCACTGAGATGTGTAACAGTGTCGTGTAAATCAATCAATAAATTATAAACATTGTATTTGTGCCTTTTAAATATCAATCTTGCATAGTTTTGTTGCTGACAATAAGCACTTACAATGTTAACAGCCACGTCTAGTCCCCTGGTGTACCGGTCGTGCAGCCGAGGCCAGTCTATCGGACTCAGGTGCAACTGTTTCTTGTACACGATGTTCAACGACAACTGCCGCAAGTTGTTCAGTCGAGACAGTGTCTCTAGAGTCGACGTGTTGACTCGTTCGTAGTCTACGATTATGTGCTGCGGATACAATACAATATACAAAGAAAAAATTCAATGCAAATCAAAAATCCCGCCCGGATAGCGACCACCATACACAAGGTGTAAAACCCGCCATAGTAGCACACGCAAGTGTGTCGAGTTCCGGGATCAGCCAGTGTACATCCGGTTTTTGTCGGGGGTCTAGAGTTGCGGTACGATGTTTGACCGTTTTGCGACCTTCTGAGTACTCTGACACTAGACCCTCGACCACTTCTTCAACTTCTTGCCCATGGCGTAGTGTGAAGAAGCAGGCCGACATGATTGTGTTAAATAGCGGGGGATAGATGGTCTCTTGCTACTCGACACTCTAATTGGACGGCACTGCGCTTACCATCAGATGCAGGTGTGGTCACTTTGCCGCGCCAGAATAATAAAAAATGTAAAATTGGAATTTTCATTAAGATATCTCTAACGATTTGGATGAAATCTGTTTTTAACGTGTAATATCTTTACTATTGATTTCTGGGCGTGATTTCGTGACGGAAACGTAAAACAGGAAGTCCGGGAAGCGCGCGCTATTTGATTTGACAAAAGAACGCGGGGGGTGCTAGAGTTGGTTATACTCGTATGGTATAAACTCATTTTCCGAGAGGTTTGATTTTGGTTTTCGAATGGAATCGGACGGAATCAGACGGAATCTGACAGAATCGGACGGAATCAGACGGAATCTGACAGAATCGGACGGAATCTAACAGAATCGGACGGAATCTAACAGAATCGGAAGGATTCAGGCAGAATCAGACGGAATCGAATGGAATCGATTACCGTTAATGATTTAATGGTTTTTAAATACTTTGTTAAGTACAATATACTAGCTGTTGCCTGCGGCTCCACCCGCGTGGAAGTTATGTTATACTATTTTGAAAATCATTTCATCTCTCACGACTACTCTTTGCATAATTCAGAGACAGCGACAGTTGGCAGTGAATACTTCACAATGAAATAATTATATTAAAATTCCAGGACCAAGTGGTAAATGAAGGGCCCACTTGACGTGATCTTACTCAAGTTTTCAGTTTTCACTTCTGTCGGCAGTCTCCATTATTGTTTTTTATCCTGGCATAGAGACGACACTGCACCTGATTGTCGTCCAGTTAGAGTATCAAGTAGCGAGAGAAAACTATCCCTTGCTACTTGACACAATCATGGCGGCTTTACACGTACCTTTAGAGCGGAGAACGCCATTAGCCCAACGTTGCTCTTGGACAAGATGGCGTCGGTGGGAGAGCTCACGCCGCTGAACGTCAGATCACGGGAGTAATACTCGATGTGCTTGTGCTGAAACAATTAGTGTTCAAATACGTAAGGATAATAGGGTAGATGACTCGATTTTTTTTATTAATTTAATCAACAAGTTACATTACCTAAACCTATTATCGAAAGAATTTTATGATTCCGAACAAAAATAAGTAAATTAGACACCACTCAAATCTGCTGGAAGGGGTAGTTGTCAAATAACAGGATGGATATCTGATACCGTGACGTCACGGTACTATGAATCGCCTGTACTGTACCGTTGTGCGAGGGAGATAGCGATATATTCCCAACACGCCATCGTTTTCGCTTATGCCTGTGAGTATTTGGTCATACCAATATTTAAAATAAATATTGTGACCTCATTTTTCAAGCAATTTGGATTCTGTTTTCGCAAAAGAGTTTCTTTTACGTATTATATTCGATTGCGTAGAGAATAATGTACAAAATTAAACACAGGAAACTACCCTATTCGACACCAACAATTTATACTACACTAACTCGAATTTTAGGTAAATTCGTTTGTTTATGATTAAGTCGCTTACAATGTGGTTATTTATATGTAATAAACAAATCGTGAAGAAATATACGAAAATAACGAACTTATAAATGTATATTTCTTCACAATTTTTTAGATAATATAGAAAGGTGTACTAGCTTAAGATGCTTCCATAGGTTGTTTACATTTTCTTCCAAAAATAACCTCCACGCAGGCGAAGCAACATCTAGTTGTAAATAATTATTAATTTTAAATGTTGCAATGTACAAAATTTGTCTTATATGACAATAAATGGCGCTTTCTAAAATCGTCTATGCTAACCTAAATTAACAACACAACAATTTAGTTGATTATACTGACAACAGATGGCACTGTTCATTCATAATGTTTTTGTCAAAACCTATAATTTTAAACATTTGTCCATAGCGGCAAACGTAAGCTTTAAAATGGTTGTTGAACCATTAAATTCGATGAAGAATCATGGAAGCTATCGCGTTCGGACAAAAAACACCCTTGAGAAATAATATATATTGTAAGATAGAAAAAGAGAAGGCCATAAAAGGTGGATACCATAAGATGCACATAACTGACGGTTACCACTGCAGAGATCAACTTAATACTCACTGTCACACAAGTCAGTGCTTAAGGTTCACAACCTCATGTCAAAATGTACCAAGTACCTCTATCCAAGTAGTGTCGAGTACGCACGGACAGCATAACCCTCTATGCTGAACTGCCACCAGACCAACAGTAATATAGGACAATGTCAACTGTCAGCACAACAGGTCCGTACGGTGTACAGTCCGAGAATGGACTGTGTTCTAGAGCGCCCGAGAGCTCCATTTTATTGCAAACCTTTACCCCCACTCAATTGGTAATTATCAATCTACCCACAGTTATTTATAGAGTACCCTCGATATCTATACTATAATATTATAAAGAGGAAAGATTTGTAAGTATGTTTGTAACGAATTGGCTCAAAAAGTACTGGACCGATTTTAAAAATTCTTTCACCATTTGAATGCTACATTATCACTGACTAGACAACTCCTTGGATTGTATACTTCTGCTCCCGAAAATAACCTCCACGCGGATGGAGCCGCGAGCAATAGCTAGTCTCTAATAAGTAGGGACTACCCTATCAATATATATTCTTACTGTATATCTGTCCCGTTCATTCTTGCCGGTGTCCAGCTCGCAGCCGAGGTACGCCAACTTCTGCAGCGTGTTCGCGTGTTTGAACACTAACGCTTCTATTAATATCCTGAAACAATATCAACATTGTATTACTGCTGGTGGTAGGATATACATATCCACCTGGATAGCGACCACCGTACAAAATAAAACCCGCCATGGTGGCACACGCAAGTGTGACGCGTTCCCCAGTGCACATCCGGTTTTTGTCGGGGTCTAGAGTTGGAGTACGATGTTTGTCCGATTTGCGACCTTCTGAGTACTCTGATACTAGACCCTCGACCGCTTCATCACCTTCTTGCCCGTGGCGTAGTGTGAAGAAGCAGGCCGGCATGATTGTGTTGAGTAGCGGGGGATAGATTGTCTCTTGCTACTCGATACTTTAGTTGGACGGCACTGCACTTACCATCAGATGCAGTGTGGTCACTTTGCCGTGCCAGGATAAAAAATTACTAAGAATACATCTATAGTGAGTATCAAGAACTTCGCTGCCGTCCGTTAAGTGTAATTTTAAACTACTAAAATTGTTAAAAAATGTTCCGTAAAAAAGTAAAATAAACCGCGATAGAATCCGTAAATTTCGTTTTATTTCAATGTATAATATTCGTGTAAACATAGGAAACCATTATGCAAGACTTACCTCTTAAGTTTAACAACGGATATGTGCTGACTCCGTACGTAGCTTGGTCCTATGAATATTATTTCACTTAATTTAATGGAATCAAAAAATCTGGAAAGAAGAAAATTTATTAATTATTTACTGTAAAAAAAATGTTATTTCAATTAATCATAGTGTGTCTAACTCTAAAAGTGTTTTTGATATTTACTTAGTTTCATTTTATATAATTATATTTCTTTTTACATTTAATTAAGTTTTGAATGCTGGGTCTACTTGTAGGTAGCACCCATATCAAAAACTATGCCTTTTCATTCTATATTGTAATGTCTTAATATGTAGTGCTGTTAGTGTTACCTTTTATGTAATAAATAAATAATGTTCACCTTTGAGGCCACCATCTTTAACTATGTACCACTGACAGCCTCCGTGGCGCAGCGGGCTAGTAGCCGACTGTGAAACGAGAGACCGTGAGTTCGATTCCCGCACCGCGACAAATGTTTGTGTGATAGATATTTGTTTCGGTTCTGGGTGTTGTGGGACCGTAGTCCTTCTAAGTTCTTAATACCCACGATACAGGTTTTACCTAGTGTGGGGTCAGAATGATGTGTGTGTGAATTGGGTGTTGTACGGTTTGTGATATACAAACCGCACATTGCACCTGCCCGTGTACGTATAGTTGCACGGGCGAGTCAGCATTTTACGTTACTATGTCATTTTCATTATAACAATGTATTCGCATCAGTTCACCTAACGCCATCGTGCAATCAACATTACTTACATTTAACTATTTTTAACAATTTATCTTTGTGAACTCAAATAAATAACGTGATCTTCAAGTGATTGTCTTTATCTTCATCTCAACTACAACAACATTATAATATTGTGTGGTACGCACCATACATATTTTTGGTCCTTCAAGCAAACCAGCGACCTTGGATCACCTTCTACACAATTTTAACAACAATTACGGTAGTGTGCATTGTACTTCCAATTGCGGTAACGAATCGGTTCGACTGGCCTTCCACAAGCGGACCTCCCCAGTCGAATTGAGAAGGCGTCTATTCCGTGAGAGGGATACAAATCTCACTACCAGAACTATCCTGCATCAAGCGCAGAAACTTTCAACATGAGTAGCATACAGCAACTCTTAACAAATCAAGAACAATTGGCGGAAGCGATAGAACATTGTCTCCGCAACTACAAAAAGGACTCAGCTGAACGGAAAACTCCATCTTACATCAAGAAACGTGTGGAGACTTTAGATGCCTATTGGGCAGAATTCCAAACCAATCATGCAGCATTGTGTGATTTTGAAGAACGTAATTTCTCATATTTCTCCGAAAATCACTATAGAAAAACGGAATTATTGTATAACGAAGCTCGAACAATTATTATTTGCGGGGATAATCCACACAAAAGACAAAAATCCCCCGTAAATCCATCTATACGCCAACAGTCAGGAGAATCTTCAGCTTACCAGGGACCTGTCAAAACTATTTCACAAGGTAACGCTAGCAAGACCGAAGATATGTTGCGCAAACAAAAAAGCAACTTTAAGGCATTTGCTAAGACTCTGGCAAGTATCAACGTAGATAACATTAATGAAAAGTGGGAATTTCAAGACACTTTGAAAAACCTAGAATCAAGATGGAAGGCAATTGACACCCTCTATTGGGAAATCGATGCTGAAAATATTATCGGAGAAGAAGATAATTATGAAGAAATGGTTGAAAACTACGAACGACAGTACAACGCAATGAAGAAAACTATAAATACAAAAATGTCGTCTAGTGCCCACAAAGAAACATCAACACCACAGATGGAATTACCAACCTTCAGTGGTAATTTTCAACATTGGACATCATTCAAAGACTTGTTTATTGAAACAATCCACTCAAACCCGTCCTTGTCCAGTGCACAGAAAATGCAGCACCTGAAATCTAAAATCAAGGGCGAAGCTGAAAGACTCGTACAACACTTATTAATCAGTTCTGACAACTATCAAATATGTTGGGACATTCTAAACAACCGGTACAATAACAAAAAAACGATATTCAATTCTCACCTGGATACGATTCTGAATTTACCAACATTACAGTACCAGACTTACAGAGCGATAAAAAATATACACGATACAGTCAATGAGAGCCTTAATGCCATAAAAACCCTTGGCGTGGACATTTCAACATGGGATCCAATGTTAGTGCGTGTTATCTCGCAAAAATTGGATACTGACACCTACAATTGCTACATTGATTCTTTGAAAGAACCCCGAGAATTACCCAACTTATCGGAATTTATGCGTTTCTTAGAGAGCAAATTTATATCCTTGGAAGGCGGACGTCGGAAACTAGAGCAGCCCGCTCACAATAATCAAAAAAGTCGTGGTACTTCATCTAATCAGCCATACGCATATAAGGCATTCAACACGAACCAAAGTGTGTATTCAAAAAATAAATCATTCAAAAATAATAACACTACATTAAACAAGCCAAAGAATGTGCCAAGCAGCGTAAAATGCCCTATGTGCAAAAATGATCACGGATTATTCCATTGCAACGAGTTTATCAAGTTACATACTGACGAACGGCATAAACTAGTTCAAAAATACAATTTATGCAAAAATTGTTTATTCAACCACAACGGCAAGGAATGCAAGTCTGAAAAACGATGCCGCCAATGTAACGCACACCATCATACATTGCTTCATAATTCATTCGAGAATGTTACGCCTAGTAACAAAGAAAAAATTAACATCGAGAACATTCCATCATCAAGCAGCCATGTGTCGATGGAAGATTTATCTGAGACACTTTTGGCCACCGCCCTGGTCAAGGTCAAGGCCAGCGATGGTTCGGAGCTCATTTTACGTGCTCTTATAGATCAGGGATCTCAAATATCCCTTATCACCGAAAACGCTGCTCAGTCACTCGGACTACCTCGAGAAAAATGTAAAGGAGTGATTTTCGGCGTCGGAGCGCAACAGAATAACTGCAAGGGGGCTTTGACTATAACATGCTCCGCTGTTCATAGCAATTACACTTTTGTCACAGAAGTGTACATTATGACTAATCTCAATAACAATCTACCTAATAGATCGTTCCCGAAACCATTAACCTGGGAATATCTGAAAGGCATTCGATTAGCCGATCCTGACTTTAACATAAGCCGGCAAATCGATTTACTTCTCGGAGCGGATGTCTACTCCAACATCATACTCAGCGGTATTATCAAAGGAGAGGGAACTCAGCCCATAGCTCAGCAAACTCATCTGGGCTGGATACTGTGCGGCAACATGAAGCCATACCAATGCAATGTCGTTCTAAATAATTTAGAGGACATTCGTAGATTTTGGGCTGTAGAGGACGTCGATGAAGGCTCGTCAATGTCGTCGCAAGACCTCTTATGCATTAATCAATACAAAACCGAAACAAAACGTCAAGAGAACGGGCGTTACGTCGTGCGATTACCCCTACATTCCGATATCAAAGAGAAGCTGGGAGAATCCAGACCTAAAGCTGCTGCACAATTTTTACAATTAGAGAAGAAATTTAACACATCCCAAAACATAGCCAAGGATTATAAACAATTTATGTCGGAATACTTACAATTAAATCACATGCAATTATGTAAAAGTAACAAGAAACCAAGCTATTATTTACCACATCATTGTGTGCAACGCGCGGACTCCACTACTACAGGGCTGCGCGTCGTATTTAATGCGTCATCGAAATCGACCTCGGGACTAAGTTTAAACGATTTGATGTACAGTGGGCCGAATTTGCAAACAGATTTAATGCAAATAATTTTAAAATGGCGACAATACAAGATAGCCTTTACAGCTGACATAGAAAAAATGTTTCGGCAAATTTTGTGTCACAAAGACGACCAACAATATCAAAAAATCTTATGGAGAGACTCTCCCAACCAATTAATCCAAGAGTACGCTTTAACAACTGTGACATACGGAACAAAGGCGGCTCCTTTCCTGGCTATGATGACGCTTAAACAACTTGCCAACGACGAGAGACACAATTATCCTGAAGCTGCTGCTATTTTAGAGTCTTCATTCTACATGGACGACTTGCTCTGCAGCTGTGATGACCTTGAAAAATCAAAACGCTTAAAAACTGACCTCATCAATTTGCTCAAGTCAGGCGGATTCAACTTGAGGAAGTGGTCATCCAACTTTCCAGACCTACAAGAATTTAACGATACTTCAAACACCACATCACCAGAAACATATTATTTTCGTCATCAAGACTCAAGAAAAACATTGGGCTTACGGTGGAATCCTAACGAAGACAACTTTACCTTTCAATTGACAATCGATTACAAATCGACAAAACCTGTTACAAAACGCATTCTTCTTTCCGAAATTTCGAAGATTTTCGATCCATTAGGGTGGCTAAGCCCTATAACAACCAAACTTAAACTAATATTTCAAATGGTGTGGCAAGAACAATTGCGATGGGACGACGAAGTACCTAAATTCATTAACAAAGAGTGGTTAAAAATCAAGTCGGAACTAACTGAAATCAATCAACTGCAAATACCAAGATGGCTACAAATAACACAAAAGGATGATATCGAGTTACACGGCTTTTGTGACTCATCTGAAAATGCCTATGCATGTGTCATCTATTGCAAGGTCAAGAAAAATCCTGAGAAAACTGTTATGGTCGCAGCGAAGTCAAGACTCATACCCGCAAAGAAAACAATTACATTACCCAGACTCGAACTATGTGCCGCTTTATTACTATCCACATTGATGAAAAAAGTCATAGAATGTGTTGATTCAAACCACAAAATTACCCTAGTCGGTTGGTCGGACTCAACTGCCGTCCTAGGTTGGATCCAAGGCGATTACAATCGTTGGAAGCCGTTTGTGTCCAACAGAGTCAAGAAAATCGTAGATATAATGCCACTAACGTGCTGGCACTATGTAAAATCGTCAGAAAATCCCGCGGATTGTGCGAGTCGCGGAATATCACCGAAGCAGCTCAAGGAACACATCTTATGGTGGCACGGTCCGGAATGGCTGCTCACTTATCAACCTGAAAAAGAAAAAAATCAGTTATATGAAACTAACGACGAGTTAAGAAAACTACAAACCAACGTCACCACACAACGTCACACATATGACGTTATCGGTGACATACTTACCAGACATAGCTGCCTTACTCGAGTTACTCGCATTATTGCATGGATATTACGCGCGGTGTCGCGTAACAAACATCAGCTGCCGAACTACTTAACATTACCTGAAATTAAACATGCGAGAAATCTTGTAATAAAATACGTGCAACTCACCTCGTTTGAAGACGACATCTCAAACCTGGAACAAAGGAAAGAAGTGCACCGAAAAAGCAAACTTTTACCCTTGAATCCCTTTATTGACCAAATGGGACTTCTTAGAGTGGGGGGAAGGTTGAAAAATGCAAACATCGATGAAGATCAGAAAAATCCTATTATTATTCCCCATGACGGACACTTTACAAATTTATTGATTGATCATGCTCATAAATTGACATTCCATGGTGGAGTACGCCTAACGTCGGCCAATCTGCGAAAACAATATTGGATAATTGGTGGAAACAGGGCTGTCAAGAAGCGAATTTTCAACTGTATAAAATGCCGTAGACATAACCCTATTCAACAAACTCAATTGATGGGAGACTTACCGGCGCCACGATGCAACTTGACACGACCATTTTACAATACAGGTGTTGACTACACCGGGTACATCGATATTAAAACAAATAAAGGTCGAGGCATAAAAACAACAAAGGGTTACGTTGCTGTCTTCGTGTGTATGGCCACGAAAGCAGTCCACCTGGAACTAGTCTCAGACCTGACGTCATCAGCCTTTCTCTCATCCTTGAGAAGATTGGCTGCCCGTCGAGGAGCTCCACGTCACATGTATAGTGACAATGGAACTACTTTCGTCGGAGCCAACAAAATGCTGCAACAAGAAATAATCAACCTGAAGAACACACTTGACCCTGAATTCTTCTCAGCTATCACAGAAATGGAGATCGAATGGCACTTTATCGCACCATTATGGCCAAGCGCAGGAGGCCTATGGGAAGCCGCGGTGAAGAGCCTGAAATATCACCTACGCAGAGTCATTGGAGAGCAGAAACTTACCTACGAAGAGCTTTCAACGCTTCTAACGCAGCTCGAGGCTTGCCTTAATTCGAGGCCTCTCTTAGCGCTTACGGAAGACTCTGACGATATAAATTTCTTAACGCCATCACATTTCCTTTCAAGTGGTCCTAACTTAACTATCGTCGAAACTGAGACAGATGAACGAACGCGCTGGCAACTTGTACAAAAAATCTTCAAGGACACGTGGAAAAGATGGCAGTCTGAATATTTATCCCACTTATTACCCAGAAGTAAGTGGCAACGAGCACATGAAAATATGAACATTGACGATATTGTTGTCATCCATGACGCAAATCCTGCTGGAAAGTGGAGTCTAGGAAGAGTTATGGAACTACACCCGGGCAAGGATGGATATATACGCGTAGTCACAGTCAAGACGAAAAGCGGAATTCTTAAGCGCCCAATTACCAAATTGTCGAAGTTACCTGTAAGAGAACAAGCTGAAAACAAGGCAGAACAAGCTGTACGACCGAAAGAGCCTAAAGAAAAAAGAACCAAGAGATCATGTAATTTGATATGGGCCGTCATATCGATTTTATCAATCGTGTGTCCCGCCCGGTGTAACTACAGCCTAAACTATCTAAATAGCAACCAAAGCATTTACTTCGACAAGGTTAATGACATGCATATTGTTCGCGACCAGTGGAAATTGATCGTGTATTATGATATGAATCCCTATTGGAGAGGCATGGAAATACTTAAAAACTACGTCACCAGCCTCGACAAAACATGCTCAAACTCACAAAAAATCAGCCAATGTGGCGTCATCTTATTACAACTACGTCACGGTTACACTGAATTGGTGTATTATAGTGATATGCTACTAAGTCAGCAAACCCACCACAGAGAACGCAGAGGACTTGTCAATGGAGTTGGCTACTTAGCTAATAGCTTGTTTGGCATACTTGATGAACAGTTTGCAGCAAAATATGAAAAAGATATAAACTTAATAAAGGAGAACGAAAACCATCTGACAGCGTTACTGCGAAACCAGACATCGATAGTGGAAGCGGAAAACAACCTATTGAAAAGAGTAAAGGAAATCATTGAGAAACAACACAAAATGTATACTAATCAAATCGCCGAACTCGATAAGACTGCTAATGTGATTGCAACCGAAGTCAAAAACATTATGATAGTCAACCATATTACTTTCATGTCGATAATTGCTAACAACATTCTTGTGAACATGAAGAATCTGCAAGAAACATTATTGGACACTGTAACGGAAGTACACTATGGAAAGTTCAATATTCATCTTTTAAGCCCTGAACAGCTCAAAGAAGAACTGAGTCTTATATCTGGACAACTATCCAAGGATTCAAGCCTTCCTATAGACAACATACACACGGATCTACGTAAACTCTACCGTTTATTAAGAGTGAGGGCAAGAATGACGGTTAAATATTTCATATTTGAAATCAAGATTCCATTAGTGACCCGAGACAACTACGAGATTTACAACCTCATCACCGTTCCTCTACAAACTCAGCGCTTAATGGTCAGCATACTACCGATCGCTAGCCACGTAGCTATAAATCTGCAGAAGGATTCCTACATACCTCTGTCTGAAAACGAGCTACGCATGTGTTTACCCTACAACACGAATGCCCTTATGTGTCCATTACAACAACCGATTTATTACCTGAAGGCAGATGATAACCTATGCGTCAAGAACAAGGAAACAAATCGGTGTGAAACAAAAATATCTATATGCGCGGACATGTGGACGCAGCTTAATAAAATAAATACTTACCTATACTTTTGTTGTGGGCAACGAACAATTAAAATCATCTGCGGGTCTCAAGTTACAGCCGAACAAGTCAGCAAGGCCGGTATTATCACTCTCGCAGATGGCTGCATCATCAAAAACGACGAATTTACCATTTATTCGCATATGAGGCAAAACAACTATCTGACCTTACAAGCAGATGTTGACAAGGTCATCATACCGCCTATCAACAAAATATTTAATCTGTCTATACCAAAACAGAGCATTAAGACAGCTGAAGACTCTGGACTCCAGTCGTACGAAAACTTGCAAAATGCCATCGACGAACAGATCGAGCAGCAAAAAGGAGCAGAAGTCAGTAGAGACCTATCCAGCTACTATATCTCTTCTCATGACGTGCATCAGTATGTGGTGCTGTATCTGTTAGCTGGTAGTGCACTCATCGCAGTCTCTACTTATATATGGTGCCGCTGGCGGGCACACTGCTCTGCAACGTTCCCCATCTCATCCTCCGACAACCGTGGACCTGTGGGATCTGTGGAATTAGCCGGACCTGCTGAGCCCAATATACCACTCACACAACTACGCCGCGAGACAACTACAGGAGACGTCATGGCTTCACGATCAACCCATATGTACGCCTGCGTCAACAAGGCAACGTCACCAGTCATAAGAAAACAATTCAGTGAAAGTGATAACTAAGTGTTTAATTGTGTGAGATTCTAGAGACATTAAGTTTTTAATTTTGTAAACATTGCTTTGTCACCTCATTTACCTCATCTCATCTCGCCCTAGGCAATATGTACGGTTTGTGATATACAAACCGCACATTGCACCTGCCCGTGTACGTATAGTTGCACGGGCGAGTCAGCATTTTACGTTACTATGTCATTTTCATTATAACAATGTATTCGCATCAGTTCACCTAACGCCATCGTGCAATCAACATTACTTACATTTAACTATTTTTAACAATTTATCTTTGTGAACTCAAATAAATAACGTGATCTTCAAGTGATTGTCTTTATCTTCATCTCAACTACAACAACATTATAATATTGTGTGGTACGCACCATACAGGTGTATTATTACAGTCTCAAATAACAACCGCAAAAATATTTTATCACACACACACATACGCTCACGCCCGTAATCTCCGAAGGGGTAGGCAGAGGTGTAACCAGTACACTCAGATTCGCCGAGCTTACTACCGTACCATGTGGTAGAGCGAGCCTATCCCCATACCGGGTACAATTCCAGACTCCGGGCTGACACTGAATATTTCGTGGTAGGAAAACCTAATATCACTTTTACCTGACCCGGCGATCGAACCCGAGACCTCAGCACAGCGATCAACCGCGAACGATATTACAAATGCGATACCGAGGCAGTCTATTTACAGATACTACGAAATAATTGATAGAATAATATAGGTCCAACTTTATTTATTTACTAGCTGTTGCCTGCGGCTCCGCCCGCGTGTAAATTATTTTTGGGAGAAAAGTATATCCATGGAGGCATCTTAACCTATTATATATTTATATAGACTTACTTCGACAATTTTAAATAATCATAATTTTTGATTAAGTGCACCTGTTTAAACAATGTAATGTGATCAAGGGGCTTGATAATATTTCAACGGAAACTAACACAGGTAGCCATGTAACTGCAAGAAAGATTTAAAATTATTCTAATACATTTTGTGCCTTAAATCGTAACAGACAATGTCGAATTTCAAGTAGCATTCAGATACATCATTTTGTTTTGGTATTATATTTATTGTATACATAAGCCAGGAACGCAGCCACGTTCTATCGGCTCAATTTCAAACAGTTGTAGTCAAAACATCCCATACAAACTCCGATGCCATAATTGGTAAGATTAGATCGCCAAAATTAATCTTATATATAAAATTCTCGTGTCACAATGTTAGTCACAATACTCCTCCGAAACGGCGTGACTGATTTTTATGAAATTTTATGTGCATATGCAGTAGGTCTGAGAATCAGCTACTATCTATTTTTCATACCCCTAAGTGGTTGTCCACCCCTAACATTTTTTTTTGTAATTTTTTTACAACGTGGCATTAAAAATACATACAACCCAAATTTTTCACCCTTCTATCACCAACGCCTATTTTTGAATAATCATTTTAGTAATTTAATCATTTTTCATCGCGCTCGATAACTGGTCAATTATCACTTGGTAATACATAGCTATTTGAGACGATCATGTCGGCCTACTGGTGGATATTACGCCCTCGGTGTGGCTCCTTGGTTTAAGATCACATCGGATATTTAAACCTAAGATACTAAATAATTTTCCCATTGAGAGTAGAACACCCCAAAAGTGAAACAGTAGAAAATGGGTATTTATTGCATGATAACGGCACATCTAGGTTGTCTTGGCATTAAATTCAACCCTATTCTTAATATCCCATGCAACAATGAGATCTAGGGTCAGATGGAGCCCTATAACAAGATCCTTGCAACTTTCCACAGTATCCGACCGGCAACCGGCTACTAGACAGACATAGAATTTTTTTATTTCTTGGGATGCCTTCGTGGAATGTATACCTTTTCTCCCAAAAATTACTTCCACGCGGGCGGAGCTGCGGGCAACAGCTAGTACTATATAACATACTGATGGGATCAAAAATAGGTCAAGCTGAAAATCAGCGCTGCAGTAAATGCTGCAGCATTAAGCTGAGTTTGATCCTTTTTGGTTTTTCACTGTAATGTGCATTTTCTTTTATGTATTTTTTTGTTGTTTTGTTTTTATTGAAAATCCAAATAAACTCTTTGTTTCTTTCTTTGATACATTATAGCCTATTTAGTGTTAAGTAAAATAAATAAAATGTCTTTTATTTATATTTTGAGGTATAATTGCATGTTTCCAACTACGACATTTAGACGACCGCCCAAGGCGCCAGAGGTGAAAGGGCACCTATTTATACCCTCCTTCCAGTGACGTAGCATGCCTTAGCATGTCCTGTATCAACATTTGTTGGGGGATCCAAATGAAGGGTAAAGAGTTTAGGTGGATTGTGGATAACATTTTACGATTTTTTTCTTACACTGCACACTGCCGAGGATTTCCAAGAGAACTATAGTATGGGGTTCTTCAAGGTAAATAGGTTTTAAAGCGTCGGCAACGCGCATGTGATGCTCCTGGTGTTTCAAGCGTCCACAGCCTACGGTAAACGCTTAGGCAGGCCGTAAGCTAGTTTACCGCATCGTGGCATAAAAAAGAAACTTGCTTTGGCTCGCAGTTCCGTCCGGGTTAATGAATGCGGGTGAGCCCTGCTGACAAGGCAATGTTTAGACTAGACTGCGGCGACGGGCATCCGTCGAGAGATAAGACGTGGTAGGTTTAAATAAATAACACCCAACAGTCACACATATAGCCCCGACCCCACACTAAGATACGAGTCTTGTGCTGTGGGTATCAGGGACCTAGAGAGACGCACGGTCTCACAACACCCAGACCCCGGACACAAATATATGTCTGTCACACACACATTTGTCCTGATGTGGGAATCGAACCTACGGCCTCTCGTTTCACAGCCGGCTACTCCCCAACTGCGCCACGGAGGCTGTTTAAGATTTGTATTTGTAGCAACCTAAGCTTTTTACATTTGTATTTTTAGTGTGTAGTAAACAGTTGATAATACAATACGTTCTTTTATTTAAAACCCCAGCAATGCGACGCCCCGAAACTTAACTATCTTCATACACAATTTCATAAAAGGTTATGTCAAAAATACTACGACCCCAAACAGTAAACAAAACAACCAACAAAATGAATGTCGGACCTTCGCTTGTGTCAATGTCAATGGTCAGTATATTCACTCAACAGTCAAATGTTTAATTTACCGCTCTATTGCAATGTTTCTTAAAAAAGATGTTGATCGTATTTTTTATTGTGTAGATCAGTCCCTAAGATATTGTTATACTTAATCACCCAAGCAAAGCTCTGGGCAACAGGTAGTTCACACATAATACACAGGTTTTTTTTTATAGCACAGTCCGACAAACAAGCCTGCCATCTGATGTTAAGTGATCTCCACCGCCCATGAACATCCACAATACCGAAAGTATCATGTATGCGCTGTCGGTCTGAAAGGACAGGAATAGGGATTAGGGAAGGGAAGGGGGAATCTGGGGCTCCGGATATCTCACTTACCATACGAAACGCGACAGTAAACTGTCACTTTACGTTGGTTTTCTGTGAGACAGTGGTACCACCCCGGTCGAGCCGGCCCACTCATGCTGTAGACAAATATGTCTACAGCGTGGCTCTACCACTAGCGTAGTCAAAATATGACTACTAGTTCACACATAGTAGTCACATTTTGACCTAAACATACATACAAACGTTGCAAGTTAACGTTTATAAAAATGTACGTAAATGCATGCTCAATGTATGCTCATAGATGCATGAAAATCCATACTAATACTATAAATGCGAAAGTAACTCTGTTTGTTACCTCTTCACGACTAAACGGCTGAACGGATTCTAATGAAATTTGGTAAGGGAATAGATTATATCCTGGAGAAGGACATAGGCTATCTTTTTTCTCAAAAAAGAACCTTGAAAGGGGTCAAATAGGAGTTCAAAATTTGTATGGGAAATCCATAATTCTTCGACTTAGGGATCTGTAAATTCATATTTAGGCTTTTGGTAGGAAATAAAGAAATACGTGTTTCAACGTTTTTGAAAAATCATCCCGAAAAGGGCCAAAGTGAGGTTAAACTTATAGGGTATTCTTTAGATGCAATCTTCATTCAGATTCAGGCACAACACCTGACAGGCTGGAAAATCGCTACAGGTGCCTCAGTGCAGAATACAACTCCTTGGATTGTATAATTCTGCTCCCGAATATAACCTCCACGCAGGCGGAGCCGCGAGCAACAGCTAGTAAGTCATAAAGATGCAGTAAGTGCTTACACAAGTAATATATTAATTCTACTAAAATCCACGAAATAGTTTTTTATATTGAATTATTTTCCGAAAATCAAAATAACAAAAACTCTCTCCTGTAACTTTTGAAAAATGTAGCTTAATTCAAATAGCCGCCAGCCGTCGGTGTATAAAAGTTGGTTGCGCAGACGTACAGACTGACACAAGAGCATAACGACTTTCGATATTCCAGTAAGTATATTTTTTTTATTCTGGGAATGTGACCACACTGCATCTGATGGTAAGTACAGTGTCGTCCAATTAGAGTATCAAGTAGTGAGAGACAATCTATCCCTCGCTACTCAACACAATCATGCCGGCATGCTGCTTCACACTAAGCCATGGGCAAGAAGGTGAAGAAGCGGTCGAGGGTCTAATGTCAGAAGGCCGCAAAACGACTAAACATCGTACCCCAACTCTAGACCCTCGACAAAGACCGAATATACGATGTATAGTATAACGATTTAACATGTGTAATGTCCATTGTAACACTTTGTAATGAGGGATACAAGTATTGATTGTGCATTGTGTCAACAGGATGTTTGCTACAAAATAACAGGCGCAAGTGGTTTATCGACCGAGTTCAACAGAGAAGGCTCTCGTTGTTTGTAATAATAAATAACTAGGTGACCGTAAGCATACTTGGCACCGATAGTGGACAGTTACGTAATATAATAAAGAAGAAATAAGTAAAGTGAATGTATTGCAATGGCGCTTCCTAAAATCGTCTATGCGGGTACTCCTAAAAGAACAATACAACAAATTAGTTGATTATACTGTCAACAGATGGCACTGTTATATTTTTATTTGTTTTTGGAAATACTATAATTTTTAAATGTTGAAATAAAAATGTTATCTATTTTTCGTCAATAGAGGCACACATAAGCTTTAAAATGGGGTTTAAATCATCAAATTTGATGAAGAATTGTGGAAGTTATGGCGTACTGACAAAAAAACACATTTGAGAAATGATATACATCTGTATATCATTAATTCAATCTGTATATCATTTAATAAAGGGCTGGTATAGATATACCAGCCCTTTATTAAATGTCCCACTGCTGGGCACGGCCCTCCTCTACTAATGAGAGGGGTTAGGCCTTAGTCCACCACGCTAGCCTAATGCGGGCTGTTAGACTCCACATACCTTTAAAATTCTTATAAGAATTCTGAGGTATACAGGTTTCCTCACGATGTTTTCCTTCGCCGTTAAAGCAAGCAATAATTAACAATGAATATACAATATACATATTAACTTGAGAAAAGTCGAGGTAAATGCCAATTGGGCTGATTTCGAACATACGACTTTCGTCTTGACAGTCCGTACCGCAACCAACTACTCTATATCTGCTATAGCTATCTTTGTTTCTAATTTTTAAATATTCTACGCACATCAAATGTAGATCGATTTATATATTTTTTCATATACACCCTACAGTCACACACACAGTTCCCCACACTACGTTAAACCTGTACCTATTGAAGGTATCACGTACTACGAGGACTACGGTCCCACAACACCCAGGCTAGAAACAAATTAATCGAAACCACGGCCTCTCGTTTGTATGTGGCCTATGTAAAGTGGGTATTTTAAACCTTCGTGGCGCAGTAGGTGAGTAGCCGGCTGTGAAACAATAGGCCGTGGGTTCGATTCCCACACCGGCAAAAATGTTTGTGTGACAGACATATATTTGTGTCCAGGGTTTGGGTGTTGTGAGACCGTGCGTCTCTCGAAGTTCCTGATACCCACGACACAAGACACGTATCTCGTGTATCAGGGCTATGCGTGTTACTGTTGGGTTTATTATTTACTGTGCTCCGGAACGCAGGAGCGCTCCCTTTTATTGCAAACCTACACTCCAGTCAATCTACAACTTATTAATCTACCCGCAGTTATTTTCTAAACTGCTTTCGGTATACCCTCGCTATCTGTATATATAAAAGAAGAAACTGACTGACTGACTGACTGATCGATCAACGCACAGCCTAAACGGCTGGGGTTAGAGACTTGAAATTTTGACAGTAGGTACCTTTTATCACGTAGGCATCCACTAAGGAAATTTCGCCCCTAAGGGGGTAAAATAGGGAATGAAAGTTTGTATGAAAATCCGTCATTTTTAAGTTAAACGCATTAATATTGGTATTTTGTATTGTATTCTTTTTCTCCCAAAAATGACCTCCACGCGGGCGGAGCCGCGAGCAACAGCTAGTTTCTAATAAAGGGGAAGTACCCTAACAATTATCAATGTACCCATAGATATTTATGAAATACTAGCTGTTGCTCGCGGCTCCGCCCGCGTGGAGGTTATTTTCGGGAGCAGAAGTATACAATCCAAGGAGTTGTCCTCTGCACTGAGGCACCTGTAGCGATTGTCCAGCCTCTCAGTTGTTGTGCCTGAATCTTGAGATTGCATCTAAAGAATACCTCATAAGTTTAACCTCACTTTGCCCCTTTCAGGGATGATTTCTCAAAAACGTTGAAACACGTATTTCTCTATTTCCTACCCAAAGCCTTAATATGAATTTTCAGATCCCTAACTTGAGGAATAATAGATTTCCCATACAAATATTGAAGTCTTATTTGACCCCTTTCAAAGTTGTGTTTTGAGAAAAAAGATAGCCTATGTCCTTCTACAGGATATAATCTATATCCTTGCCAAATTTCATCACAATCCGGTCAGCCGTTTAGTCGTGAAAAGGTAACAAACAAACAAACGGACGGACTGACGGACTGACGGACTGACGGACTGGCGGACTGACTGATTCACTCTCTCACGCTCTCACGCTCTCACGCTCTCACTCTCTCACTCTCTCACTATTTAACTTCGTGTAAAAATGTGAAACACGTATTTCTTTATTTCCTACCAAAAGCCTAAATATGAATTTACAGACCCCTAAGTCGAGGAATTATGGATTTCCCATACAAAATTTGAACTCCTATTTGACCCCTTTCAAGGTTGTTTTTTGAGAAAAAATATAGCCTATGTCCTTCTCCAGGATATAATCTATTCCCTTACCAAATTTCATTACAATCCATTCAGCCGTTTAGTCGTGAAGAGGTAACAAACAAACAAACAGAGTTACTTTCGCATTTATAGTATTAGTATGGATCCTAACAATAGTATAAATAAATAAATACACCCGACAGTCACACACATAGTTCTGATCCCACACTAGGTAAAACCTGTATCGTGGGTATCAAGAACTACGAGGTTCTAAGGTCCCACAACACCCAGACCCGAAACAAATATCTGTCTGTCACACAAACATTTGTCCCGGTGTGGGAATTGAACCCACGGCCTCTCGTTTCACAACCGGCTACTCGCCCGCTGCGCCACGGAGGCTGTCAATTATAATAGTTTTAGCAACTTAACTGAATCGCTGTGTAAAGTGGGTATTTTAACCTGCACATAAACGATGATTACTAATCAATTGCAAACATTCACCCCGCTCAATCTACCCGCAGTTATTTTCTAAAATGTTTTCGATATACCCTCGGTATTTCTAATAAATGGCAAGTACCCTAACAATTATCAATTAACATAGATATTTATGAAATATCCTGACAATAGTATTATTTATTACTCACTGTGGCAGTACAAAGGTGATAAATTTGTCCAACTCCGCTTCATGCTCTATGTAAATGTGCAGTTTCCTCGCGTGTTTTCTGAATATTTTTACGAGGAACATGTTCGTCTCCAGGTTTCCAGTTTTCAGTTTTAACGTCTCTCTAAAAATAAAAATCACTTATTTTATTTAGACAGTCTCACAATCAATGATTGCTTTATTTATATTGTAACTTATTTTAATAGCAAGTTTTGTTAGCCTATATTAAAAAAAAGTAAAACAAAGTACACTAAGTAAAACCTTTTGCTGGTGGCAGGATAATCATATCCGCCCGGATAGCAACCCCCGTACACAGGGTAGTAACTCGCCATATTGGCACACACAAGTGTGTCGCGTTCCGGGATCAGCCAGTGTACATTCGGTTTTTTGTCGGGGGTCTAAAGTTGGGGTACGATGTTTGGCCGTTTTGCGGCCTTCTGAGTACTCTGACACTGGACCATCGACCACTTCTCCACCTTCTTGCCCATGGCGTAGTGTGAAGCAGCAGGCCGGCATGATTGTGTTGAGTAGAGAGGGATAGATCGTCTCTCGCTACTCGATACTCTAATTGGATGGCACTGCGCTTACGATCAGTGCAGTGCATGATGATGCAGTCAGATGCAGTGTGGCCACTTAGCCGTGCCAGGATAAAAAAGAGCCTAAAAAATTATTGGGACGTTTCAGGCTCGATTCCATAAAAATGTTTAATTTTTCGAATTCACATATGTTTCCAATACTGCGATTATTTCATCTCATTGTGAAATGAAAAGTGTGGGTGGCAATGTGACAACTGCCACTTTACGTTGGTTTTCTGTGAGGCAGTGGTACTACCCCGGTCGAGCCGGCCCATTCATGCTGTAGACAAATATGTTTACAGCGTGGCTCTACCACTTCCAGAATAAATAATACATAGATAATAACATTTGGTCAAAGAAACCATATCCAAATATTAGCCAACAATATTACAATGTGAACTAAGACTGGCTATTGAATTTTTGTCATAGCAGAAGACTCCTAAAAATCTAGTTAATCCAAAGATCGTCTGTTTACCTTCACCACCTATGTACATGCACAATACCAGAAACATCATTAAACAGGGAATAAATCAATAAATTGGCTATTTGACAACATTGAAAATACACTGCAAATTGTGGTCATCCTGTTAGACAATAGCTTAAAAAACCATATTTCACTTAACTTTAAACAAAATAATGTATATTTTTTGCAAATTAAACGAAATAAAATACTACATTTATTTAAAATTTTATCTGTGATGTGAACGCTCTGTGATTGGTTGCAACTCTGGTGACGTCACACGCAAGTAAACATAGTAGGGATGTGACATTGAGTGAAAAAAAAACGATTTTCTCACTTGAATAATAATCGATTTTCTAAAATCTATTTTTTATAAGAAAAATAATCGTTTTTTTCTTAAAATTGTGCGTAATATGTTTTTCTCTGTAGTAAGAAATTAATATTAACAATCTATTAGGAGTCTTCAGTTTGGCATTAAAGTCACTCATTTCACCGCTGTAGGAAGCCTTGGTACGAGACATAGCTTTCCCTATGTCTTCGTATGTTGGGGCGTACACTTATATAACCTTCAGAGTATACTTTTAAGATAAGGTACGCCACTCGAGCTGATACGCTGCCAACTTCCACAGCGTTGCTTTTTAGTGACTTGTGGATAATAAATCCGACGCCACTTTGGGATGGTTGGTGTCCTTCTCGGAAGTAGAGTAAGTGACCAGAATCTAGGGCCATCTTCTCCTCCCCCTGTCTTCGGATATCGGATAGCCCTACGCTATGCCAGTTAATAGTTAATGTGACTTACCTCTTCTTCCAACTCAGCGATGTGCTCGTCCAACCAATATATATACCATTCTATTTGCTATCTAATTAATTTAGAAAAAAATCTGAAATTCATTTCACGTTTTCGGAGGGTTATCAGTAGGTATGTTGATAAAATATCGAAATATCGATATTTTGTTCCGATTAATCAAACTCCGATTTTGATATATTTAAAAATATCGGTATATCGAAAATTCGTCATTTTTTAAAGTATCAACATCCCTAGTTATTAGCTTGTTTACTTGCATGTGACGTCACACCAGCGCCATTACAGAAATAGCGTTTTTGCCGCGGTTTTGGAGATTTAAACTTTAACATTGATTTTTATTAAAAATACTGTATATTTTCCTGAAATATCAATGTAGTGTGCTTATTATGTAATAAAGAATAGTTTTAAATCATTATCGAAAATGAGTCAAATAGCCAATTACTATGGGTTCTTGAAGCAGCTAGTTCATATAAACTGAGTTTAACATTACTATATGTTTCATACTAAAGATGCTTGAGCCCAATCCCAACTGGACTGGACACCTGGCAGATGAGAAACATGCATAAAAAGAAATAAATATGGCATAATTTTAAAACTCGAGAATGGCTGGACTGATATGGCAAATTTTCATAAATATTTGTGAATGTTCAGGGAAGGTTTAAAAACACAATTGGACCCGGTAGGCGGCACAGCTGTCGGTATGTCGCCAAATTCGCCATGTTGGGATTTGTGGGAGAAATGCCAAAGATTGTGATCTTTAAAATATGATATTTAATGTGGCACTGCTTTTCCGAGCAGGACAATGTCTGCCGAGCCAAAGTCAGCCGAGTCAAAAAATAAAATATTTAGATTTTAATCCCTACTATATATTTCTAAATAGAATAAGACACAGGTAACATGTAGCATAGTAAACAGCAACACCACCATATCAGATGTTCCATACTATCATATAACATAGCGACGCATGGCTGCCAACAGTCAGTATGACTCGGTGCATTGTTTAACATAAAAAAATAACATAAAACTCACTTTCTTCCCTCATAGAGTAACACAGCACTGCGCCAGTGCTGGCACGTAGACATTGCTGCCAATGCATCTTCCGTGCTTAGGTGATCCAATACGCACCTCAGTGGAAGTAGTGGCAAGTTGGCCCAGCCCAGTGACATCTACACAACAATAGATTTGCTATAATATAATCAATTTTAGTGTACGAATGACATTAGTTTTTTAAACCATTAAAAAATGTTGGTTTGTTTCAGTTTTAACAACTAAGTCAAAACATACATTTAGGATTCATTCATATATTTTTTAGTTTTTGGTATTATTTTTACTAGCTCCAAATGAGTGTTTGGAGTTCAAGGAAGCAATGAATTTATAAATTAATAAATTAGTTGCTTTAAAAAAGTATATATTCTATTTGAAACATGTTCTGAAATTAAATGCATGTTTGAACATCAATCTGAATCTGCAACTAGTTTCAGATGGTCTGAGTTTAAAGGCTGTTTGAGTTGTTTTCTATAATATGGACCTTATTGCTGGTGGCACTCTTTACCAGTCATCCTGGTACAGAGTTATAAAACAATAGGTGTACAAGAAATATAACTAGAATAGAGAAAGAAGAACTAATAAAAATAAAGGAAGTTTTTTTTTTAATGCCTTGATAGGCAGATTAGCAGACGGGCCACCTGATGGTAAGTAGTCACCGCCGCCCGTAGACTTCTGCAATATCAGGGCACAGCAAAGCCGCTGCCTACCGTTCTAACAAGTTTATTCAATAATAAAGCTTTTCATGTAGGATAAATCTTGTATATATAATACTAAGTCATATTGTTCTAAACATAACTCAATACAACATGCTCTCTGGCATATGTTACAATAATTTTATAGCTAATGCATCTCATTTATATTATTCCATTTTTAAGCTGTCACAAATAAAAAAACAAGAATCAGCAGGAAGTAACAAAAATATTTGGTCATTATTACTGACCTGAATGATGTATACATTACACTTTAATTACATTCACCAATATATTTGCTTTATTGCTGCATATTACTTTATTGTGGTTAGCAATAAGTTAGTATTCAAATAAAATTAAAAAGGCCAATAGAAATTTACCAGAGGAGTAACAAAAACAATTGAATAATCTATAAAACTATGAAGGAATTACGCCATTTCCCTATAACAGAAGATTATCAACATACGTTTCAAAATCCCATCAGCTGTTTAGTCATAGGCGTGACGACATAACAGCTGTTTTATAGAAAGTCGGTTTTAAATAACACGTAAATAAATCTACTCAGCCAATTTTTTAAACTCAAGGTAAGTATTAAATTTGTATTAAAGAAGATTATTTTACATGATACCCTTGAAAAAAAAAACGTTATTCCCGAAATTGCGACTATTATATGAGTACAAAGAAAGGTCATTACACATATAAACGTTTTTATACCTCTTAATTTTCTTCAATTTCCTCTTCACGTTATGATCGTTTTATCACTACACTCGTAGATTTATCGTTATTTAAAAACACTGTTGATACAATTAAGAGAAAGCCTCGGTTTATACATTTGTGTTCTCTCGGTAGAGAGTACTCAGTACACTTTATTGCTCCATAATGCGAGAGGCGACTTGTATTATCGCGCACTATAATTTTAGGATTGCTAACTATCGATATATCGATGTATCGAAAAAGTTAATCGACATAATGACTGACGTCTATTATATGGACAGGATATTTGATCCGCGAAAGTGTGCCTATTTGATTTTTGCCATATGGGCGCTGATAGCAGTGCAGTCGAGCAGTGAGTGTCCGTGGAACTAACGATAGAGTTGAGACACGAAGGATGATATATCGACAATGATACACAACAGTCGATGGTTTACAAATCTTAAAAATAATAAAAACATCGCCTTAGCAAAACATATTTTAATCTACTATATTATGTTTAAAACGCTTAATATAATATTATCGATATTTTGATATTGAAATATAGATCTCGGAGATAGATATTTATACTCGTAAATTATTGAAACTACTACATCATCGTCAACTTAATCTACGGTACTTTATTTACACTATAATATGTGTTTCCTCTTTCCCTATTTAATTTAGTTGCTTAGTATAGTATTCACTTAAATTTTTATAATAAACTAGCTGTTGCTCGCGGCTCCGCCCGCGTGGAGGTCATGTTTGAGATAAAAAGTATACACTACAAAATACCAATTTTCATGCATTTAACTTGCAAAAAGAAGGATTTTCATACAAACTTTCTTGCCCTCTTTAACCCCCTTAGAGGTGGAATTTCCAAAAACCCTGAAATATATGTTTTTAATTTTTAACTGTAAGGCCAAATACCAAATTGCATGCGTTTAACTGCAAAAATTACAGATTTTCATACAAACTTTCTTCCCCTATTTTACCCCCTTCAGGGTGGAATTTCCAAAAATCCTGAAAAATATATTTTTTATTTTTGATTAAAAGGTCAAATACTAATTTTCATAAACTTAATTTCAAAAATGACGGATTTTTATACAAACTATCATCCCCTATTTTACCCCCTTAGGGGTGGTATTTCCAAACACCCTTCCTTAGTGGATGCCTACATCATAAAAGGTACCTTCTGACAAAATTTCAAGTCTCTAACCCTAGTCGTTTTGGCTGTGCGTTGATCGATCAGTCAGTCAGTCAGTTTCTTCTTTTATATATACAGATATAGTGGATTATAAACTGTGTAGCTAAATAATTTTGTAGCTCATTACCACTTTATATTAGGTACAATTGTATCTAAGTAGACTAAGTATATATGTAACGGAATCTTTCAACGCAATGTTCACCACCTTCAAGACATCCGATTTACTTGAATATTTACACACGTATCAAGGACCTATGATCTATAGGTTCACCAAGATAATAAAAAATATAGGGTATCATTTTAGATCATATTTTTTTACGGGGTCTTAATTTGCAATCGAATATTTTATATATATATATATAAAATATATATACATATATATATATTCGACCGTGTTCGGCCTTGGCGACTGTTTTGTGACTATTCAGAGCCACGTCTCTGGTGCGCTCTCAAGTGACTGATGTAACCAATCTTCGCAGTGAATGTGTGGCCACAAATACCGCACGTTAACACTCCTCCGACATAGTTGTAGGATATGACCGCGGGTGGTCGGGCCTTTAGCTCATCATGCTTAGCGTCGAGCTCCACTTTTCTTTGATCCTCAAATACCTGGACCTTAGAGGTTACGATACTCCTCCACTGTGACCGGTCTGTAGCCAGTGTCTCCCACTGTGATGGGTCCACGTCACAACGCTTCATGTGACGCTTTAACACATCTTTATACCGAAAGAGTTGACCGCCTTGTTTCCGCTTGCCCTCCTCCAACTTCGAATAGAAGATGCGCTTGGACACTCTGTCATCGGACATTCGGGCAACATGCCCGCACCACCGCAGCTGCCGCCTCATAAGGTAGGCCTCAATACCACTGACATTTGCACGTCGTAATATTTCCGTGTTCCTTACGAATATTTTATTATAACTAGGTTTGATGCTGTTTTGGGACTATAAATTATATTTAAAAAATAGCACGCTTTGATAGCTAGCCGAACTAAAAAGTAGAAAATAATATTAAGTTCATGGCAAAAAATTATAATCACGTTTTAAGGTGTCGTCAAATATGATTCCAAGATCTTTGAATCTAATAAATTCATTGGCGCCCCGATTCACGAAGAAAGGAGGTATGGCGTCAGGACCAGACCCTTAGACGAGTCAAAATTTTTAATAAAAATATCGATATATCGAAATATCGATATTTTTTTCGGATATATCAAACGATATTTAAAAATATCGATATATCAAACTCCGATATTGATATATTTAAAAATATCGGAAATCCGATATTTTAAAAAATATCAACATCCCTATTATATGTCAAATTTAGTTTCAAATACACTCGAGAAGGGCGCTTCAAATAAGTCAAGAAAATAGCTGTCATTTTGTATTAGATATCCTATCCATATAATAACACGTCAGTGGACATAATAAATTAGTCGTAGGTACATACTTTCTGTTTAAACTTGTAAAACAATAAAATATATTAAATAAATTATAAGGAATTCATAACATAAGAAAATTAGGAGATTCTCAGATACTTCAACTGATATTTTGAATGCAATACACAATTAAACCAATAATTAAAAAAATATAAAGTACCTATCCTATGTTCATCCTCAGAGCTATAGTTATCCTCATATACATTTTTATCATAATCAGTTCAGTGGTTTAGCCGTGAAAACGTTTAACAGACAGAAAACTTTCAATCCATAATTCACCGTCTTATAGCTTATATTAATTTAACGATTCCAAACTTTCCCGCTACTTTCTATAATAATTACACTGCAACATACGTGTCATATGTGTACGTGGTCTAATTGCTTTATTGTGGTTAGCAATAAGTTAGTATTCTTCTTCTTCTTCTTGTTTCAATGGACTATGCGGAGAAGAAATAAAATTTACCAGAGGAGTAACAAAAACAATGTTCACGGACAATGATAGATTGCTGAAATTTAAATAAAAAAAAAAATTGTTCTGTATAATAATTTTATTATTTCTATGTAGATAGACATCCCAACTTTTGAATAAAATATGAGTTGACTTATATTATGTTTGTATAATAATTTATCTATATAAAATTAATTTCATAATTTAAAATGCATCATATGCATAAATCAAAGATTTAACATTTTTCATTTTTAAAATACATTTTAAAAATTTGAAAAAAATAACGACAGTCAATGCTGCATGATGGAGAACCGTTGCCTTCTCTTTTTAACCGACTTCAAAAAAAAGGAGGAGGTTCTCAATTCGACTGTATGTTGCTTTTTTTTTTATGTTTGTTACCTCGTTTCTCTGTACTGTGTGAACCGATTTCGACCATTCTTTCTTTGATTGAAAGCTGGTGCTTGTCATTTGGTCCCATAAAAATATGGTGAAGATCTGATGAATATCTTCGGAGCTGGAGAGGGTAACTCCTTAAAATTAAGTAGTATTCCAGTGGTTCTTTTTGCATTACGTTCATTATAAAAGTTAAGTTTCAGTGAGAGAGGGTAAAAGGAGTGGGGGTGAGGGAGGGGGGTGATAAAATTAAAATACACGTAAATTCTAATATCTTCAGCAGCTTTTAACCGATTTTATATAATTTACCACTAAAAAGCAAAAAATAAATTATTACTTTTTAAATAAAAATTAAACCGCCTTCAAAAAAACCCAGACACAACTAAAAAGCAAAAAATAATTGGTTACATTTAAATCAATTAGTTATATGCAATTTAAATCAATTATTTGGAGTCGGTGCCAGCCAAAACATGGAAAAAACAGAATAATCAGGCATACAAAAAAATATAAAATAGATCCAGACTTGGTTTTTATAAATCTAAAAGTAAAGAAAACAACACCGGCACCGACTCCAAAAATAATTGATTTAAATTGCATATAACTAATTGATTTAAATGTAACCAATTATTTTTTGCTTTTTAGTTGTGTCTGGGTTTTTTTGAAGGCGGTTTAATTTTTATTTAAAAAGTAATAATTTATATATAAAAAAGATAGAATGAAATAAAAAATCTCTATGGTTCCACCTAGGGTTGCCAGTTTGTATAATTGGATACAACATTTGTATAATATAGTGCCCTTGTGTATCCAGTGTGTATAGAAGATTACCTTGTATTGTATCCAAGATACAAAAATAAACATATGATAAAAATAAAATACTTAAATTTTTGTATTCAAACATATGTATGTACGTCAAAATATTAAAAAATATAATAATTATATTTGTTACAGGCAATTTCTGAATAGTTTTGTTAATTTGTGTAAAACCATACCTCGGCAATCGTCTAAAGTAGGTAGTATTAAATAAACCAAGATTTTTATTTGTTTTAACGATATTTACGTCCCTGACTAAACTGTATGTTACGGGGAAAACTGAGCGGGCCTACCCAGCCTATAATAAAAAAAAGGTACGTAGTGTTTCGTGCTTTTTTACCACTTCAAATTTTTTTCCTTAAAAATATTTACACCTGAATCCACTGATAAATCTTTCAGTAAATTTTCCCAGTCGATAGCTAGCATATCATTATTTAAAGCGATATAGTTGCATTTAGCACAGCATTATGTTGTGAGGTGAACAAAAATATGTAAATAGGTAAAAAGGGGGATGTTGGCAGTCCACTGGTCCTCCTGTGGCTGTATACATAATATGTTATCACTGTGATCAGCGTTTGTTATGATTAAGTCAAGAATACGATCTAAATTATTACTGAAATGATGACATTATTTACCATCAGTAGAAGAAAAGCACTCCAAAAATAATTGATTTAAATTGTATGTAATTAATTGATGTAAATATTACCAATTATTTTTTGCTTTTTCGTTGTATCTGGGTTTTTTTGAAAGCGGTTTTATTTTTATTTAAAAAATTCCGCCCCTAAGGGGGTAAAATAGGGAATGAAATTTTGTATGAAAATCCGTCATTTTTAAGTTAAACGCATGAATATTGGTATTTGTATTGTATATGTTTTCCCCCAAACATGACCTCCACGCGGGCGGAGCCGCAAGCAACAGCTAGTAGTAAATATATAAATAATAGGCTATATTTTCCCGGAGAAATGCACGTTTCATATAGGATAGCAAGATATAATAGATTAAGATGACTCCAGGGATTGTATTGCATACATTTTTTCTTTCAAAAATAACTACAACGCGGGTGGAGCCGCGGGCAACACTTAGTATATATATATATATATAACTATTTGTTACAGACTATTTTTCAATTTTGTTGGTTTGTTTATAGATTACTTTTTGTATAATATCAGACAAATGTCGGTATAAAATAAGTTGTTGCTTCTGGCAGCCCTGGTAATTTTTAAATTATAAATTGAGAGCGCGGGAACGTCTAAGTGAGAAAAGACGTTCCCGCGATTTCCGTCGTTTGTAAATGTGAACCGACTGTAAAATAAGTGAAATGTGACGACAATGAATAAATAAATGGCTTAATTAAAGCCTAGTTATTGAAGAGTGAAGATTTTATACTGAAGACATTATTTTAACAACATAAGAAACCTATGGGAAAGGAATGGAGAATGGCGGGAATAAGAGACGTGGCTTCGGCCGGAGAATTCATGATAAATTCTTTTGATAAAGGAATAAATAAATGGCTTGATTGAAGTTAGAGTAAGAGTGAAAATTTTATACTGAAGACTATTGAACTATTTACAGTGATTTGTGTGAAATACAATTATTACAATGTATCCGGCTGAAGGACATGTATCCATGGCCATGAATAAATAATATTAAAAAAAAATTATTAAATTATAAATCCCTCACACAGTGGCATACGGGGAAATGAAATAGCGGACACTGAGCATGTAATTTTAAGAGACGGAACTTAGAACATTTATTTTTAAGGTATTTTTTAGAATCTTTAGCCAACCATATAAAAAATACAATGCTACCAACGTAAATTCACTGACAGTGACAACAATGACCTTAAAGTGAAAATGGCAGATAGGGATGTGCGATGTAAGGGCCGATAATTAAAATTATCGATATATTTAATTTTATCGATATCGATAAAATAAAGTCGTCTATCGACATCAACATAATAATAGGTCATAATGTGTTAAAGGACAATGGCAGGTTCCCATACATGAAATTAGTTGACATAAATATGTAGCGTTTAGAAGTGAAAAAAATATCAAAAAATTCAGCAGCAATTCCTAAACAATAATGTATTAGGAATTTCTGATGAAAAAGTCTAATACTGAAGATATTTCAATTTAAAGATTTTGAGGTTATGATCTATTTGACATTTCTGAATAAAATATTTTTATCTATGAAGCTGATAAAAATGTTATTTGCCTATTTTCCAAAGAGCATTATAATACTACTGCTATTGTCACCTGAGGCAGGGTCGTGAATTAAACATGACCTACTGAACTTGACTTATAACTATTGTGGGGAAGGATGATCCGCCACACCGTAGGTACTTACACACATGTGTTTACATTCGTATTTACGTTTACATGTTCAGATATGAACACATTATACTTAATTATAGGAATAATTTGTTTATTTTTTGGAAATCGATAAATCCTTTAAACTTATAAACTGCTGAACCGTTTTTAATAATTCACCATTAGATTTATACCAAAAGTAACATAAGCCACATATAATTTATTTCAATACAAGCTAAGTTGGAATGGAAGACACAGAGTTTGTCAATAGTTGTGCAGAAAATATCTACAGACCCTAAATCCTGGACTTAGAAATTAAATTAGAAAATAAAAACGGGTTCTAAATAAAAATAAAACACTGTTTTTTTATGTTTATTCATCTTCATAATTATCCTATCTTATATATCTAAAAATGCTGCAGGAGCAGATATGTCTTGATGTCTGGCCCGTCCCAAATACCAGATTACTATCATGGTATGAGCGCAGCAGCCCACTGTACGACGCACAACGAAGCAACTACTATAGTATTCTATAATGCCTGCTCGACCTGCCTGGTCGGACCAGTAATTAAACATAATACTGTTTATTTGAAACATGGTGTGATTTTATTTTACCTCTTATCAATAAGGTATCTGAACTGCCTCTTAAATTAAATTAAGATGAACTAATTGTTTCTTTGCACACTTCAATTAAAGAACTACCGTGGAAACGTACATGTTCACCATAATAGGATCGTGTTTGTCGAATTTGGTACGTTCTCACGGCAAATATAGCATATTATATCGGTCTGCTATGCTTTGGAAATTAGCCGATCTCCAGATCACATTTGTGGCCACTGGCCACAGTCATATTTGCTAGATTATTTTCTAAGTGAAATCTTTTAAGTATTCGTGTATTTATACTTTCCGTATATAGTATAATACTCTTTGATTTATACCATTGATATATAGAAGATTTAAACTATGTTACAATATGTCAGTATGAAATGACGGAAGTAGTGTTTTTTTTCCTAAATAAGTTAAGCTATGGTCGTAACTATACAGCCAAATAATAGACGATCCAGTCATTCACTAAGTTGGTAAAAAGTAAAGCTGATTTATTTTTGTTATTTCTAATTGTAGGGACACACACACTTGCATTGATTTTATAGTTCTTTTTAACGGCTTATAGAATTCTTATGAAAAAGATTTTTCTTTGGCCTAAAAGACCTTAAGCCATTCATTAAAAAAATCTTACGGCCATAACACGATACAAAAAAATCAATTGAGATTTTTAATAAATTATACAACTTATCTATACTTATACAGCTATTGTTAGTATGCTGAAAAATCATGCAAAATAATAATATTTAGATTACAAAGTATGAAATTCCTAAACGCAATTTTTTTTTGTAACTACGATTTCGCCATTGTCCTTTATTTAAAATCGAAGCGGGAAAAAAAAAAAATTGTGCAGTATTTAAATATTTATTAATATATATACAATAACTATGGTAATATGTGGTATAAAAATATTGTATGTGGTATAGGTGTTGTTTTTAGATAAAATAAAAGAATTGGTTGCTTGAACTTTGCCTTTATGCCTTGCAACATAAACACCAATGCATGGTCAGCGATTTGCAGGCTACGTCCCAATTCTGTCATAATATGTCATCATTCTTCATAGCCCTCCACTTTGTCCATTGTTATGTCTAAGAAAAGCAGTCTCTTTAAAGTTAGTTCATCAAACACTAAGCCACAGTATTTGTCTTCAACATTTTTTATTGCTAACAGATTTTAAATATTCCATGACCACTTTATTTACTACTGGAAATTTTCTCAAAACTTTTTGCAAGGATTTTGCGCTTAGTGAAGGCACGAGATGCTGTAAGTATCTGTAGGCTTTCGACGATCTTTTAAATGTAGCCAAGGCTGAGATTTTGCTTTTACTCGTCCAACTCCAGCCTCTAGGTTTCTTTTTTGATTTCTTAGTGCTGCAGATACCATTTCCCTAAACAATCTTGATTGTAATTTTTCATAAGGTTCTTTTCGCATGTTGTTAAATCTGTAAAGATACATGATCTGTATGTTAGAAATAAACAGAAAAATTTATAAACACCAAACACGCCGTATTCTAACAATTATGAAGAAAAACGTTATGTAAGCATAATTCAACAATTTTCATAATTTGTAATATCTGGGAAATGGTTTAGTATCCTAAATGTGTATAGCAATACTTTTGGAAACCCAACTTATGAAATATGTCTAAGAATGTGCTTTATGTTTTAATATCCTCCATTAACATATAAGTGAATAAGTTTTGATAGACCTAAAATATCATTGATTTTATAATAAAAATAAGACACTCTAAGGCTGTGCAAAGTAATTCTATTTACTTAATAAAAAGGAATATATGTATATATTAGCTGTTGACCGCGGCTCCGCCCGCGTGCATATTATTTTTGGGAAAAAGGTATAAAACCCACGAAGGCATCTAGCTATTACATATTTCTATATCTGTCAAGTAGCCGGTTGCCAGGCGGATACTGTGAAAAGTCGCAAGGATCTTGTTATAGGGCTCCATCGGACCCTAGATCTAATATTTTCATGGGATATTAAGAATATGGTGGAATTCAATGCCAAGACACCCTAGGTGTGCCCGTTATCATGCTAAAATCCCCATTTTGTACTGTTTGTCCCAATCCCCATTTGGCTGTTCTCTCAATAAGAAAATTACAGTCTCTTAGGTTCCTATGTGATCTTAAGCCAAGGACTCGCCCCGAGGGCGTAATATCCACCAGCAGGCCGGCATGATTGTGTCAAGTAGCGAGGCATAGTTGTTTCACTAATTGCTACTCTAACTGGACGGCATTGCGCTTACCATCAGGTATAGTGTGGTCACTTTGCCGTACCAAGATAAAAAACCTTTACGCAGAGTCGGAAGCCTGAACAGGGTGCGGGGGTTTTTAACGCCCGATTAGCTTTGCGAATTATATAAAGCACAAGTTGGTTGGCTGCCACCGTTCAACTTGGTGCATGCTCGATGCTTTGGATGGATTGCAGCGGTGGGCCATCCGTATTGTGAATGATGCAGACATGACCAACAGCTACAGCTACAAAGGGACATTTCCTCGCTTAGCGTGTTCTACCGTCTGTATTATGAGGAATGCTCCAAGTAATTGAAATAATAAAATTACAGCTATTTTTATCCTAGCAAGGCAAAGTGACCACACTACACCTGATGGTAAGCGCAGTGTCGTCCAATTAGAGTATCGATTAGCGAGAGACAATCTATCCCCCGCTTTTCAACACAATCATGCTGGCCTGCTTCTTAACACTGCGCCATGGGCAAGAAGGTGAAGAAACGTCGAGGATCTAGTACCAGAGTACTCAAAGGGCCGCAACACGGCCAAACATCGTACCCCAACGCTAGACCTCCGACAAAAACCGGATGTACACTGGCTGATCCCGGGACGCGATACACTTGCGTGTGCTACTATGTCGGGTTTAACACCTTGTGTACGCTACTCTCTATCCAGGTGGATATGAATATCCTACCATCAGCAACATTAAAATATATATTTTTTGGTCAATTATCCGCAAATTCAATCAAAATAACCAAAATGTATAACAACTCCACGTACTCAGATTGAAAGCTATTGTACCAGCTGATTTTATTAGAGAGTATCTTGGTGTGGCGATTTTGAAAATGAGATAGATATGTTGGACAACGCCATCTATCTATTACATTGGTTAACAAACATCCTAATTTTTTTTGAAAAAATGTACTATTTCTTTATTTACTGTATTTTATGTGTGAGTATATAATTATTATACATTATTTTGTATAATTATTGCCTTGGTGGCGCAGTTGTAATTGTGCGTACACAATGCGACTGTTATGCTGAGGTCTAGGGTTGATACCGTGGTCGAGTTAAAGTAATATTAGGTTTTGGCTATTACGAAATACTCAATATCAATCCAGTCTGGAATTGTGGTCTACATAGCGATAGGCTCGCCGTCTATCACATAATGGGATGGTAATAAGCATCGCTTACATCTCTGCCTACCCCTTCGGGGTTTACAGGAGTGAGTGAGTGCACGCGTGCGGTTCATAATTTCGTCGCCTTTTCTAATCTTATCATTACACTAATTATAAAATCACTTCATCTCTGAACCACGCCTTAGCACCGTAATACAGCTATTGTGAAATGAAATCGTTTATTGATCAAGTAGGCAATTACATAGCTCTTATGACAAGTCAGAACATTAAAAAAAGTAAAGAAATTTTAAGAAAAGCATATCAGCTTATGTATACATAACATACATAGCATCATCAATACACTAGCAATGAATTATTCATAAGGTATTTAACATTATTATTATTTATTTATTATTAATTATTTTTAATTTTTATATTATGAATTAAGATTATTCAAGGTAATACCAGTCAAATATATATATATTTAAATGGGTTTGATATGGACCATGGGTATTTCCGAGACGTCGCTTGTTTTAAAAGCTACCACCGGATCCAAACGCGACCCCGCCTGAGAAGACCCGGCAAATCAAACTCAGCGGGCTTGTTTTTGGTCCGGTTCATTATTTCTAGTAGATGACCTGTCACAAATTACATTGCCAATTTACTATTTTATTATATACGCGATCGGTCGTCAAAGTTTATTATTTTTTAAGTATATATAATATTACAACATGTCATTTATTAATATTTTATTAATTTAGTTTTTATTTTATTTTGTTATACTATTTGTATACACTAACATGGTGTAAGCTACAGGGCGCCAGGTCGCAGTGTGCAGGAAGGAACCGAATGCCAGACATCCCTATCCTCTAGATATTGTTGAATATTATAATAGCCCCTGTCCATAAGAACACATTTAATATGAGCCTTAAACATTTTATTGGGCAAATCAATTACATTAATGGGGATTTTGTTATAAAATTTAACACAGTTACCCATAAAAGACTCTTTAGATCTTACTATTCTAAAGGAGGGTACTGTAAGTTTGTTTGTTGTTGTTTGATGTAAACTATAAATACTCATAACTTTTGATTGAATGAACCGATTTTATTGAAATAAAAATTAAATGTTACCTCGAGGTACACCCCCCTACGATTTTATTGCCAATTCATTTGTAGTAATACAGTACTTTAGACGTGATGCCTTGACAGACAGACAATATTTCCAAAAAAAACAATTGTTTTGGGTTCTATAACGATAATATAACACGATGCAATCAAAATTTCACAAATGTATTTAATGTACAGACAAAGTCCCTCTTCAGCTTTATTATAGTATAAATTATGTCATTATAAATATTGATAAAGTACTTACTTGATTCTTCCGGTGAGGCTTTTTAACTTTATGTTTAATAGTTTCACTGGGCCTCTTAAATGGTATGGTAATAGTTCCTTCTGAAAAACCAATGCAAAAAAATAATTAGTAAAGAAACACAAAATATTATCATTGGGTTTAAAATTTACTCTGGAATATCTGTGACTCAAAGAAAAGGTATATTTAAATTTTATCATTACTAAAAATCATCTTCTATACACAACAAAGACCGATTGATCATTTTGGAGTCTCAAAATTATAGACATTAATAATATATCTCTAGTAATCTATCATTGAACTTTGACCACACTGTGACTGAGTAACAAACATGTTTACAAAATTTCACATTTACAATATTTATTGGATCCATAGGAAATTAATATTTTATACCATTTTGAGACAGCTCCTCGAGGACAGTTCTGGTATGCTGGCATGTGGATGGCACTGGTTCAAGCAGGTGGTCTGAAATTGTCCATACTGATATGAATTTCATATCGGGTCGGATAAAGGGTTATCCGACCCGGGAGTCGAACCCGAGACTTCAGCACAGCAGTCGTAACGCATGCGCAATTACAACTGCGCCACAGAGGCAGTCCAGGCAGTAGTCAGTAAGAATTTGATAATTATTTAAATTGCATACCTTTTTGTGACAGCTCCATAAGTATATTTGATTGTTGGCTTATGGATGGCATTGGCTCAGGTAGATCTGAAAATTATATACATATTTAATGAACTAAGTATATCAAATTATGTTAACTATTGACATCAGATACACATATTTCCATCTTCACACACCCTTAACACATCATGCTAAAAAGCCAGTCCAGCCCATCCCACTCCACCAAATCGGACTGGTATTTCCAGAGATTAGCTTGTTCAAACAACCAAAAATTCCTTTGCTTTTATATCAATATAGATGAGATGTATTTCATAAAATAATTATTTTTTGTATTTACCTTTACTCAAATGTAAAGTCGGTATTACATGTCTTTTCAGACGATTTCCCTTTTTGTTAAAATCTTTTGGGTTGAAGTGTTTAGCACATATATTTTGTTGCTCATGTAGTTTTTCTATTGGTAGAAACACTAATTTGTCATTTTCTACTGTCTTGACCCATTCTTGGCAGCTGGAAAATAAAAATAAAAGATTATAATGTTATAAATAAACATATTTTAATTTAGTTTAAATTTAATTCCAGCAATAACATTCTAGCTTTATTTTTTATTTTACCACACATACATACATAAGCTCACACCTGTATCTATGAAGGGGTAGGCTGACGTGAATGAATGCTCCCACATTTTGCTGAACTTATTTACATGCAATCAATGATAGTGGCTAAGCTTCCCGCCAAATTAATCTTGGACAAAAAGTGTAAATATGATTTGTGAAATTTTTCACAAGTTTTGTTTGCTGTTAAATGTAACAAGTCAATAATCATATAGCCTTGCATTTTGCTACCAATCTATTCAAGTTAAATTGAACCCAAACAATATAATTAGAATTTATTATTTTCTAACCATTAATGGCAAACAATGTAAGTATTTAATGTAAGCTGACAAATGTACTTAATTTCCAAAGGGTCCAATACCTAATATCCAGAGTTATGCCTAATTCATAGATTGATAAAATATAATCGGTCTGCACCTAATGTAATCTAAATTAAGTGTTTGCTGTCCTTTAGTGATTTATCTAATTAAAAGTGAACCTTGAGATTATTATTCTTTCGCGCCAGCCCGTTGCTTGACACACATTCAGGTGCATGCATAATACTCATTGTGGTAGTGGAAACATTAGGCGTTACCATTAATATGAGAGCAGAATGTTTCGAAGATCTCTTAAATGTAGCCAAGACTGAGATTTTACTTTTACTGGTCCAACGCTAAACACTCTTGATTGTAATTTTCCTATTATATTGTCACTTTGTTTAAGTGACACCAAGCTGCATTTAGTTTTTTGTAAATTTTCGAGCATTTGTTTTCGCATATTGTTAAATCTGTAAAGATAGTTAAATATTAGATATAAACAGCAAAAAATTATAAACACCAAACACGCCACATCTGTAATTCTAAAAATTATGTAGGAAAACGTTATGTAAGCATAATTTATCAATTTTAATAATTTGAAATAATATTTGGGAAATGGTTTAGTATCCTAACTGTGTATAGCAATACTTTTGGAAAGCTAACTTATGAAATATGTCTAAAAATGTGCTTTATTAAAACATAATATTATGTTTTAATATTCCTGCATTAATATATAAGTGAATAAGTTTTCTTTTTCTTCTGTTTGTTCTTAAGACACTCTATGGCAGTGCAACAGAATTCTATTTACTTAACAAAAAGAAATACATATATGTTGTATTTAATACATAATGGGGCAAGAAAACGTCCAAATCAAAATATAAAAACTTGATTTATTCCGGAGCACGTTACAACAAGGCAGACATTTTATACAGAAGAAGAATTATAAAAACTATGACAATTCAATTGATGCAAGAGCGCCTGACCAAACCGTGAGGCAATAGTTTGCTTGTGCCAAAGCGTAAATATGAAGGCGCTGTGCGCCGTAACATCATCCCGCCTGTAGAAAGCACGCTTTCTACAATCTTAAAGTTCTTCAGGTGTAGGCAGGGGACAAAGGCGAGTTAATGGTCGTCTAACGCAACCCCTGCTGGTGTGGATGTCCGCAACTCTTGTTATCCCATCAGGCCCGGGAAACAGCTTGAGGACCCGGCCTAAGCGCCAGTTCAAAGGAGGCGTATTGTCTTCAGCCAGAAGGACCATATCGCCGATGTTGAGCCGAGTGGTGTTGCTTCTCCATTTAGTTCTCTGCTGTAGCTCGGACACATATTCTTTCTGCCATCTTTTCCAGAAGTGTTGCCTTATACTCTCCAGGCGTTCGTATCGTCTTCTCTGGTTATCGCTGCAGTCAGTCACCGCAGGTGGAGGCAGCGCTGTTAGTGGCCTGCCAATAATAAAATGCCCAGGGGAGAGGGAAATAAGGTCATCAGGACAGGAAGATAAAGGACACAAGGGACGACTATTTAGTATGGCTTCTACTTGTGCAAATAATGTCGAAATCTCTTCGAATGTTAGATGACTATTGCCCATTACTCTACGTAAATGATGTTTAGCTGATTTTACTCCGGCCTCCCATATGCCGCCGAAATGAGGAGCGTATGTTGGAATAAATCTAAATATAATGCCCTGTTGACTTGCAAAATCAAATAGAGTTTCCTTGTTTTGTTCAATAAAATTTCCTATTTCTTTGGCGGCTGCTACAAAGTTGCGACCATTGTCGCTGAATATTTCGAGCGGTTTACCTCTGCGGGCGATAAAACGCCTTAAAGTCATAACAAATGCATCTTTGGACAAATCGCTCACTGCTTCAAGATGTACGCATTTATAACGTAGGCACACAAATATACATAAATAACACTTTATTAAGCGACTTCCACGACCCTTGCGATTTAAGATCAGAAAAGGACCAGCAAAGTCTAAGCCAACAGATAAAAATGGAAAACCTGAATCAATGCGTTGAGAAGGCAAGTCACCCATTTTTGGACACAAGGTTTTACCTCGTAAACGCCTACATCGTACACAGTTATTGACTGTGCGTCTAGCTAGATGCCTACCATTAATTGGCCATACTACTTCCCTAACAGTTGCTAAAAGCAATTGGGGACCGGCATGCATAGTATTTAAATGTTCTCTTACGAAATATAACTTAGTTAACTTATGCGTAGCGTGAAGCAATATAGGATGTTTCTTATTATATGAGTAGATGATAGAAGCGTCTATACGCCCGCCCACGCGGATTAACTTGTCCTTATCCAGGAAAGGAGAAAGTTGTAAAATCTTACACTTACTAGCTAACGATTTCCCTTTCACCAATAAATCATATTCATAAGGAAATGACTCCCGCTGAGCCATGACGCAAAGTGCGTGAAAAGAATCACGTAACTCTTCTACTGACAATATTCCTAAACGTTTATCCTTTGGATTTTTTAAATTAAATAGAAATCTTTTAATATACGCAAATACTCTTTGTATTCTAGTAAATGATGAGTACTTATCGAAATCAATTATCGGCTCGTGTATTACCATTGTATGTGCTTTTACCTCTGGTAAATTATCTAAATTATTAGCATTTAGGGTAGGCCATTCTTCTTCACCTTTAACTAGGAAACTAGGACCCGACCACCACAAATCCATAGAGGCTAAAGATTTCGCATTTATTCCTCTAGAAATTAAATCAGCTGGGTTCGAATCAGTGGGTACGTATCGCCAAGACGATTGTGAAGTTATCTCTACTATTTGAGGCCTATAAAATCAAAGGCAGCTAAACGCCTTAATGTCGTAAAATGAGTTAACTATGGCGCCATCTACTTTATATAATTAGACATGCTATAGTGTATTAATTTTACTAATAATTGCAGCTAAGTCCCTTGCAAATTCAGTTTAAAAACCGATATTGGCATCAAAGACAGCTAAATGCCTATCTGTAAGAATCAAATACAGCTAAGAGTTACACCGGCCAATCAGAGAGTAAGATTCCGAAAAATCAGCATGGCCGCCGCCATACAATTCATGCGAATATGTAGTCCAGTTTTTGGCATTATTCTTGTGTTTTTATTGAATTACGTGACAATACTTTTGTTAAAAATCGAATTTGGATAGCCATGGTGATTCCTGTAACAAGAGCAAGTGCGGGCAAGGCTCGTAAAAGAATAAGAAACCTCAAGAATTGGAAAGCTAATATTAAGAATATAATGAGGATATAACCATAAAAGCAATTTCATTTAATTGAAAATTTATTAAATTTTGTAATTAAATAATATAGTTATTTTTACTTTATCGAACGTATAAGAACATCTTTATTCGTAAGAACTCAAAATAGCGGCTGTCATTATCAAACTCGGCTGTATCCAGTTACTCAGAATCAAATACAGCAATGTCCGATAGTTGGAATCAAAGACAGCTAAATGTGATTTTATTTTCAATCTGTACTCAAATATAGAGGGATTTTTATTGTTTTAAATTCAAATGATTATTAATATTATCATTCTTTATAAATCTGTTTTAAACTATATAATATCGTAGCTACCTTGCAAAAGTTATCGATGTTTGTAGCTTCCTGAATATTTGACAGACTTGGATTTAGCTGCCTTTGATTTTATAGGCCTCATTTCGCTGACGCGATTAGCTACGAATATTTTTAGTTTAGTCATATCACTATTAATCCAACCCAGTACGACGCTAGAATCGCACCAGAATACTATTTTTTCTGGTCTGTATCTTAAGGACTCCAGGACAGACTTACAGAGTCTAGCCGAAAGTAACGCCGCGCACAACTCAAGGCGCGGAATTGTCGTTGGCTTTAACGGAGCTATTTTAGACTTAGCGCATAATAGTTTAACTCTACATTTACTGTCAGAATCTGTTGTTTTCAAATAAATGCATGCTCCGTATGCACACTGAGATGCATCACTAAACGAGTGCAATTCTATGCTATTCGGCGAATCACACAACACCAATCTTGGCACCGTAAACTTTGACAAATACGGTAAATTATTTGTGAATTTTAGCCATTCACCTTTTACTTCTTCTGGAACCGGATGATCCCAGTCAAGCTTTCGCTGCCAGATTTTTTGCAAAATAATCTTTGGTTGTATCACAATAGGGCTTAAAAGACCTAAAGGATCAAATATTTTAAACGCATTTGACAATATAAATCGTTTTGTTACTACAGACTCTTTATCGAACAATAAGTTTTTAATTGGAAAATGCAACGTGTCACTAAATGGCTTCCATCCAAGACCAAGGGTGCTCGATGAGTCGCTAATGGTCAAGCTATCTTGTTTATTTACATCAAGATATTCAAAGATAGAAGGATGGTTACTTTTGTATTTTCTTAAATTAAAACAACTATCATGAAGAGCCCTGGAAACAGAACTCTGGATATAGTGCAATTCCTGCTCATTATCAGCCCCGGTTATGAGGTCATCGACATAAAAATCCTTTTGAATGATGGTCTTTATAAGTTCGTCACTTTGCTCTTCGCCTACCTGCCATAAGCAGCGAGTACTAAGAAAGCTGGCACTTGCCGTGCCATAAGTGAGTGTGTTTAAGGTGAAAGCTTTGATGGGTCTTGACTGATCATCCCGCCATAGAATTCGTTGCAAATCACGGTCTCTTTCGTCTACCAATACTTGACGATACATTTTTTCTATATCCCCAGTTAGTAGGAATTTATATTGCCTAGCACGCACTAATATGGCGAAAAGAGAGTCTTGCAGATTAGGACCCACCATCAAAATATCATTTAAAGCATAACCGGATGACGAGGGCGCTGAGCCATCAAACACCACTCGGAGCTTGGTGGACTCACTCTCCTGTTTTAGAACAGCATGGTGGCATAAGTAGTATGTTGTATTTTGCACATCCACTGCTGGGGAGAGATGCCCCAATTGGGCATATTCATGAATAAAATTAGTATATTCAATCTTTAACAATGGATTTCGCCTAAACCGTTTTTCTAAATAATGCACACGCTTCATGGCTAATTTATACGTATTTCCAAGACAATCGGGTGTATCTATCAAAGGTAATCTAACAATAAATCTACCTGAATCATTTCTACGAGTATGCGTGATAAAGTGATCTTCACAAGCCTTGTCTCTTTCGCTTATAATATTTTTTGTGGGAACTTCTTCTAATTCCCAAAATCTTGCCAAAGAAGTTTCTAGATTATTGCCTAAAGAAGTATCTATCATTGCATGATTGCAACGAGTATACTTATTTGAATTTGTTAATTTTATTGGGCCTGATATTAACCAGCCTAATTGAGAATTTATCAACCTTGGATTCTTAGGACCAAGGGATAGTTGTTCGCTACCCAAGATATCCCAAAATAAATCAGCTCCTATTAAAATATCTACAGGCGCTGGTTGATAAAATGTAGGGTCTGCCAATAAAATACCCTTTGGCAAATTTAGTTTATTAACATTGACTGGGCATTTTGGTAAATGACCTGTCAGCTCATTTAAGACAAGGCAAGATAATTTTGTTATAAATTTGCTATTTAGAGATCTTATTTGTATATTACAACTTTCAACTACATTAGTTGAAACATGATTGCCAATCCCAATGACATTTAGTGAATCAATGGGGCTTGATTTAAGAGATATTTTATTCTTTAGTGATTTAGAAATAAAAGATGCTTGGCTACCACAATCTAAGAGTGCACGAACCTTGTCCCTTTGTTGAGTCAATGGATTCGCGACTTCAATGATTGCCGTTGACAACAATATTTGACTTGAATCTTGATTTGTAAAACTAACAAATCTTTCGAGAGGCTCATTTGCTATGGAATGGTTTTTTACTAAGGAATCTGGCCGATGGAGCAAACTATTGTGCCGTTTATTGCACTCGCGACATGGTCCCATGCGACATTCACTCAATGGATGACCTTGCCTAAGACAGTTACTACACAATTTGTATTTATTTACCTCAATTAACCTATCCTCAATCCCCATTGCTTTGAATGTGGGACAATCATAAATTTTATGATTTTCATTGCAAATGACACATGTAAAAGTATTTACCTTTTTGACTTTTGTATTTGTACTTATAAATGTTTTTGGACCTGTATTCTGGCCTTGTTTATTATTGCTAACATGATTATTACGTGAGTTAGCCGGTATGAACCTGGTAGGCGTGCTGTCACATTTATTTCGACTCAATGATTCCAGCACGTCCGCCCGGTCATTTATGAACTTAAAAAACTGCTCTAATGTGGCCACCTCACCCTCTAAATTATTTCGTTGTTCCTCCCATTTCGTTAATGTATTGCTATCTAGTTTAGAGCACAACATAAAAATCAGTAAGCCATCCCATTTATCTGTTGGTTGACCTAAGCTGGCTAATGCCCGTAAGTTCTTTGTGACATGATCAACTAGAAATCTTAACTGCCTTTCCGATTCGCGTTGAAGCTGCTTAATGCTTAATAAAGCGTTAAAATGCTGATTAATTAAAATTCTTTTATTGTTGTAACGATTACAGATTAATTTCCAAGCTTCAAGATAATTTGCAGATGAAATTTCTAAATTAGAAATAATTCTAGCAGCCTCTCCTTCTAGATATGAATTTAAATAGTGAAATTTTCTAATATCTGATATCCGAGCATTTTTATGAATTAAATTTTCATATGTGTCACGGAACTCCAACCATCGGAAATATGCGCCATCAAACTTAGCTATTTGGATCTGAGGTAGTTTCAATCCATCCTCTTGATGGTCCAAACAGCAAGTTTTTTCCACAACGGTGCTACGCCTTTGGTCAGAGTTTAACGTACTTGTGAATTTTTCTACTAATGTTTTAGCCGTGGCAATATTTATTACAATGTCACACTCTAGTTTTTCACGCTCTTCTATTTCATCATCAATATTATTAGGATTTAAAACCTCAATTTCACCTTGCAAGTCATCAACTCTAATTGACAAGGCTTCGAACTTCGCAAGCTTAAGACGTAACTCTGTCAATTCAATATTATTTAATTCCTTTTTGTTTAAAATACTACTCAAATAATTTTTAAATTTTGTGATCTGTCCCTTAGCGGATGATCTTTTTATTAATAATTCTTTAGAACGTTTATCTGAAGCTTCATTTGGCATTATGAAGAAGTTATAAAAATCAGCCAATTATATAGTTAAAAATTGAATAGCTCACGCTCCTCCTTTCGTCGGCATCGGCACTTGCTGTTAGCCAGCGGAAAAAATCAGCTTGATCTCGGCTAATGACTATATGTAGGGGCCAAGGATGCACAGCTACCTCAGGCGACCTGGTGTGGTGATAACCTGGAATTTTTTGTTATACGTATTACATTTAAGCTAAATCTATCAGGAATATATTTTTTATTTATAAGTAGGTGGGTAGATAATTCGTAACGAAAAATATTTATTATTGAAATAATAGAAATTGCTTTGTATTAATGTACTGTTTATGCCCAAAATGCACATAGGAACATTATTTGCACTATAGATATGCAGTTCTTTATGTTTAAATCGGTTTTGGAAGTTTTTGGAATGTTTGGTCTAAACAATAGGAAAGTCAAAGGAAGGGCACTTAACTTCGTAGACACTTTCTCTGCACGAGGTGATACTTTTGCTGCACCACTGCTCGCCCAAAAATGTCCGATATTTGGTTGTCTCTTGGTGCAAGTCCGTCAAAGGAGAAAATTGAATTATTGAATTATCTAAAGAGATACTTGTCTCGAATTTTCAAGTCGGCCGCGTGCTTCTTGTCCAACAATTTTTTCGCATATAATGAATTTTGAATTTCTTGTACTTTATTCGCGTTAGTTCCCCTCATGGGCCACCAATTTATGTATTTAATACATAATGGGGCAAGAAAACGTCCAAATCAAAATATAAAAACTTGATTTATTCCGGAGCACGTTACAACAAGGCAGACATTTTATACAGAAGAAGAATTATAAAAACTATGACAATTCAATTGATGCAAGAGCGCCTGACCAAACCGTGAGGCAATAGTTTGCTTGTGCCAAAGCGTAAATATGAAGGCGCTGTGCGCCGTAACATATGTATATATCATGTCATTATAAATAATGATAAAGTAATTAAAGGAGTCTCAAAATTTAAGACATTAATACTATATCTCTAGTAATCTATCATTGAACTTTGACCACACTGTGACTGAGTAACAAACATGTTTACAAAATTTCACGTTTACAATATTAATTGGATCCGTAGGAAACCAATATTTTATACCATTTTGAGACCGCTCCTCTAGGACAGTTCTGGTATGCTGGCTTGTGGATGGCATCGGTTCAAGCAGGTGGCCTGAAATTGTACATACTGATATGAATTTCCTTTTGGCTAACCATCATATATAGCAAAATACTTTTTTTTTATCTTTTAAACAAAAAAATTAAGAATTTGATACATACATAAACATATAAACTATAAATAAATAAACATATTTTAATTTATAACTAATTCAAGTAATAACATTCTAGATTTGTTTTCTAGTTTACCATACATACATAAGCTCACGCCTATATTTTAGAAGGGGTAGGCTGAGGTGAATGAATGCTCCTACATTTTGTTGAACTTATTTACATGCAATCAAGTGATAGTGGGCAAGCTTTCTGCCAAATCAGGCACAAAAATATAACCTTGGACAAGTATGCATATGATTTGAAAATTTTAAACAAATTTTGTTTGCTGTCAGATGTAACAAGTCAATAATAAATAGCCTTATATTAAGCTACCAGTCTATTCAAGTTAAGTTGGACCCAAACTATATAATTAGAATGTATTATTTTCTAATTGTTGGCAGAAAATATAAGTATTTATTTAATGCTGACAAATGTACTTCATTTCTAAAGGGTCCAATATATTATACATATACATATACTCTCACGCCTGTAATCCCCGAAGGGGTGGGCAGAGGTGTAACCAGTACACACCCACTTTTCGCCAAATTTCGGTCCCATAATGTGATAGAGGGCGAGCCTATCGCCACACCGGGCACCATTCCAGACTCCGGGTTAATACTGAGTATTTCTAGGTAGAAAAACCCAATATCACTTTACCCGACCCGGGGATCGAACCCGAGACCTCAGCACAGCAGTCGTAACGCATGCGCAATTACAACTGGCCACCGAGGCAAATAAATATATAATGTATATATTATACATTATATATTTATTTGTCTAAAGAGTAATGCTCACACTCAAATAACCTAATTTACATAATATATAAGTGAGAACTTGTTATTGGCTTTTTGTCAATTAAATTGATGCTATTTCTTATGTAATTATTATATATATATACATATAATATCCAGAATGATACCTGCCTCATAGATTGATACAATATAATCGATCCTCAGCCAATGTAATCTAAATTAAATGTTTGCTGTCCTTTAGTGATTAGCTAATTAACAGTGAGCCTTGTTATTCTTTCGTGGCAACCCGTAGCTAAACACTTGCATACACAATACTCATACCATAGTGGAAAAATTGGGCGTTAGCGCAAATATAAGAGCAGAAGTTTACCGACATTTGCATTATAATCATTATTTGTCAAAGATAAAAGGTACTCACCGCTTGGGCTCCAGTGGGAACTCGGAAAAAAACAACTTATTTTCAGGATGCTGCGCCTCCTGGATACCGCAAACTTCACATCTTCTGTGACCCTTACCCATGATGGTTCAAAAATCACAAGAGTCACGGTCTTAATAATAAAATAAAAACACTTTAAGCGTCCAATTTCGCGTCACTTACACTAAAGAGTCAATATCTCGTAAAACAATGTGAGGACGAAACGGAGGAGCAGGTGCTCAACTCAATGTTATACATACAATCACATAAACTAATCTGATTTGTAATATTCCACATTCACAAAGAAAACGGAAAAAACAAACAGAAAAATCACATCACAAACACATTTACGAAACGGCTGACATGTTTGTGAATAATTGTGACCATAGATTTATACCGATATCTCCTACACGTAATTCCATAATTGATAAATGTTGTCAAATATGTTTATTAATTCATATTAAATATCCCAGAACATAATGTAAAACTTATTAGCACTATATTCTGTCCAAAAAAAAACAAATGCAAGATTATTTGAAGTTTTCACAAAAATATACTTAGAAATACATTCTACTACAATAAAAATCATACTTAAATGGCAACTCTTTATAGCGTGATGTTGGTAGTACTGGTAGAATTGTCTTATTGTTGGCAAAGCATTAAGCAATAATTTCATACAAAATTTAATTTGTTCGAAGTTTCCCAGGACTGATAGCGGATAGGGCCACCCATGCGGACCCTGACGACGATCACAATGAAGTAATGAAAGTTCCTTTTACCGACTATTACAGTTCGTTTAAAACTAACAATAAACTTTTATGGAAACAGTACTGGGACTTTACACTGCAGATCAAAGGAAAATGGTACCGGCAAATACAAAAAGAAATACCAACGAGACCTTGGTACGACAAATTTAAATATATTGACAGGAAGTTCATTACCTGCATCTCACGAATGAGGTTGGGACATTGTTTGACTCCAGCACATCTTCACAGACTGCGCATAGTAAATAATAATAAGTGTAAATATTGTAATCAAATTAACGCCGATTTGGACCATATTGTGCTTCGATGCCCTGCATTTGGAATTGACCGTTTAGTATTAGCTAACGACATTAGTGACAGTATATCAAATAAGAACAAAAATGAAAATGATGTTGAATATGAAGCTGTTGAAAGTATACCCCGCCGATTAGAAGATTTATTGTCCGATACCAGAATGTATATAGCTTTATATAACTTTATAATCCACACTGTTGAGAAAATTTAGTTTCAGTTCTAAAATGTATATAGCTTTATAAGTAATACTGTTGAGAACATATTTAATTTTTAGTCTTTATAGTTTTAGTTTTGTATTTATTTATGTATACGTCTGAAGGACTAGTATCCATGGACATGAATAAATTAAAAAAAAAAAAAATTAAATTATAAATGATGAGACTTTTTGGCGGGAAGTCAAATAAGGCGGTCTATTTAATTTTGTAAGAAAATTTTATTTCATTGATTTAGATAGTAAATAGTTTAAAACACTTTACTTTTATCGAAAACACAAGTTTTCGTCATCATGAGCCCACACAGCGATGGGGAGGACCCATCAGATACCAAAAAAAGAAAATATGTAACTGCAAAGGGTCCTGGTGTATCATACAATCCAGAGAAATACAAAACCTTTATAAAAGAAAATTATAAACGATTATTTATTGAAAATGCAAGTAATGAATATATACTTTACGTCGAGTCAAGTGAAAATGAAAAAATAGGTAACAAAAACCCAATAGTACTAACAAACATGCTCACTGATAGTGTCAAAGGTGTAGTTGGTGTGCACAGGATCAATGCACACAAAATCGGTATCACTTTTAAAAAAGCCGCTGCAGCCAATAACTTCATTAAAATGGAGGAATTTTTAAACAAAAATAAAATGAAAGCATTCATTCCTTCATATTTAACCGAAAGAATAGGAGTTATTAGGTTTGTTCCCACTGAATTGAGCAATGAGCAAATATATAAAAATATTATCTGCGATGTAGAGGCCATATCAGTAAAGAGATTCATGAGAAAAGTAGAAGGCAAACTTGTCCCGCTCAACACAGTAGCAGTTACCTTTGCATGCAGTGTCTTGCCGCAACATGTTTACATTAAGCTATTTCGGTATCAGGTGCATACATATATACCACCATTATTACAATGCTATAAATGTCTTAAATTTAATCATTCTGCCAAGGTGTGTAGAGGTGAACAAAAATGCTCTTCCTGCTCTGGTCAACATTCTTATAAAGAGTGTGAGGTAGAAGATATAGTATGTGTAAATTGCAATGGCAATCATTTAGCTATTTCAAGAAATTGTCCTGTTAAGAAAAAGAAGATGGAAGAAAAAAAGAAATAAATATATGAAACAGCCATATGCCACTGTGGTGAGTTCTCCACCAATTTTGAGTGATAAAAATTTTCCTACATTGCCTCAACAATCTGTAAATAACAATGAATTTAATGCACAGCAAATAGTCAACAATGATATAATTATTAATGCAATTGTAAAGTCTCTTATTACCTTAGGTAACAAAACAGATGGCCCATTAACAACTAAAAGAATAAAAGAAATATTTTTACATAACTTAATTTAATGGATAATTTTATAAACATTTTGCAATTTAATATACAAAGCTTACAGAGCAAAAAAGCATTGCTACAAAACTTACTACATGAAAAAAATGTAGATATATGTGTACTTAATGAAACTTGGCTAAAAACTGATTCTAGATTACCACATTTTCCAACATATAACTTTATATACAAAAATTCTGTAAATTCTCATAATGGTGTAGGTATTTTGGTAAAACACAATTTAAAATACAGTATATTTAATACAAATTTTTATGAATCTATTCAAAACATATGCATTTTAATAGAAACTGAATCTGGACCTATTTCTATACTTTGTGTCTATTGTCCTCCCAATAATAGATTTGACTCGGCAAAGTTAAAAAATCTCTTGAATAACATACCAAGGCCAATCATAATTATGGGTGACTTTAATGCGCACCACATTGCTTTTGGATGCCAAAGTGACAATAATAGGGGAAAATGTCTATTCGATATTATAGATGAATACAATTTGTGTATAATGAATGATGGTACACCAACTACTGTGCCATATCCTAATAGACAAGCTTCTGCTATAGATCTAACTCTTGTCAGCTCTTCAATTGCTAGTTTATGTAACTGGTCTGTGCATGATGATCCTTTAGGTAGTTATCATCTTCCAACATTACTTGAAGTAAATGTTCAATCATCCTTGTATGTTGTAGATTCTGAAATCAAAGAAAAGTATATTTATAATAAAGCAAAATGAGATGAATATTGCAGCCTATCTGAAACCTGTTTCTCCTCATTAGATTTTATTAAAGATAGTTCACTCATCTTATATGAAAACTTTATTAATATATTAAATAATCTAAGAGACAAAACAATACCTTGACAAACAAAAAATAAACCTTATATTATGAGAAAGCCAGTACCCTGGTGGAATGAAAGATGTAAAGATGCTGTACAGAAATCTAAAGATGCATTAAAACAATACTACTTGTTACCTATTATAGACAATTGGATTAATTATAAAAAGGTAGATGCCATTAAAAAGAGAACTTTAAAGGAAGAAAGTACTAGTTCTTGGCGTAATTTATGTAGTAGCTTTAATAGATTAACACCTGTATCCAGAATATGGACTTATATTAAAAAGTTTAAAAGGATAGGAAGTAATCCTCATAACAAAAATTTTAATGATGAATGGGTACCAACTTTTTTAAACAATTTTACTGATGCTACTCAAATAAAACAAGATAGGTTGGAATGTTTATTTAATAGTGCTATAGAGAGTGACAAGAATAGTTTTCTTAACAATAGTTTTAGCATAGATGAGTTGAACATTTCCTTAAAAAGTAGAAAAGATACTACACCAGGCTTGGATGACATACCTTACATGTTAATTAAAAAACTACATACAAATGCAAAAATCATATTACTCAATATTTTTAATAGATTATGGGAAGAATTAGAAATACCCATATTCTGGAAAACTCAATGTGTGATCCCAATATTAAAACCTAATAAACCTATTAATAATGCAACCTCATACAGACCAATTTCACTATCATCTTGTTTAGGAAAACTTTTTGAAAATATGTTGAAGATGCGTTTAGATTATTTTGCTGAGTCTAATAACTTAATCCCCCCCACACAGTTTGGATTTAGAAAAGGCAAAAGTTGCTCTTAAAGCTTTGTTACTTTAATACATGATATAAAAAATGCTAAACTAAGTCATTCTAACATGATCTGTGTCTTTTTGGATGTAAAGGGTGCTTTTGACAATGTAAGCATAGAAGAACTTATACAAGTGTTACATGATATTGATATACCGAGTAAAACTTTAAAATGGCTCTATAAATTTCTAAACAATAGGACAATGTATGTCAAGTACAACAATAAATTACACGGTCCTACATTTGTTAATAAAGGCACAATGCAAGGTGCCACATTATCACCACTTTTATACAGTTTATACACTTCTGAAATTCTAAAATATGTTGACAATAGTAATATAAATATCCTGCAATTTGCAGATGACTTACTTTTTTATAGCATGGATCAAAATATACAAACAGTTACGACTAATTTAAATACTGCACTCAGTCAGTTGTACAATTATTATAATAAGAAACTTAAATTAGATATAAGTCCAGAAAAAAGTTCAGTTTTAATTTTTAGCAAAGCAACCTCAATGAACATTAAAATTTGTTATAACAATATTCAAATTCCTGTAGTAGCACAGCACAAATTTCTAGGCGTAATTGTTGACAATAAATTCAAATTTGGTGAGCATTTGAAACATATCACTAAGAATGCATTAAAAGGCATCAATGTCTTAAAACATCTGGCAGGAACATTCTGGGGTTCTGATCCCAAAACTATGAACATGTTATACAAAAGTATTGTCAGAAGCCACTTTGACTATAGTAATTTAGCTTACATGAATGCCAACAGCACCCTTCTTAAAAAGTTGGATGTAATCCAAAACATTGGACTAAGACTTATTTGTGGAGCTATGCGCTCTACACCAATAAATTCACTAGAAGTAGAAACTTGCATACCTCCACTGGCTTTACGTAGATTGCAATTAGCTGAGAGATTCTACCTGAAAGTGTTATCCTTGAATAATGGACCTTTACTGACCAAACTTTGTTTGCATCATAATATTTCTCAGGTAATTCCTGCAATTGTTATCTCAACTTCTTCACTTATCGACAGGACTTTACCTGAAATTCCAGCAATTTTCACACATGTGAAAAATAATTCTAAAAATATAAAAAAACATGACATATGGCCAATGTATACACATTCATATAAATGTCTTATTAGCCCTATAACTAATATTTTTGTAAATAATGTACATTGCAACAAGGATTTTTTAGAATTTAAGGACAAGAAAAAAGATTATTATTTTATTTATACTGATGGATCTAAAACAAATGAATATGTAAAAGCAGCATACTTTGATGTACAAACTGGTCAAACTAAACGTATCAAAATAGACATTAATTCTAGCATCTTTACAGCAGAAACCTATGCTATTTACTGTGCTTTAGAATATGTAAATACTTCTGTACATAATGTAAATAATATTGTAATTGTATCTGATTCAATGAGCGTATTATCTGCATTAGCACATGTAAATATATCTTTTAAACTAAATTATTTGATTTACAACATTAAGAGTTTGTTATTGAAGATGAGTCATTTTAATATAGAATTTGTGTGGGTCCCATCACATAGTGGTATTCATGGCAATGAAATAGTTGACTTTGCTACCCGCGAAGCCCACGATGAAGACCATTCAGAACGAGTAGAATTACCATTCACCGACTACTACAACTAATAACATTCAATGTTATTAATAGATCGTTATGGAAAGAATACTGGGATGTTACTGTAAAAACAAAAGGCAAGTGGTATGCAGAAATTCAGAAAAAGTTACCATCGAAGCCATGGTACGACAGCTATGATTATACCGAAAGAAAGTTTATTACCATGATGACACGCATGCGACTGGGACACTGTTTAACACCAGCTCACTTATATAGACTCCACATTAGCAGAAATAGCCGATGTTCATATTGTGCACAGGAGAATGCTGATTTGGATCATATCATTCTGAAATGTTCTGAATTTAAAATACAACGACTGGTATTAGCAAGTGACATTTGTAATCAAAATGACAGTAGTGATAAAGAAAGTGTCCCCCGCCGTGTTCAAGATTTGTTGTCAAACCCTAAATATTATAAATCGATTTATAAGTTTATTTGTGAAACCGTAGAAAAAATTAAAAAAAACTATATGTTCCCTTTTTTTGTATAGTGTTAAGTTTTGTTAAGAGTATATTTTGTTTATGTACATTGCAATAATTTTTTCCTTTTGTTTAGAATGCTGAATTTTGTATGTTAAGTAATGTTTATTTGAGTAGTATTTACAGTAATTTGATTTGTATTTCTTAATTTAAAGTATTATTATTTATATTGTATCCGGCTGAAGGACATGTATCCATGGCTATGAATAAATATAAAAAAAAAAAAAAATTATATTATAAATGAGAGCGCGGGAACGTCTGTGTGAGTAAAGACGTTCCGCTTTCCGTCGTTTGTAAATGTGAACCGAGTGTAAAATCAGGGAAATTTGACGACAATGAATAAATAAATGGCTTAGGTAAAGCCTAGTTAGTAGTTATTGAAGAGTGAAGATTTCATACTGAAGACATTATTTGAACAACATAAGAAACCTATGGGAAAGGATTGGAGAATGGCGGGAATAAGAGACGAGGCTTCGGCCGGAGAATTCATGATAAATGAAGACTATTGAACTATTTACAGTGATTTGATTCGTGTGAAATACAATTATTACAATGTATCCGGCTGAAGGACATGTATCCATGGCCATGAATAAATAATTTAAAAAAAAAATTATATAAATTATAAATATTTCGTTAAACCATAGGTGGGACTGGGTGGGACCAACCATAGGTTATATTCTATAAGTTAGGTATAGACTAAAGGATCGAAGTCTCGAATATCGAAATACCTACTCATTGTGCTAACGTGGCAACGTATTTGGATTCGAATATTCTCTTAATTCCGTTCCACTTCCATCAGATACAGACATCGGTTGAGGTGCTGAGTTCCAACTGTGATCAGGTATTTTCCTTTTTATAATATTACTAACCAAGCAAATGCTTCTTATCCCGGCACAACACAGTGCCTACACCAGAAGTCCAGAAGTAAGACAGTGGATATAAATCTACAAGCCACTATGGGGATTTTTAACCAGGATTATGGTGGTCGCTATCTAGTTTAGTACTTTCTAAGTTTATTTTAATATCAGATAACTTTCAATCGATAATCCCCAGATATAATGCAGCTATGTATTGAAATAAAACTAATTTTATGGCGATTTATTTTCCTATTTTAAAGCCATCGTTTCAAAACTTTTCAGCCTTCATGGTCATGGGAAAGAACTAGTTTTATTTCAATTAGTATAATGCGCGTAATCATAAGAAACCATTATGTAGCTATGTAATTTTTTTTTGTTAGATACCCTCAACAAGGCAAAAATGATACCATCAACGGTGACTATAGTGGCGATCGGAGCGTGTGGGCACTGGGCAACCTCATGAGAAAGGTATGTATTTCTATCACACAAATAGATTAAGCAGCGATAGCCCAGTTGGTAGCTTTACGGACTGTTGAAGACTCAAGTTGTATCTTCGAGACGGGTCGGCATTGGATTCGTTCGGCAAGAATTTGGGGTTGCTGAAGGTTAAAACTGTTAGGGGTTGGTTTTCTGCACCCTATGTAACTATTATTAGACCTAGAATGTATATGTATATAATGGTTTTGGAGAAAAACGAATTTAAATTTCCCTAAATTAACCTCAAAAACGGCGACTCCCGTGGAACGGAACGTCTTTGCCAATAAAAAGATATGGCAATTTATTTTATCGTTATGTTATTAATAACAAACTCTTCGAATAAACATAGATACTTAAATTGCAGATAATAAATTTTAATTAAATCATGATATTTTAAAATATATTTTGGGAATGAAATTGTGATTCTTACGTAGCCTGGAATGTAATTGACATTGACATTTACGTCACGTCTATGTTGTTGGCGCCACATTGGGTTTAACAACAATGGCAGACCAAATTGATCGATCCTGGCGGTACTTGATACTTGTCTGTCTTACCCCTAGAGTGTTTATAAAAATCCGAAGGCGCGAAAGGAGGGCAGCCTCCGCCAGTCGTAACAAAGCGCAGTCGAGCATGGATGCCTGCACTTTGTTACACAATGGTGTTGAGGCTGCAGTACTAGCGCCGGAGAAACCGTATCCCAAATAGTGTACAGCTAATTACTTTCTTGCTTTAAAGTCATGATTTTGATGTTAAGTATTAACAAAATCCTAATTGTTCTTTCTCAAAATTTGAATTCTTGCTTTGGCAATGATACTTGGGGCTGATACTAGGCCTTACTCTTGACGACGACCCAACAATAACAATTCGTGCAGCACGATACTAATGCAATACCTTCGAAACTACCCCAAATGCATACATCTCTGACTTTTCTAAAGTTATGTCTGTATTCATTGTTAATTATCACTTGCTTCAATGGTGTAGGAAAATATTGAGAGGAAAACTGCATACCTAAGTATTCTTATAAGAATTTCGAAGGTACATATATGAAGTCTAACAACCTACATTAAGCCAGAGTGGTGGACTAAGGTCTAGTCGATAGAGGACCCAGTAGAGGGCACTCTGGCCCAACTCGTTGGAACAATGTTTAGGGCCAATATTATCTTTATATATATAATTCTACTGTATGTGTGTATGTCACTGAACTCCTCCTAAATGGCTGGACCGATTTGAATGAATTTTTTTGTATGCATTTGGGTGGCGCCTTGGATGGTTTAGATTCACAAATCAGCCCCGCACATGGCGCTGCAGTCGGTGTGGCGCTGCTTTTCTGGGCAAGACGATGTCTGCCGGGCCCGCTAGTTATTATTATAAATAAGACTACTTTCTTATTGACTTTGAGACTAAAATATGAAATGGCAAGCAGGTCCAATTGCAACACCAAATAGCTAAATATTCGTATTATGATATTTCATACGGCATTAAATATACAAACTAGAATTATCAACCTTTATATATAATATTCATAATATATTATATCATTATTATTACTTGCAACTATATCATACTTGGAGCAACTTGCTTTTGTGACAAATTTATAACAACATTTGAGAGATTAACACCCAAATACTCAAATGCTATAAAACTGGCCAACTTTCTGACGGCTACTTATTTTGTAACAAAAACAAACAAAATGTTTAATACTTAAACTGCTAAGTTGCGTTTAAGTATTGGGGCCTAAGAGTAGGGTTTTAATGTAAATGAGTTTTTAAAGTATTGTTATATTTTAATATAACATGATAAATAGTTTATGTTATTCCTTCCCTGGCAGTATACTCATAACAAAATGATCCTGCAACGCCTCTTCAATGTATGCAGCAGTTTAGCCACACTAGGGTAATGTTCATCTTGCTTTTGTCTTGCTGCATAAAACCACTGCTTGACAAAACCACTCTATTTTTTATTTATTCAAGAATAAAAATTGTATATAATTTTTTTTTAAATAAAACTTTGTTAGGCCTGAGCAATGCTAAACCAGCAGTCAGTTTAAATGAGCCGTCACAGAGTCAAATATTTGGTTTCTACTGTTAATAGACATGGCTTAAAGAAATCACAATGATTCTCTGGATAGCCTCTGTATTTGGGTTCAATTCCTTCTTTAAGATAAATATTATGTCCCAAAAATACTTGTTTATGGTCTGGATGTAGTAGAGTTGCCAACTGTCCTGTTTTCCCAGGACATGTCCTGGTTTTTTAAGCAGCGTCCTGGGTTATAAGATAAGATCCTGTATTTTGAAATTAGCAATTAGGGGTGCGTCTCGGCTCGCAAAAGATGCGTCCTGTTTATAATTTGAAATGTCCTGGTTTTTCTAACTTCAAAAAGTAAAAATCCTAGTATTTGAATTCCGGGGATGGCTACCCTAGGATATAGTGAATTTGAAAATCTATGTTCCTGATACTCAAGAGTCAGTCACCATACAAAAGAATTGTTTACCTTATTCCATCCTCTCCCTTATACACCAGAACCACATGTACTGGCTTGTGGGGCCACAGCTTCATGGTGTCTACTACCCGGGCCTGAACCATTCGCAAATTTATATTTTTGCCGCACCATCAATCTGTAGAACAGTTTGCCAGCCTTGTTTGTTTGTTTGTTACCTCCTTCTTATGATCCTGGGTTCTTTAGGGGTAGTGTGAAGAAGCTACACAGCAAGACGGCATGATTGTGTTGTGTAACAAGGGATAGATTGTCCCTCACTACTTGATACTCTAACTGGATGGCACTGCACTTACCACCAGGTACAGTATGGTAACTTTGCCTTGCCAAGATAAAAAATAACAATATTTGTGTTACTGTTGCTGTAATCTCAGGACTATGGAGTCCAGGATCTTTGGAAGATGTGCATGGGGCCAAAGCCTACACCAAAAAATTTTTCTTGTGGCATTAGATTATTTTAAGTTAATATTGTGATGTGACATTTTAATTAATATTTATTATTATTATCATTAAGTAAGCCGTATTTGTATTTAAATTTTTGTAAATGTCATTTTATGTCCTATATTTAGTTGATAATGCAATATATAGTTGGGTCGTATAGAACCAAAGTCAATTCAAAAAGATTTTTTCTGGTGGTAGGATATTCATATCCGCCCGGATAGTGACCACCTTACACAGGGTGTAAAACCCGCCATAGTGGCACATTCCGGGATCAGCCAGTGTACATCCGGTTTTTGTCGGGGGTCTAGAGTTAGGGTGCAGTGTTTGGCCGTGATGCTAGACCCTCTACCGCTTCTTCACCTTCTTGCCCATGGGGTAGTTTGAAGAAGCAGCCCGACATGATTGTGTTGAGTAGTGGGGGTTAGATCATCTCTTGCTACTCGATACTCTAATTGGACGGCACTGCGCTTTCCATCAGATGCAGTGTGGTCACTTTGCCGTGCCAGGATAAAAAAGTCTGCAAAGTAGGTGGTTGGGCAAATATGAAAAAAATATATGGCAATTTAGAAAATTAAAATCTGTATTGGCTATATCAATGTTTTATAATTAGTCAACAATCCTATTTATAAAAGCAAAGCCGGCCATCTTACCTTAGTTGGGTTCAAACGCGGTAATCTAGAAAATTTAATAATATTTTGCACCATGCTTAATTTTTTATGATTGTTGTTGCCATTGATTAAATTTAATATCTCCTCAGATTAAAATACAATATTCAGCAAAATTGTCTTTCGACTTAAACAAGTTTTTTTAAATTGCCAAAATATACCCTACTTTGCAGACTTTGGTTTTATACAACTCAGTTTATAGTGGATAATTGTAATTAAATTGTTCACTTTAGGCTACAAATAATTATAAGTGCGGAAGATATTACACTTATATGTATAGGTAGATATCAAATGTATATGCAGTGGCAAAATTTCGCATAAAACATAGTATTAGTATGGATGTACCTTACCTCCGTAAGTTTGAAATTCCCGCGTTTTACGCTTACGTCATTTAAGGTTCATATCTAGGTTGTCAAAATTTTCTCCCTAATCTGCGAGGGCATAAAATAAAATTGTGGGGCGCGTGAAATTTTTATCAACAGTAAAACGCTCTTTTTTTATCCTGGCACGGCAAAGTGACCACACTCCACCTGATGGTAAGTGCAGTGCCGTCCAGTTAAAGTATCAAGTAGCGAGAGACAATCTATCCCTCGCTACTCAAGACAATCGCCTGCTGTGTAGCTTCTTCACACTACGCCTAAAGGACCCAGCATCATGCACGGTAGCTGAGGGAACACGGTAGCTGGCAAACTGTTCCACAACATGATAGTGCGGCAAAAATACGAATTTGCGAAGCTCTTTATGTTAGGTAACGGGTGCGTCAATCAAACGAGCGTGTTGAGCCAAGACTAATTTATTAACCATCACAGGACACCCACATAATATTGATAATTAACACATACAAATATTTCATATCTACCGACAATCCCCATCCAAAACAAAATTAAAATTAATTTTCTTATTGCTATCATGCATTATTACAAGATTTTATGAAATTACATTACAATAGTTTTTATTAGTTTCTTTATGATTTTTATTAATAATATTCAATATTAATGCAATAGGCCTAATTTTATGAACACACAACAAATATAATTATATTCATAATTTTCCATTGGTACTATTATAACTAAACATAACAACTAAAAATAATAATAATTTTACATACACATATTATAAATGTCATAACATTTTAGAGATAGGTAGATACATTTCAAAATACATCATAATTATTTTACATTTATTCTATTTGACAAAGATTATTTAAGTAATAAGCTCTTAAATAGATGCCAAAATATTCATAATTATGTTTGTTGCCATTCAGGACCATTAGTAAAAACTAACCTCCGATGGCAAATCAAAATTTTAATCAAAATAATAATATAAGTTACATAATAATAACAACAATAATAAATTACCTCATAAATAATTATTTAACATTGATACGATACCACAATATTTTATTACAATACAATTACAATATTTTTTTTTATTTTATTTTTTACATATCATCGTTAAAATCTATCGTACATTTTATTTCGTATATTATTATTTAAGTTGCACATTCAATAAAAGAAGTTGAATTTGACGAAGTTTTATATACTAGCTTTAAAATCCATTAATATTACGCAAATATAATTAAGTTAAATTATTATATAATGTTGAAGAATTGACATAAAGTGGACAGGCTTATTTAATAACTACAATTTGCTTACTTGTCTGGAATGCAATCTGTCCTTGAGTTTGGAATACCAAGTCCTGGGTATTCCCAGCGATCAGGTGGTCTCACTGTCCTGCCAGAACGAGTTTGGTAATAGTTAGTATTATTGTGTGCTACGCGGGATTCATTTGTTGGAAGAACACTGGAGCCGCCGTTTGATTGTGTGTGTATAAAATAATCCTTATTTGACTGTGTTCGAGTTTCACCTATGTTTATATCATCTATACTTATAATAAATCTGTAGAGAGGTCAACTCTGTACATGAAATATATTTCCAAAATAACTATCAGCGGGTGATTAGTGATCGATACTGACGCCAAAAATGCAATCAGTAAAATTTTTGTCTGTCTGTCTGTATAATAATATTTATTTATTTGCAAGAATGTGGTTACATATAAGATCTTAGGTTAAATACAGAGGCACACAATCTGTCATTATTGACGTGCAAATATTGATTACATATTTACTTATTTTTTTTTTTTGTTTCATTCTCTCTTTTCATATATAAGAGAAGGCAAAGGTTCTCCACCATGCAGCCTTGTCTGTCGTTATTTCTTCCAAAAATTAAAAGTCTTCTTCTTCTTCTCTGATTTGTATAAGTTATAAGTCCAAAGCCATGTCTGTGGTTTTTATCCATTTAAAAGGAGAAAGCCATGTCTGAAATAGTCTTATATTAAAAGGCCGAAGCCATGTCTGAAATAGTCACATATCAAAAGGCCAAAGCCATGTCTGAAGTAGTCACAATTTAAAAGGCCGAAGCCATGTCTGAAATATTCACAATATAAAAGGCTAAAGCCATGTCTGAAGATTTTTCCCGTAAAAGATCAAATCCAAGTACAATGTTTTCAAAGGTCGAAGATAATGTCAAAAGATATATTGTTTTTTTTAGCTTGACGCCATGTCTGTATATATTTTCTAAAGAATCTTATTTCCAGATCCAAACTATATTTCTCCAATAGTGGACCAGATATAGATGCATATAGAACGATAACATTGCCGATTCTTCAAAATTTCTTGTAGAGAGCGCGGGATACTCTCAGCTTTTTTATAAATACATAAAAGATCATTGATCAACACAAGTCGTTGTACAGCAAATTGTTTGCATTCAAAAAATAAATGTTCCAGTGATTGGGATAAGCCACGATTACAATAAGTACAATATGGCGATGGTATTATATTCATTCTATGGAGATGCTCGTTGAAACGTCCATGACCAATGCGTAAACGACATATTGTTGTATAGAAACGCCTATTAACAAACTTGTCATTGCAGAACCAGGGGATTTTCAAATTTGAATTTACTGCTCTATACCACTTTCCTTTTTGTTGAATAGTGTCTTCCCAGTGAAGCATCCACATATCATAAATTGCTTTCTTGACTAAGGTGAAACAGTCGGAAACAGGAATTTTAATAAGGTACGGCATCCGAGGTATTTGTGATTAGCCTGGCCAAATAATCGACTTTTTCATTGCCAATAACGCCTATGTGTGATCGGGTCCAGAATAAAACTATATCTATTTTGTCTAGGGTTGTTAGCTTGTAATATTTTTTGCGAATGTCATGAATAATAAAGTGAGTACCAGATGAATGTGATGGATTTGCTAAAGCTAGTAACACGCTCATACTGTCTGTAATTATAATCCATTTTTTCCATTCTAAATGAGATAGTACTTTATGTTCTATGTAATCCAAAGCTGCAAGAATAGCACATGCCTCTGCGGTATATATACTTGTGACATCAGGGAGCTTCAATCCGTATCCAGCTCGAGCTGACAAATCATAGATAGCCATCGAAACTTTGTCTTGAGTCTTCGCTCCATCAGTATAGATCTGTATATATTCTTGCCACTCAGAAATTCTGTTATAAACATCATACTTATTGCCCAATTTATTATCAATAACCATTTTCATATTAATGAATTTGCTTGCATAAACGCCATCATAACATGGTAAGGTGTGATTTTGATAAATATCATAACCTGTCGTTATATTTAAGATTTTATTTAAGTTATTGGTCAGATAAGTACCGGAAGTTAACTTAAGTTTAGAAAGTAAAGAATTGTTGGAAAAAGTTACCAATTTGTGAATGAATTTGTACAACAACAGTAGAAAGCGAAGTGATATAGGAGGTAAATTGCATTCAATTTGCATAGAAATAATAGGAGATGTATTCATGGCACCCAGAACCAATCGCATATTTTTGTTTTGAATTTTCTCAATTTTATCTATCAGTTTGACAGAGGAAGCGTAGCAAAAGAAAGCGTATTCGAAATGACTTCTAACTAGTGATTTGTATAACATTAACAGAATTTTTGGATCAGTTCCCCATTTGGAGCCAACCAAAGATCTGAGAATATTTGTGGCTTTCATAGCCTTTACGATTAAATAATCAACATATTTTGACCAGCTTAAATTTTGTTGAAACAGAACACCTAAAAATTTTACATTTGATTCAATAGGAATTTTTAAATCATTATAAAAAACTGAAAAACCGGAAGATTTCATACTTTTTCTAGAAAATATTACTAACTTACTTTTATGTGTACTAATTTCTAAATCCAAACAATGAAAATATTGACGTAAGCTTTTTAACACGTTGACTGCGGCGCCAAATATTGCGACGATACGCCTATGCGGCTGGCACACGCTAGGTGCGTTTCCCGCACTCGCGTAACAATCCCGAACGCCAGTGCGGCGCTACGCGTCTCGCGTGTTGTATATATCGCTAAGCTAAAAACCATGTCTGGCCGTGCAAATTTATAAGCCACTTTTCCCTTCGTATTTATGGTACTGTTGAATTACTTGCAATACAGTAATTGCGCATCGTTTTAATTTAAAACTTAAAATAAAACTTTAGATATTATTACCATTCTTTATTTAGAGCAACAGCTACGAAAGCTGTTATTGTATTTTGTTAAAATTTGTGTCCCTGTTTAGATGTAATAAAAAGGTAGATCTTTTACGTGTTTGAAATAAATTTTATGTATGACATTTGAGTATATACTTATATTCGTCAGATTTATCGAAATAACTCGCTCTAATTAGCTTTAACATTTAGGATAATCATTCCTATAAATATAAATCAAACCATGGCTATCTAAGACAAGTAATAAAATATTAAATAAAAATACGTGGGTGAAGCCACAATCTTTGTATATATTTATTTACAACGCACCTAGCGTGTGCCGCCCGCACAGGCGTCGCGCAATAAAAACACACCTGGTGTGTGCCGGCCGCACTCTTGTATAGAGATTTTTAAAACGCACCTAGCGTGTGCCGGCCGCATGCGCGTAGCAAAATCAAAAACACACCGTGTGTGTGCGCCGCAGTCAACGTGTTAAAGCAGAATTTAGTTTAGCCTCAGTTTGCACCAGGCTGTCACCGCTACAATAAATGACCAAATCATCAGCGAATTGCAGATTTGCAACATTAGATCCCAAAACTAAGTTTAATTTATGTATCTACAATATATACATCAGGGGGCTTAGGATACCTCCTTGACAGACACCTTTGAATGAAAGCCTGGGCCCGTAAAGTTTATTATTATATTTAACAAAAACTTCCCTGCTATTGAGAAAATTGTAAATCCAATGTACCATTTTTTCCGGAATACATAGATTGATTAAGGTTGTAGATAGCACGCTTAGATTAACGCTATTAAAAGCACCCACAACATCTAAAAAGATGCATGCAAGATGTTTGTTTTCATTAAAAGCTACATTAATATCTGTAACAAAATGAGCTACACTTTCGCGAGCTGAGAATCCGCGACGGAAGCCAAATTGATTATTAGGTAAAAGATGGTTATGTTCAATATAAAATTCTAAACGAAGTTTTATAAGTTGTTCAAAAATTTTGCCTACACATGAGGTTAACGCTATTGGGCGATATGAATCAGAACTATTAGAATCTTTACCTGGTTTAAGTACAGGGACCAAACAATCCATTTTCCATTCTTTCGGAATAAGAGAGGCATGCCACAAAGAGTTTAGGACTTTTAAAAATTTTAATAAGTTTAATGAGGAGAGGTTTTTAAACATTTTGTATGATAGATTGTCTAAACCACAGGCTGTGTCTTTTCTAGATTTTATGGCTGAATTTAATTCTTCTAAAGTGAATGGATCAACAAGATAAGAGTTACTGTTATTACTGGTAGTACGAGATTGTAAACTAAGAGGAGTTTCGACAAAGTCTGGAGTGTATTTTCTTAGAAAATCGTTGATCCAAGAGCTCTCGGATGTATTGAGTTTGGTGGGCGATGAAAAAGTTTTATTAAATTTACGCATAGTTTGCCATATTTTAGAAATTGGAGATAAACGGGAAAGTTTTGAACAGAAATCTTGCCAGTTACTATTTCTCTCACGTTTAATTATTAGTTTTTTAAGAGCTTGCAATTTTTTAAATTCTATAAAATTTTCAAGCGAGGGATTATGTTTGAAGCGTAAATAAGCCTCTTTACTATTACTAACAGCTGAAGCGCAATTTTCATTCCACCAAGGAACTGCCGGATTCCTAATTTTATTAAATGAACTAGTTTCAGAACGTATTTTTTTACTATTACTCTGTGGAATTGACTGTTCAGTCGCTGCCTTAATAATATCACAGAATCTGTTATACGATTCAAGTGGTTTAGACGGTAAAAGAACGAAATTGTCGAGCATTTTATTTACTAATTCAGTAAAAGATTCCCAGTTGATCATACGCAAGTTATATTTACGAAAATATTGAGTATCTTCAGATTCGCTGTTAACAGGAATACAACTATTATTCAACATAATTTTGGTCATGGTAGGCAAGTGGTAGCTGCCCAAGGGATCGTCATGTACCCACCATTCAGAGTGCAATGCTAACGAAGGACTAACCAGAGAAAGATCCAGTGCGTTTGGCCTCCAAGTATTTGTGCCAACAGTAGTAACTTGGCCATCATTTAATAACACCAAATTGCAGTCGTCAAGGGAATCAAGAATGTCTCTGCCACGAGAATCGGTTGAAACGCAACCCCATATAATATGATGTGCATTAAAGTCTTCCGATATAAAGACTGGTTTTGGAATACTATTAATTAAGTTGATAAATTTAGATTTAGAAAATGAAGGTGTGCTATTAGTAGGACAATATAAGCAAGCTATTGAAAGTGGGTTGTTATTTATTGTTATTTTAATTACTATATTTTGTAAAGAGTTATCAAAATAAGTATCTACATTCTGATAAGAAATACTGTTGTGAATTAATATGGCAACACCATTATGATTATTGCCACAGTCATTCCGTACAATAGAGTATCCTTTGATATTGCAGCGATGATGGGGTTTAAGCCAGGTCTCACATATAATAGCTATATGGATTGAATTTTCATAAAGAAACTGGGTAAAAATATGCCGATTACACAAAAGACTCTGTGCATTCCACTGTACAATATTTAATTGGTTATGGGTGAATTTTGAGGAGAAATATTTTTGGACTTGAATGTATCTTTAACTATATCTAGCACATTTTTAGAAGAAATGGGTGTGTCATTAGTTTTGTTTAATGTTATAATTTTAACTATGGATTCAACTAAAACATTCAATGCTTTGTTGTCAGAGTTAAGTATTACAACTAAGTCCATGTTAGATTTTTTGTTTACTCCAAGAGCAGGAAAGCTCTTTTTGTCAAAAATGTCGGCATATGATTTAGGCATGTATTTATTTCTATTCTCTTCAATTTTATTTTTCTTGATTGGGCAAGCACCAGAAATACTGACATGATTTCCCTTGCAGTGTACACACATAGCCTCTTGCAGTGTTTTAGTACATGACTTGTAATTGTGGCTTTCACTACATATAGAGCAACGTTCTGAGTTCTTGCAAAATTTAGATAAATGTCCATACCTTAAACAGCGGTAACATTGCTTAACTGGTGGCACATACATAGAAATATCGTGTCTCCATTGTAAAGGCGGGTGATACTTGGAGACGTGTGAATACGACTGTGGTTCGATTAAGACTCTTTATTAACATCATTAGTTACATACATGTACTTACATATCTACTTACACACTACACCTTCCCCCTTTGAGAAAAAAATAAAATGTTATTACATTCTTATTTTTTTTTAGAATAAAGTAACAAAAATAAAAATTATAAAACTTAATACACAATTATGGGAAACACAAAAAAATCATATAAAATTTTAACTGTATACAAAAATAAAATATAGAAAATGTCTTATTACATAATATTAATCTAAGTTATACCTACGGAACGCTCGTCATAGTTTTTATATATTTTACACATATCAACAAAGTTCTTCGTCTTACTGAACTCTTTGTTTTCTTTTCCATTGCTACTTGTTCTGTCTACCTTACAGTTTAATGAAGTTTCATATTTCTTATTATCACTAAGGTTCATATTTGACCGTTTATCATCTATCTTTAACTCCTTATTTTCATTATTTATTTTTTGCTCGTTTGTCGGCAAATTACATTTATTCCCATTATTTTCTCTACATTTAACTTTATTCATCTTTACTCTCGTATCTATAACTTCACTATTTATTCTTACTTTTGGACAATCAATATTATATTTTCTCATTAAGCGTATAAACTTCTTAATATATTTCCTACTATTCTTACTTTTATTAATCTTCAACTCCTTAATATTTTTATTTCTACACAAATCTTCTACATCTTTCACAAATTTTTCTCCTAACGCTAAAAACTTAAAGTCTAAATATAACTTCTTTTTCGAAATCCTATAAAAACAAAATCCTACATTTGACATAACTATCTTTTTACTTTTAATATGATTATCAATATTATTTCCTATAATAAGCTCTATATCTTTATTTATTTGTCTCTTTTTCTTTAATTTATTAATATTATTTGATTGCGGTATCTCTATTGGTATACTATGTATGCTTAATTCTTGTTCTTTACAAGTTACGTTTGTATCGGTAATATAATTATTCAAACTATTACAACACACAAGACTAACATTGGAATCAAATTTCATAACTTTATTTTCCAAGTTGTTTATACTAATGCACTCGGACGACTCATTCGACGATGATTGCTGAGCTTGCGGAATGCACTCGTTACTAGATACCTTATTCTGTTGCGCAAATATGGTATTCGACTGATCAAGATGAAAATATTTGCGTGGTGACACATTATTTAAACTATAGGTATGTTTGGAATATAAACTTTGAGATCTATCAATATATTTATAATGTCTACGATCATAAGAAATTCCACTACTTTTGACCATAACTTCCTCATCTATAGCAGTTTGAATAGCTTGCGATAACGATTCATATTGTCTAACAGCTAAAATAATACTAATACTTGTGTTGTTTAAGCCTTTCCTAAAACAGTCTATTGCAAATTTTTCATTAATAGGCCTAAGTATATTACGTTTCACTGAATCACCATCAGATTGTGCTAAAGTCAATTCAGTAAATAAATATTCTATGTGTGAGCCAAAAGTTTTAACTGATCTATTTCCTTGTCTGCAATTAAATAGTTGTTTTTGTAATGTAACGAATGACTTTTTTGGTAATAAATAAATTTTCATGTCCTCTAATAATTCTCCTACGTCATCATAATTTTCTTTTAACATAAATTTATCATTTTTCGTCAGTCTAGTTTTTAATACAAAATCTATCAGTAATTGTTTTGAACTGTCATTTATGATACTGTTATAAAAATCTATACTATCAATTAATTGTCTTGTTACATTTTCTTCTCCTGTCATAACCGGTAATAATTCTATAGCTGTCTCTAAATCAAAGTTTTCTGTCATTTTCAATAATTAATTGTACAGATATAAAAAAAAACTGCTCGCGTCCAAATTAAAATATGAATTAGCTAATCAAATACACATTAACTATAACCTATAAACATCAATTTAAAAAACAATTCTTGCAATGCTTAATAAAATTCTCTTCACACAATTAATATTCTGATAACTTTAAAATGTTCTAATTTCCTGTTTAAAAATTATAAGTTTAAAATAATATCATGAAAAAAAAAATGTAATAAAATATAAAAATATACGCGTCTTCCTCCTGGAGAGATCCGATGAGACTTTCATGAGCCTCGATGATGCAGTGCTGCTGGCGTAGCTGCTGCCTGCTGGGTGGGCCGGGCTATACC